>OZ038397.1:8733005-9233005 GCA_964036045.1 Eutreptiella sp. 'Long Island Sound 2002'
CCCGGGTTTTGAAAGATAGTGGTGCCGGGTCTGCCACCAACAAGTGTCCCTAGAGAAAACTGTCCGCCGCCGAAGGCGCCAATTTTTTTTTCATACGATGTGTTTATACTCAAAATACTCAAAATTTTGTAGAGAATTCATATTTGTGTTAAAACAACAAGAAAAAAAATTTGACCTGAAGGAGGGCTACAGGAGGGCTGCAAACCCTAACAGCAGCCCTAGCCCTAACCCTAGCCCTAATCAAGACTGAATATTGGGACCGAGCTGGTGGGGGAGGGAACATTAGATATGAATGGTGAGGGACATCAAGAATGATTCACACATTGATGGCTCTTGACAAAGTGAAATGCACCTGAACCCCATCACCACGAGGCCCACTTTCAAGGCTTTGTGGACTTCTGAGGGGCCAAAATGCCCCAAAATGGGCTCAAAATGGGCTCATTTCACCCTTTTGTGCACCCCAAATGGTCTACGATGAGTTTTGGAAAAATGTGTTTTTGACCCATTTTTGACCCATTTTTGGTCCCAAAACAGCCCATTTTCAAGGCATTTTGGGATTTTTGGAGGACCCAAATGGGCCACCACAAGCTCAAAACAGTCCAAAAACACTTGTTTTAGCGTCGCACATGGTCTAGGATCATTTTTGCGGAAAGTCATATTTTTACCCCTTTCGGACCCTGTTGACCCATTTGGGTACCCACCTGTTTGGGCTTGAGCTTGCAGCTTGCCACAGCCTAGTGGGCCTAGTTATTGGGGTCTAGGCGTCCGTTTGGGCAATTCTGAGGGGTGGAAACCACAAAGCGTGGGGGGTTGCGGGTGGAGTAGGTGCCCTCGGAATCGCATTTTGAGCCATGTAGCCAAAGATATGGCCTATTCTTGGTTTGTGGCTGTCGGCAGTTGGAGCTTCTGGGGGCCTTTTTGGGCCGCTTCCGCGGCATATCATGGAGTTAGAGGGCCGCAAAGAGCTCGTTGACACGGGGAAGTCAAGCCGCACGTGGAGTGCACCCACCGTTTCCCTTCGTTTTGGCCGTTTTGAATGTGTTCCAGGGCATTTTTGGCCCAAAAATGGCTGTTTTTGGCCCTAAACTGCAGTTTCTGAAACTGAGGTCCGCCACTTGCGAATCCCGTTCCCGGCCGCCACCGTTGAGTTTCTTGCTCAAACTTTGTGTGATTGTACTTCACACCCATAGGTATCATGCACCAAAATTTCACCCGAATCTGAAGCACCACGACGGAAATCTGATTTTTACCCATTTCGCGTGTGCTGCTGCTTGCTGCTTGCTGCTGCTTGCTGCTGCTTGCTGCTGCTTGCTGCTGCTTGCTGCTGCTGCTGCTAAACCTGGTAGGTCCACCCTAGACACTAAAAAGGGTTATAAAACCAAGACTGGTTCCACCAGCTCGGTGACCCTAACCTTAATCAAGACTTAATATTGGGACCGAGCTGGTGGGGGAGGGAACATCAGCTATGACTGGTGAGGGACATCAAGAATGATTCACACATTGATGGCTCTTGACAAAGTGAAATCAGCTTGCAAGTGAACCCCATCACCACAAGGCCCACTTTCAAGGCTTTTTGGACTTCTGAGAGGCCAAAATGCCCCAAAATGGGCTCGAAATGGGCTCATTTCACCCGTTTGTGCACCCCAAATGGTCTAGGATGAGGTTTGGAAAAATGCGTTTTTGACCCATTTTTTTTACCCATTTTTGGTCCCAAAACAGCCCATTTTCAAGGCATTCGGGGATTTTCGGAGGACCAAAAACACTTGTTTTAGCGTCGCACGTGGTCTAGGATCATTTTTGAGAAAAGTCATCTTTTTGCCCCCTACTGGACCCTGTTGACCCATTTGGGCACCCACCTATTTGGGCTTGAGCTTGCAGCTTGCCGCAGCTTAGTGGGCCTAGGTACCGCGCAAACTTTGGGAATTTTAAAGCTAATTAATTCCGAGGGCGGCACGCGTCGAATTTCAGGTTAACGCAAAAATAAAAAAACCTCCAAATTTTAATTAATTATAGAGCGACAATCGGAAAAGTTCGCAAAAATTAGGTTTATCGCAAAAAATTAATTAATTCTGTCCGGCATTGCGTACACATAGTTGAATGGAGTGGCAATTTCCACCCTCTGCCTACAGCACCCTCTTCCCGATGTTCACCATGCAACATTTCTTCCAATTTCCAATTTTCAATTTTGAAGGACCAGTTTTTGCAAGTCATGCATTTCCAACCCCTTTGTTATAAAACGCATTTATGACAATCGGTGGGTATGCCTCATGTGATCATCCTCCTTCTTGGTGCTTATCTATGTCATGGACTGCAATCCCAGAGTCAACTGGAGCAAAGTTGATGTGTATGTGTATGTGCAGCAGTGCTTTGCAACGTGAACCCCAAAAGGCAGCGGCAACGGGCATACGGAAGAAACCAGAGTGGAATAGCCAGAGATGCAAAACTTAAAACAAACGCAAAAAATTAATTAATTTTCAGCTAACAGGCGTTGTTTTTCCAATTTTCTGCTGCGCAAATGCCACAAAAATCGCAAAAAAATAATTAATTATTGGCAAGGTTCATGCGCAAAAATGAGAGTTGCGCAAATTTCAAAGGTTTGCCCGGTATTGGGGTCTAGGCGTCCGTTTGGGCAATTCTAAGGCGTGGAAACCACAAAAAGTGGGGGGTTGCGGGTGGAGTAGGTGCCCTCGGAATTGCATTTTGAGCCATGTAGCCAAAGATATGGCCTATTCTTGGTTTGTGGCTGTCGGCAGTTGGAGCTTCTGGGGGCCTTTTTGGGCCGTTTCTGGGACATATCATGGAGTTAGAGGGCCGCAAAGAGCTCGTTGACACGGGGAAGTCAAGCCGCACGTGGAGTGCACCCACCGTTTCCCTTTGTTTGGCCGTTTTGAATGTGTTCCAGGGCATTTTTGGCCCAAAATGGCTGTTTTTGGCCCTAAACTGCAGTTTCTGAAACTGAGGTCCGCCACTTGCGAATCCCGTTCCCGGCCGCCACCGTTGAGTTTCTTGCTCAAACTTTGTGTGATTGTACTTCACACCCATAGGTATCATGCACCAAAATTTCACCCCAATCCAAAGCACCACGACGGAGTTCTGATTTTTTCCCATTTCGCGCGTGCTGCTGCTTGCTGCTTGCTTGCTGCTTGCTTGCTTGCTTGCTGCTGCTGCTGCTGCTAAACCTAGTAGGTCCACCCTAGACACTAAAAAGGGTTATAAAACCAAGACTGGTTCCACCAGCTCGGTAACCCTAATCAAGACTGAATATTGGGACCGAGCTGGTGGGGGAGGGAACATTAGGTATGAATGGTGAGGGACATCAAGAATGATTCACACATTGATGGCTCTTGACAAAGTGAAATGCACCTGAACCCCATCACCACGAGGCCCACTTTCAAGGCTTTGTGGACTTCTGAGGGGCCAAAATGCCCCAAAATGGGCTCAAAATGGGCTCATTTCACCCTTTTGTGCACCCCAAATGGTCTACGATGAGTTTTGGAAAAATGTGTTTTTGACCCATTTTTGACCCATTTTTGGTCCCAAAACAGCCCATTTTCAAGGCATTTTGGGATTTTTGGAGGACCCAAATGGGCCACCACAAGCTCAAAACAGTCCAAAACACTTGTTTTAGCGTCGCACATGGTCTAGGATCATTTTTGCGGAAAGTCATATTTTTACCCCTTTCGGACCCTGTTGACCCATTTGGGTACCCACCTGTTTGGGCTTGAGCTTGCAGCTTGCCACAGCCTAGTGGGCCTAGTTATTGGGGTCTAGGCGTCCGTTTGGGCAATTCTGAGGGGTGGAAACCACAAAGCGTGGGGGGTTGCGGGTGGAGTAGGTGCCCTCGGAATCGCATTTTGAGCCATGTAGCCAAAGATATGGCCTATTCTTGGTTTGTGGCTGTCGGCAGTTGGAGCTTCTGGGGGCCTTTTTGGGCCGCTTCCGCGGCATATCATGGAGTTAGAGGGCCGCAAAGAGCTCGTTGACACGGGGAAGTCAAGCCGCACGTGGAGTGCACCCACCGTTTCCCTTCGTTTGGCCGTTTTGAATGTGTTCCAGGGCATTTTTGGCCCAAAAATGGCTGTTTTTGGCCCTAAACTGCAGTTTCTGAAACTGAGGTCCGCCACTTGCGAATCCCGTTCCCGGCCGCCACCGTTGAGTTTCTTGCTCAAACTTTGTGTGATTGTACTTCACACCCATAGGTATCATGCACCAAAATTTCACCCGAATCTGAAGCACCACGACGGAAATCTGATTTTTACCCATTTCGCGCGTGCTACTGCTTGCTGCTTGCTGCTGCTGCTGCTAAACCTGGTAGGTCCACCCTAGACACTAAAGAGGGTTATAAAACCAAGACTGGTTCCACCAGCTCGGTGACCCTAACCCTAGCCCCCCCCCCCCCTTCACCCCTGGCCAGACCCCCCCCCCCGCGGACCCCCGGCTAGACCCCCCCCACCGGCGCCCCCCCCCCCCCCCCCCCCCCGAGTTTTGACAGATAGCTGGGGGGTATGTCGCATCAGGACCGGTTGTAGTCGCCCCCCCGTGGGTAGGGGGCCAGCAGGTACGGGGCAACCCCTCACCGGAGGACCTTGTTGCATCCGCAACCCCTGTTGCCCAGTCAGGAGGCTTGCTACCAGGGCATCCAGTAGGAATCAACCGGCCGGGCTGGGCTGTGATGGCGCCCGCCTCGGTGCCCCCAAGGAGAGTGGATTGGCTGATCCCCCAGATGCAGCCATGGGGGTGGTGCAGGTAGACTCCGTCCCCCCTTTTATTTGAAGTTACCTGAAGTCATTTGCTGACACCACCACCCCTGTGGGTCTATAGTGCATCTTCACAGTTGTTCAATTGCTCCAAAGGTATGAACGAGATAAAGAAGGGGGACAGGGATCGCAGGTGGTGTGTGGAAGGCGGGGCCTATGACCGGGAGTCACAGCTCCTCCTCCTCCTCCTCCCCCTGCTCAACAATCCCCACGCTCAGTCACTCAAGCACACGCTTGCCGCCATGCCTCCCCCGGCCCACGCTCCCCCATTGAAATGCGCATGTCAACGCCTGCGCACTGCAGCCCTCCCTGTGACATGCCGCCCTCCATGGCCCCATGCTCACACTCTTGCTGTGCAGAGGCCGTACCGTTTTCTTTGGAGAGACTGGGGAGGGCTCCGCAAAGCTGGTGGAGTACTTCGAGAGCATTGAGGGTGTCATCGGGATGGAGCCTGGGGCCAACCCGGCGAACTGGATGCTGAATGTGATTGCCATTGAGGGGTATGCCATGGGGGCATGGGGCATCATTTTGGCCCACGCCTGATCGGGAGGTCCTCCCTTGCGCGGCCTGGGCATCTTTATGCCCCCGGCTCGACTGGGGGAGGCAGGTGGTGGACGACCAGGGCAGCACGCGGAGGGGTGGAGCACTTGGGCCTCACGCACAAGGAAACGCGGTGAGGCATATGGTGGACGACCTGAGTGCGGAAGGGGGTGGGCAGCAGGCACCGTAAAACGGCCCTCGTCACAGCCAGCACAACCCCCAGTACGCCAACTACTGGGCCCCGCGAACGCGGAAAAGACACCAGCGGGAGCACGGGCCGCAGCGGCCGACAGAAAGCAGCGACCCGACGCAGCACGCGAAGGGAAGAACGGGTGACTGTCCAGGGCCCCGTAAAGAAACAGCAATGCGACGGAATATCACAGAGGGAGGGGCACCTGAATCTTAGGTCTCAATACCTGCCGGACTGCTCACAGCCCCCTGACCTCACGTGCCGCACACGCGCGGCGGATGGGTGCGCTGTGCCGGCTGGGCATGTCTGGCCAAGCGGTGTGTGTCTGGTGCTCGTGAGCGCCTTTGGTAATAGATGGGTCATTGTGGGTGCTGAGAGACAGGGACTGTACCCTTCTGTTGTGTACCCCATACAGCCCCCGTGCCATAAGTCCCAGCGTTTCATCGGACCCGCCGCTTTTGCAGCATCGATTTCCCTGAGTTGTACCATTCTGGAGCCCTGTCCCAAGCTGCATCCCAGGAACTGGAGCTCCTGCGCCAACCCTCTGAGGAAGCGCCGTCCAGAGGCAGGCTGTATCAGGTCACATCCCCCTCCGTCCCTGACGGCAGGACCCGACCACTACAGGGGTCTCCCACTCTGTACGTATGGGCAGGGGAGGAGGAGGGCATTTGGCGCAGTTTGGAAGCGACGCGGAACACAACCCACTGTCATGTATCAATATCAAATAATTGGACCTTCTTTTTAAATTTTGCCTTAATCAGGCTGGTGCCGTCTAGGACAGCCTCAAATCAAATGCAGCCGTCTCGACCGCATTGCATTTGGCAATATGGGTATCAGCATTGGCGGTTCGAATCTCGCGGAGATCTAAATGTGCCCACCGCCAATATTTTCTCTTTGTCCTCCTCTTTGTGTTGGGCCATTTCTTAAAGTCTCCGTGAGGGCTGCAATATTGTATGCGTACGGTGGATGACATTGTGATTGCCATGACCGACCACTTTTCCGAATCTGGATCTGCGTTGTCTTCCTCAAATTTACTGAATTGTCTCACTATCTTTGTCCACAAGCACCAGCAAGTAACACGGTCCCCCTTGGCCCCACAAGGACAAGTTTCATTTGCCAATATTTTTGTAAAAGTGATGTCCAAGTGCAAAATTCAGCATTGACCACTCTGGATCCCACAGTAGTCCACTCACAGGACAAAATGCAGTGGCAGATCGCCAACAGAATCAACACTTCTAATACTGGGAGATTTGTCTTCCGTCGGGCACGCCGCAGGCACTGTAGGCAAGGGAAGCAACCCCTAATGGCATGGAGTTGTGGTAATGGTAATGGTAACAGTAATGGTGCAGTATAATCCCATGGAGCTACGCTATGAAGTCATGGGTATGGATTAACAACAGGTGGTGATCACCAGACTCATGGCACAAGCTTCAATTGCTGGTGTCAGTAGAGGATGGAGTGAGGTTGGATGACACAATCGGATATGGATCAGGTTCCCTGTTTCCACTGATCCTTTGAATTTCACACTTTCAAGCGAGTGGACCGAGGGGCAGGGGTATTTGCCCTGTCCACAGGTTCTGTGACATGCACACAGCCCACACCCCAGGCCATTGTTCTAGCTTCCTTTGCGCATGTGCATCACAGTCCGTATTGTGTGTGCATTGACATGCACTGCTAGGCAGAGTGGTTAAAGACAATCATGTACCCGTGAGCTGCTCATCAAGCAAATGAAGCTGGAAGATATGAAACACATGAAATACACAAAGCTTGTCGGAACAGCAGAAGCAGGGATGTAGCCACTTAAATTGTCAGGAAGGACAAATGGCACCAGCTTTCTAACACAAATTTATGTCAGCGTGGCAACCAAGAACCTAAGGTTTGGGAAGGGGTGTCGAAAGAAGGTGGATCCGTTGTCACTGATGTGTCACTGATGTGTTGACCTTGGATACCCGGAATGAAAGAGGCCAAAACAAGTGTCAGAGGCGATAGCATTGTATGGTGCTAATTTTTTGACGAAATTTTTGGCCAGCACTCCTCTCATAGGTGGGTGAACGTTGTTTGAGGGGGTCACAAGCATTACCACAACATTGATCACCAGAGGCCAACACTAAGCAAAGTAGTGCTGCTCTGTGTCAAAATTCGGAGGCAGCCATTGTGGGACAAACAAAAGGCAAGAGTATCAATACAGACGCAGAGCCATCATGTCTTTTGACTTGTGTAATGTTTGGCAACCGGTGTGTATTAGCAGCCAGGTATTCCTATGGCCAAGAAATTGTGTGTGTGTGTGCGTGTGTGTGTGTGCGTGTGCTGTCAAAGTTTTTATTTGAAGGCTACCAATTTGATGTTTATTTGTAGGGGAAGGTCAGTGGCTACACCATCTTGGGGTTTCACCTGTCTGTTAGAATGGAAAACCCTGAGAGGTCATTATACCCTAATCTTTGCAAAAGCCGACAGAAATTTCGGTCGCAAAGAAATAGAACCATTCTAAGAAGGGCTGTCAGAGGCGTTGTGCTTTTGAATGATCTGGAGCCCATTGCCACTAAGTGCCTTGGACTGTGCAGCATGATCGGGCAGCTTCAGCTTCAGCAGCTTCAGCTCTGACCGAGAATTCCGTTAGTTTTGTCATTTATGGCAAGTGATAACATCATTTTCAAGAGCACGTTTTCAGCCATTCCTGTTTTGACCCAAACATAGGTGACAAGAGGGGGGTCCATTTCCAAGGTTTGCATGCTTCTGACCGCAATTTCTGTCACATTTACAATGCGCACGTGGATTTCCAAGCATGCTAGAGTGATTTCTGATAGGGCAAGGAGGGTGGAAGAGGAGAATTGGCACCTCCAACAACAATTGAACCCAACTTTGACAAAATTTCTTGTCAGCTTTCCAGGAACATCTGATTTGCATGGTCTCATTTGAGAAGTTGCAAAGCTGACAGAAATTTTGGTGCGACGAATTGAAACTCATGTTGAACTCATTCTGACAGAAGTCTCTGTGAGGGCCTCTGGAACATTCTATGGTCTGATGTGCAGTACGTGCTCTACAGCTGCTGTTTGAAAACGCACCTTGGGCGCCGCACAACATCGGGGAAACGGGAGGTCACCAAGGACATCGGTTTGGTGTTCTTAGTTCTATGGATGACTCTTTACTACCATTTGGAGAAGTCTGGAGGCCATGCCATTACTCCACACCTTCGCTTCCTACAAATGCCCTCAACTACGTGCCATTGCTCTCTACCAATGCCGTACCTTGCTGTCCACCATTACTCTTGGTCATCAGACTGCCCTGCACCTGTGACCCGTCTTCCCAAGCCATCCAGGATCATCCCCCTTGCCATCGCCTTCTCGCAGGCCTCAAACTCTGAGCAGTTTGCTCTGTTGCTAAGGAAGTGGTACCGGGTCTATTGGCGATCCACCAGCTACAATTTGACCCGGACGGTGATCTGCATTGTCATTGCATCAATCCTGGGCAGTATTTATTTCAACATCACCCCCACTGATGAGCAATCGACCTTCTCATATGTACGGCCTCATTGCCCTATGCCATGCTGCCCTCATGCTACTTGCAATCCTGCCTTTACAGCTCAGCGCGTCGTGTGGGGCACTTTGAGTCATCGCTGTACAGGTTTTCGGGACCGAGGATGGCACATTTACGTGTATGCAGAGGCACACCTCTGCAGAAGCTTGGGAGTCTCTGGTGCAACGTATCACTTTAACACGCCAATATCCTCGAACCCCTCAAAACTCTTTGCGCATGCACCGTATCTACAAATGGTGATGGTGCACGTTTTGCAAAAAGGCAGCCAAAGCCGGCCACCATCATCATCCATTCGAACAGCATACGATACTCACCACGGCGACACTTACAACCACTGCCCATCACCATCAATCGCTTACTCATCAGCACACAACCACCGCCACACATATGGCCACTTGCACCCCCGCATATCCTACCACCACCGCAATCTGCACCACATTCCCCACAGCCCACCCTCGCACCCAACACTCCCCGCCCCCCACACGCCCGCCAGCCTCCCCACAGACACAAAGTGAAACCATCGGCCCAACAGCTGCAGAATGCATATCTCTTGGCGGCCCCTCTCCGCAGCCTTTACTTTCGCCGCAGCACCTTCCATTGGCCTATTTTCCGCGTGCAGAACCACCCATGACCCGTGCAGCAGGCACCACGGCCCCCGTGTGTGTACCCCTGTACACGATGGGCGCATTGCCACTGGTGTTGTGTTGTTGCCTCCTGTGTCCACTAGAGAGGGAGGTTGATGCGGGCAGGCTTGTGCTTCAGAGGGGAAGTGCCCCCTTGACCCTGTCTGTCCCCCAACGGCCTCCCAACCGGTCTTGACCCGCCAGAAATTGCCTCCCAACCGCTTGTCCTACCGCTGGTATCCCCCCTTCAGGGACGGGGGGGCTCTTTTGGCCCCTTTTTTCCCGGAGTCGCACGTTCGGCAGCTTGCAGGCCTGCACTTCCACGCATTGCCATTACCCGTGTCTTGTGCCTCCGGGCGAGGCCTCTGTTGCCATGCCCTCCCCTGCCATTTCAGGTCGGCGCACAGTTCATCGCGCTGTTCTTCATGTGTGTCCTGTACGCCATCAGCATTCAGTACCTTGTGGCACAGGAGCGCATTGTGTTCTACCGCGAGAGAGCCGCCCACATGTACCATCCCGCCATCATGAATCTCGCTGTGGGTGTGCGAATGCCCCGCCGGGAGTGCCACACTGCCAGTACCTCTTCTGTCTGCCCATGTGTTGCAGGTGGTGTTGGGGGGCCATGGGCCTGCGGAATGCGCCACAACTTCTTGGCCAGGGATCGTGTGTCACAGTCGCATGCCATAGGTCTTGTCATGAGGGTGGGGGCTGATCCGCAGGGGCATAACGGGGCCCTGGTACTACAACAGGCAGCAGTTTCAAGTGAGGGCCGACATGTCCACAGGATGTGGACGAACAGTTGTGGACGGAAGACTGCCCTTTGACCCCCCCCCCTCTGTGAGAGCCGCGCCCTTGTCAGAACAACAGTGGGTGTTTTCAGGTACTGCTGGCTCATCACAGATATCATTTAGCTAATCACAGATATCTCTTTTGTTGTTCACAGACATCGCCTTGTTCGTCACAGATATCGCTCTGTCCGTCACAGATTGGGTTGTGTCTCCCCTTGTCCGTACTATCTTCGCCCTTCTAGCTTCCACACCGCTTTTACTCGCACAGATTTCCATGTTTTGCATCATAGAATCCTCTTTGTTCATCACGAATTTCGCTCTGTCTGAGCCAGATTGGCGTCGTCCATCACAGAAATTGTTTTGTCCAGCTCAGAAGTGGTTTTCCTCATCACAGGTTTCGCTTTGTCTTATGATTTTGTCCATCGCCGATTTGCTTGATTCATCACAGCTTGGCTTTGTCCATTCCAGATTTTATTTTTTTGTCAAAGATATTTGATACTCTTCTGGCCGTCACAGATTTAGTTTTGTTCATCACAGCTTTCGCTTTTGTGCGTCCCAGATTTTCGCGTTATCTATCCCAAACATCGCTTTTCACGCACGGCTTTCGCTTTGTTCATGACCAATTTCGGTCTGTCTATCCTATATTTGGCGTTGTCCATTACAGATATTGGTCTGTTCAGCCCAGTTGTTGGAACGTGTGCTTGCTGCGTAATGTCTAACCTGCAGACCGGCGCTGGCGAGGACCCAGGTCCCCATCGCCGGTAGTTGTCTACGGTTCTTGGGTCCTTAATGCTCTGCCCGGATCCGGGCCAGATGGTGAGATGAGTATGAGTCTTCTATCCTTTTGGAGACAAAGGGGAGCTGCTCAGGTTCGTGCAAGGCTCAGCTGCCCCTTTGCGCGTAACACATCAGCGAGGTTCCTCCTCCTCCGCGCCCAGGGACGCCAAGGGACAGAAGCAGCATTTGTGAGCAGAGGGACAACCGTACCACTCTCACCCATCCTGTTTGCTCTCTCTGCTCGGCAGGTCTGGCGGAAATTCCATATTTGGTAGTAAATTCGGCCATCTTCTTGGGCATTTTCTACTGGATGGTGGGCCTCCCTGCGAATGCCGGCACGTTCTTCACTTGGTACCTGGCGTTTTACCTCCTGATCTCATTCGGAGTGTACATGGGATTTTTCCTGGGGGTCGCCTTGCCCGGCCCAGTATGTCACTCCCGCTCATAAACCTCTACCCTGTGCTAGCCGCTGGAATCGGGCAATGGGGAGGTCATCGGGTACATGATGTGAGGAAAAAAATTGGTGGAGGGGGGGATCTGCTGGGGTAGGAAGGCGTGGGGAAGGGGGATGGGGGGTGCTGAGGAGAGAGGGGGAAATTGAGAATGCATAGATGGGAAACTGCGACATGATGGGTGCAAAATGTGACGGAAATGGGAAGAAATGGGAGGAGAATGGGAGGAAACTGGCAGGAAATTGCGAGAAAATGGGGTGGAAAAAGTGGGCTGGATGTTGGTGTGAGGGGTGAAATTTGGGGGCGAAGGCATACAAATGCAATTCCGATCGGAAGTGGACGTTCGGTTGGAACAATAACAGAGAAAATGGGAGCAATTGGCAATGGCGGCAGCAAGCACAGCTTCAGCCACCAGCGGTACGTGGTAAATGCCAGTCTGGGCCCACAGCAACTGACTGTGGCGACAGACTGAGGCACAGGACAGTCGCAGTGACACGTGGTGATGTCCTGCGACAGCGGCTCACGCCCATGGGCTCTGGCTCTGGAGGGGCAGGGCCCTATATACTCTGACCCTGTGGACAGGTGCAGAGGGGTTCGGATGGTCCAGCCAAACAGCCACTTGGTAAAGGCCAGGGCCCCAACAGTCCCTTGATTGGTACCGGTAGCTGGGCTGAAATGCAGAGGATCGGTCAAGGATGGATGGTAGGAGAGCAACCGCCTCCGGTGCTAGGGCACAGCTGTGCCCCTGGAGCTTCGTGGTTGCTCTGTATCTCCATGTTGCACCGCTCTGTGTCGCATGGTCCTAGGGCTGGTGCCTCCTTCTGGACGGTTTGTGCCTCCTTGTGGAGAGCTGGCCCCTGTTGGCACAAGGGCACAAGGGGGAGCGGCAGAGCAGGGTATCTTTTTGGGCCTCTTTTGATACAGAGCCGTAATCCACGCTTTTTGCATGGCCCCTTTCCGGTTGGGGATATGGGGAATGCGCCTTTCCACGAGTTGTTTGTTCCATACTAGGTTTTTTTTTTGCTTCTTATGCATTTTGGATGTGGCATATTTGAATTATCACCCGTTTTTGCCCGTTTTCAACCATTTTTGCCCATTTTCCATCTCTCTTTTCTCCCCACCATGGGGACCCCGAGAAGGCAAGGGTGATGTAGCCAAATTGATCTATCCCCACCATGAGGACCCGAGAAGGCAGGGGTGATGTAGCCATATTGATCTCTTCCCATGTCATTGTGCCATTCATTGAAAGAAATAATGGAATTTTGACAGCCCGGCAACAGCCGTACAATGATGTGCTTGGGTGGTATAGGGCACGCATTGAGCATTTGTTTGGATATTTGTGGCATTGGGGTTTGGTTAGGAACATCTGGTGTGGCGTCCCTGGTGAGTTGCACCTGTCTGTGCGTGTTTTGTTGCATTTCACGCAATTTTGCATTTGGAGGCAGGTCCGTTGCCCTTCTTATGGGCCATGGGACCATGTCCCATCTCATGTTTGGACTGATAAAAGCAACTCGGCCACCACGCAAGATGAGGGAGAGGCTTAGGCATGTGTGTGTGTGTGTGTGTGTGTGTGTGTGTGTGTGTGTGTGTGTGTGTGTGTGTGTGTGTGTGTGTGTGTTTTCTGTGTGTGTGTGTGTGTGTGTGTGTGTTGTCAAAGGCGCTCCACCATCACAACTTGTGGTGAGTGCCAGGAGCATTATTGTGACGAATTTATTGATGCCCATATTTGTGGGGAACAAGTTGTTTATTAGGCAATACATGATGGATACACACTGTTGTTGAATTCAGCTATTTCCATATATACAACGTGTAAAGGTAAATCCAGGGTTAACACCAGGATAGTTAATACAAAAGTAGCGTGCGGGGCAAACCCATCCCGTCTGGCAACACGCACATTGTCTCTAGTCTGAGTCATTGTAATGTCAAAAATCCCACACCTAAACCTAAAGTCCCATTTCTTTGTAGTTTCTCCCGTCGTCCTATCATTTCCTCCCATTTCCCAACCCTGCCATTGGCCTTCCATTTACTGGACAATCACCTCTTGATTTTCTACTATTCTCCTTCGCATTTTCGCCGCATTTTCCTCCCACCCCCCCCGCATTCTACTGTATATTGTATCATTCAATTTCCCTCTAAATCTCCTCCATTTTGCCACTTTTTGCAACCACCCCACCCCACCCCACCCCCGGATCCTACTTGTGCCTGCCTCCTCGGGATTTGTGCATGAGTTGTACCGGCATAGGTTTTGTGCCTCCGACGAGAGGGCCTGTTCCTTCCCTCAAAGGGCGTGCATATCTCGTCACAAGGCAGTCACCTTCCTCGGCTAGTCCTCCGCAATTTAGTCCCGTTATCCAACAAGGGACTAAGATGACCCCTAGCTTCGTGGCTTGGTATGCTAGGCACCATCATGGTGTTTGCACGAGTTTGGAGTTCCATAGGGGCTGGGTTGCAGTGGTGTTGTGGGTCATGTGGTGTTGTTGCAGGTTGATGTGAAGCACCCTTGCCTTGTTACCATTACCATTACCATTACCGGGCTATTGGGGCCCGGTATTACCAATTGAGTGGCTATCAGGGGCATCAACCTCCAAAGTGCACTGCACTAGTACCCAAGGTCATCATAGTACAAGACCCTGCTTCATCGGAGCTAGAGTGAGGGCTGCAAGCCATTGCCGTGAAACAGGCCCTTGTTGTAGTAGCCTAGTGGCACAATCTGTGTAGGCCACGGTCCCTTTGCATGGACACTTTGCTACAACCCGTTGCTACGGCTGGGCACCAAGGCTATATGCTATATGCCCACTGCCCCAGTAGTGTTCATGATTGCAAAACGCTACATTTTCTATAAAGCCCATAAAATGCCACAATGCCGGTGATGCCAATGGTTATACCACACCATGAAATTCTGCAGCTAATTTCCCTCACGATTCCCTCCGCGTTTCTTCTTTTTCCTCTCCCAAATCCTATGTTTCTCACCCATTTCCGGTACAATTTCCTCCCACTTCCCTTCCAAATTTCTCACATTTGGCTTGGATTGTTCTCCTATTTCCAAACCATTTCCCTCTAGTTTCCCTACCATTTCCCCCATTGTCCTTCCATTTCAATCTTATTCGTCCGACTTATGTCTCAATGTCTCACACACGAACGAGAGCAAGACATGTGGCCCAATTGCAGCAAGGCAATGTAGTTACCCACATGTGTTGTTGAGTGAGGAACTAATGGGGCCCCATTGCACTCGATGTCTTGCACTCATTCTTCTTAGCTCATGCATCCAAGTCCCAATGCTTGCACTGTTGCCACGTACCACTCAACCACTCAACCACGGCCAGATGCACAGCCAAGCCAACACTTGTAACACAACTAACCCAAGGCCCTTGCCACAACAACTACATAGGGCTGCATGCGAGTGCAGTGTGGTGCAAGAGGCACAAGATTGGATCCAAATTTGGGGACCCATTGGTCCTTAGATTGGTGGCAAGAGTGGGGCAAGGAATTGTGGCCAGCAAATTGCCACCTAGGATTGTGGCAATACGCAGCCATGAATTGTGCTTGAAGCGGGGAGATAACCCTTCATGTCCCACCAACCAACATACTCATTGGTGGCACCTTATTTGCCAAGTGATGTCCCATGTTAATGTGGCCTTATTCATTGGGTGTGGGTCCCTTAGCCTTGGCAGCCTTGGGTCCCTTGGTTTGACCCGCTTTGTTTACATTACCCATTGGTTGTTCAAGGGCCCCCCACGTTAGCCCTCAAACCTTATCCGAGTGGCCGTCCGAATGTGTGGAAACTCGTCGTTGAACACCCCCCCCCCCCCCCACACACACACCTCACCACCACCACCATAATACTACAATTTGTGGGTGGGTCAATGTGAGTAAAAGCCCCCTCATGCACAAACGTGGTAAATAATGACACGGGTAAGTGCACTTGCCTATTTAGGGTAGAGGTTGGGTAGTGGCCTCGAGCAAGTCAATGAGCAGCTAATTCAACGTTTGATGTCAGTGAAGAACGATTGCTATAACCCGATCCTCCTTGTCTTGGAGTAATCTCAACTTGCCTTGGGGAATACTCACTAGCCTACAAATAACAATACCTAATCTACAACCCTTTGTAATATAAGGGCAGTGCCTGGAAACACTGACCAGCATTGTTCTATGATAAATGAATCTTGTGTCCACACGAGAGCCAAGCAGTTGGTAACGCAAAGGAACAATCCAAACGAAGAATCATCGGATTCCAAGCAAGGGTTGATGTTCCAAATTATCGCCAAGCAAAGAGGAAGACCCACTGTAATAATCCAAATAGGGTATAGTGATGCTCAATCCGGGTTATAAATCCGGGAATTCCACACAGCTATTGGCCAGGGCAATTGTGAAACGCTGTGTATTTATTTCGTTTGGTGAACTGAACCAGAATTACCAATACTTAAAAAAAGATACTCACTAGCCTATAGGAATCCTCACTTGCGTAGAGGAATCCTCAATGGCCTAGAGGAACCCTCAGTTGTGTAGAGGAATCTTTAGTGGCCAAGAAGAATCCTCTTCAACCTAGAGGAATCCTGAATGGTTTGGAGGAATCCTCACGGGCCTAGGGTGATCCTCAAGGGCCTGGCCTAGAGGAATCCTGGATGGTACAGAGGAATCTTCACCGGATGGTACAGAGGAATCTTCACCAGAGGACTTCTCACAAGCCAAGAGGATTCCTCAATGGCCTAGAGAAATCTTCAATGGTCTAGAGGAATCCTTGGCAGCCTAGAGGAATCCTCACTAGCCTAAAGCAATCTTTAATGGCCTCATGGAATCCACATGGGAAGAAAATATGAGGAGTGAGAAGACAAAATTGAGAGCAAGCAGCGAAATTTGGGAGGAAACTAGGAGGCCATGGGAGGGAAAGTGGTGGAAAATCGGATAAGACTAAAAAGAAAATCAAAAATGGAAATCAGAAAAAAATTGGAGAAACTGTTTCCTGTGTGAGTCAACCTGAGGTTCTGACCTGCGCATCCATCCTGACGTAATGCTCCTGCTGCCCACTGGCTGCACATTGCTGCATCCTTCGATGCTCAGATGTTTGCTATTGCATTGATTCCGAGGATTTGAGTGTGTGCCTGCCAAACTGGAATGGGAATACGAAGGTATTCAGCCGGGGGAAGGGAATAAAATGAGAGAAGAAAGGGCTGAGAAGGAGAGGAGAATGGGCAATGTGGAGCGGAATGGAAGAGAAACTAGAAGGGCAATAGGTGCAACCTGGAACTTTCCCTCATCCATTGCAGGAGATAGCAACATCTGCAGCCGCTTCACTTTCATCGCTGATGTCATTGTTGTGCGGATTCATGATCCCTCGTCCTGATATTCCGTGGTGGTGGCGCTGGCTGCATTATGGCAATCCACTGAACTATGCATTCCAGATTGTCGAGGGTGTGACCCTGTACTGTGCAGCCGCGGATGCAGATCCGGTGAATCCCGGGGACTGCCCAACGATGACAGTGCGTACGCCAGACGGCCTGAGGACGATGGTATGTGGCATGCAGTGAGAGTCTGAGTGCTGCAGGGGAAGTGTTGCGGGATGTCCCATGCTGACACAGGGGCCAGGCCTCTCCGTCAAGGCAGACTGAGGACAGTCCCCTGGACTGCCCAATTGCTGGCAGGTGACAAGCAAACGCTGGCGCTGTCACTGGACAATTGTCCCTTGCGATACACTGTGCTGAAGTGTGACAGATCCCTTTTTGGTTTTCAGTGGGAGCCCCCTACCCGACCCCACCCGACCAAATGCGCTTGCAGCCGAGCACTCAAAGTTGACGGAATCACCGCTCTCCTGCGAATGTCCTACCATAGTCCCCGGCCCCACCTCCTTCACCTCACTACTCTCTATCATAACTCTGTCCCAGTGCTCATTACCCCGTGCCATCACACTTGATCAGTATTGTTTAAATTTTTTGTTACTGTGGGGGGGGGGGGGGGGCTAGTAAGGACGGCACTGGCCTTTTTGGGTTCTGGGCGCTGATGCACAGGGAGGTCTTAGGCGCTAATGAGAAGGGAAATCCCTTGAGGAGGGACAGCAGCACGGGTCCACGGGGTCAGTGCTCATACGGGATGACTGGCCATGCTGAGTCTGAGCGAGGCTGCCAGAAGACCCAGATCCCTGGATCCAGCCCCCCACTTTGGTGAGACCCCTCCCGGCTACCCCTCCCTGGATGGAGGGGTAGCCTCCGTCCCCACTGGCCTGTGTCGCACCTCACCAGCACCGCCATGTCATCGGTCGCTCTGAGCAATCCAGGCCCTGAATGTGCCACTGCACGCTTGTCTGCCGCCTCTCGGCTGCTGGAGGCCTGCCGTGGTGGGCTCCTCTGCCACCCCCTCGTGTGTGGGGGTGGGAGGCTTGGAATGCCATTTGCACGTTTCGCGGATTTCGGGTCCGGGTGATGCCCCAGGCCATTTGCCAACTTTTTCAGGGTGGTGCGGGGCCAGTGGGTGGGCTCTAACGTGCCTTCCATGGTCGGTTAATGGCCCAGAGCAAAGGCAGGGAGCACTGGCACAGAGGAATAATGGACAGCAAAGGTATGGGGTAAAGATACTGGTAAACAGTCGGAGTATAGATGGTGCAGACCATATGATAGAGTAATGGTCTCGAGAAGGGGTCCGTCGACCAACGGTCCCATGCGGCGGCACGCCACGGCATGCTTCAAGCTGTTGGTAGGGGGGCAGGTCATTTGTCCAAAATCAAACAGACACAAGGGCCTGCTCCTCCCAAATCCACCCCTGACCACCTGCAACGGCTCAACACCATGGAAACAACTCACAGCTCTGCCTACTGGTCCCTGTTCTCAGCACGTTTCCGCTCATTGAAATCCTTCATTAAGAATGCGTCATTATGCGATTCAGCTTTGCGGGCATGTGTTCCAGGATGTCGCACAAAAGAACCCTCTCATTGTTTCCTATTTCCCTCAAAAAAAAAATGGTCCTTGAGGATTGGCACCCAAACTGCACACAAATAATACAATTTCTCATTCCCCCATTCTATGGTCACCCGTGGTCTGTGGCACGTAGGTGGTGCCCAATGCCTTGTCCACCTACCTATGGCAAACAATCTGCAGAAATCCTGGTCATCTTCTTGTTCCTTTTGGGTTGTCATGCCCCAGCATTATCAGAAGGTTCTGTAGTTAACATCAGGAGGCAAAGGACAAGAAAAAGTATGCCATATGAGTAACGGTTTAGTGTATTAGTATACATCACTGCCATACAGTAATAGCTGCGTAATGGTGGAGAGTAATGGTAGAGGCGGTAGAGAGGAATGTTCAGGAGCAATGGCACAGAGCAACAGTGCAGCACTGGTACCAAGTAAATGAACAGTACTGGTAGAGAGCCATGGAGTCTTGGTACAGTCATGGCACACAGAATTTCTCCTGCCTCGTGTTGCACTCTGCAGGCGGTGTGGACGTACGTGCAACGTGCCTTTGGCATCGTCTATGCGGATCGTTGGCTGTACATGGGCATCCTGATTTGCTTCGTGCTTGCCATCAGGATCGCCTCGGCACTCGCTCTCGTGCACATACACCACGGCAAGCGATAAGGGTCTCAACCATCCGGACTAGCTGCTGTGGCGGCGAGTGTTGGAGAGTGGAAGTGTTTCCCATTTTGCCGACAGTGAGTGCTGTGGCTTGGTTTTTTGTAGAGGGATTTCAACCTTGGGAACCTCTGTGCCCGACGCATTCCCATGCGAAATTGAGGGCATGCAAACCCCCCCCCCAACACACAGACACTGTACAGTGAACCACTCGGGCTTTGCACGAAAGTGAGCACGGCTCTCCGTAGGAAACAGGAGGTTGGCGGTTGTTGCCCATGCGCATGGACAGGGCAATAATTGTGGAACTCCCCCGTGCCAATGACCCTGTCACCCCCAGACCCTAGGCATCCGCCCTAACCGCCACCGAACTCATCAGACTGGGATTTTGGAGTCTGGGAAAAATGGGGAAAATGGGAACAATGGGGGGATAGGGGGAAAATGAGGGGGAAATGAGGGGAAATGATGGGAAATGAGGGGAAGATGGGGGAAGATGGGGGAAGATGGGAAATCAGATCAGGATGGAAAATAGGAACAGGACAAAGATGGGAGAAATTGGAGAAAGATGGGATAAAAATGGGGGGGGAAACCGTGTCATATCATGTAACCGGACCAGTGGATAATTCACCGAAACTCGCCGGGAAATGGGGAGTGGGGGGGCATGGGAGGATAATGGGAGAACATGGGAGAAAAATGGAATGAACGACCCATTTTTCCGGGGGATATCCCAAGCAGGCTGTTGCTTAGTGGCCTGTCAACCCTTTCCCAAGGAGGGGGGGTTACCGGGGGTTACCCCCTTTTCTTTGTGTACTTGCATACTGCTGGAAACTGCTGGAAACAACACCGCATACTGATCCAAACCGGTATCGCTGAGAAAGTTTTCGTTGCAGCATGTATGGTGGGCCTAACAGCAGTTGTTGGCAATCGACAATGATGAAAGCAGAGTTTGACAATCCCCGCACCGGCCAGGTGCAGCTCATTTAAACAGAAATCGACACAAAAACAGCGGCTGAATCAAATTTTGCGCCATTTGTATTCTTGTCGCTTCCAAGCACGCGGGTTTTGTGTGGGTTTTGTCGGTGTTTACCTGGGCTTCCTCCACATTTGGTTGTGTCATGTTTTCAAGTATGTCATGGTTTTGAACCTCTATTTGAGATGTGAGGTGCAACCATGGGGCAAGGGGGGCCATGTGTTATTCTGGATGAGGCCTGATGCATGGGCCCACTATCTTTTTGTCGTTATCAGCTTGCGTCCCTTCCTTCGTCACTTGTTCAACCCGTCCACTGGGGACACTGCATGTCCCCAGGCAGAACTGATGCCACTTCTAGGCAAGCAGCCAGCAGACTCAGTGCATCCTCCAGGCTGCGCCTTGATGCCCGGATGGATTTCACCTGCCTGCCCTGCATTGCTACTGCTTCCCACAGTCGGCGCCTCGTGGCCCTGTTTTCAGGAAGCCGCCATCCTTGGTTCTCCTAATTGCTCTTTTTTCATTGCATCTTTTGCCTTATCCATTTTTTTCGCAGTCTGCCCGTGCATGAATGACACCAGGCAGGATTGCCGCCTGACTTGCATGGGTCTGTTCCAACACTCGTGCGGTGTCTTTTCGTGGATTTGTAATCGGGGTCATGGGAGTCTGAAATTACACCTGTCCCCCAGTGATCGTAGGCATTGGGTGTGTGCCCATGCAGAATTTATTTTTCTGGCAGAACCGGAGGCATTGGGTGTGTGCCCATGCAGAATTTATTGCTTTTGGCAGAACCGGAGGCATTGGGTGTGTGCCCATGCAAAATTTATTACTTTTGGTAGAACCGGAGGCATTGGGTGTGTGCCCATGCAGAATTTATTTTTCTGGCAGAACCGGAGGCATTGGGTGTGTGCCCATGCAAAATTTATTACTTTTGGCAGAACCGGAGGCATTGGGTGTGTGCCCATGCAGAATTTATTTTTCTGGCAGAACCGGAGGCATTGGGTGTGTGCCCATGCAAAATTTATTACTTTTGGCAGAACCGGAGGCATTGGGTGTGTGCCCATGCAGAATTTATTACTTTTGGCAGATGCGGAGGCTTGGGTGTGTGCCCATGCAGAATTTATTACTTTTGGCAGAACTGAAGGCATTGGGTGTGTGCCCATGCAAAATTTATTACTTTTGGCAGAACCGGGGGCATTGGGTGTGTGCCCATGCAGAATTTATTACTTTTGGCAGAACCGGAGGCATTGGGTGTGTGCCCATGCAAAATTTATTACTTTTGGCAGAACCGGAGGCATTGGGTGTGTGCCCATGCAGAATTTATTACTTTTGGCAGAACCGGAGGCATTGGGTGTGTGCCCATGCAAAATTTATTACTTTTAGCAGAACCGGAGGCATTGGGTGTGTGCCCATGCAGAATTTATTACTTTTGGCAGATGCGGAGGCATTGGGTGTGTGCCCATGCAGAATTTATTACTTTTGGCAGAACTGAAGGCATTGGGTGTGTGCCCATGCAAAATTTATTGAATAAATTCGACCATTTGGGGCCCCTAAACCGAGTTTTGGCCATTTTAGCCACGGCCTGGTGAAGTTTTCAAGCCGAAAAACCCCCAAAAAGGCTATAAATTGCCATTTCCCGGGGCTACGTGCATTTTCAGCAAATTTTGCGAGAGACAAAATTGAAGAGCGCGAGATTGCGCATCCGATGGTGAACTTTCGCTCCGTATTTCGCTTTCCTGAACCTCGGTGGCGATGTAATCACGAAATCGGAGAATTGGTGCAATAAGTGATGTACATGCCAGTGCCAAGACATTCACACTCTGAACACGGATAATTGTTATGCACAGCATCGAGCAAACAGTACTGATGATCATCAGTGCGAATGCCATTATGCACAGTGTTGATCCGATATATTGCAGATGCCGCTTGCGGCGTAGGTTGCGCCTGAGATAGTTGTCAACGCAAAGCAGAAATGCCCTGGTTGTGTCCGATGGGGTGGTAGCAAATGGTGCAATCTGACCAATCGAAGGCCCGCGATTTTGCAGTGACAGTCTGCGTGTGTTTGCATCAGCGTCCTGTGAATCTTCTTCTCCTTCTTCCTCCTGCGACTCCACACTGTTGAGATGAAAGGAAAGGGGTGTTCGACGGAGCATGTGGAGACCAGGGATTGCTGTAGGGTGGTATTCTGCTTGGTTGCCAGTAGTGAGAATTGGTCGCTGATCTGTGTGCTGGTCAGAACAAGCGCATTAAGCACTGCAACAACAATGTTGTAGGGATTTGCATGTGCTGTTGCTGTGTACGCGGCAAGAATGGCAATCATTGATTGACACGCAATGGCATTATTGAACATAAATTCGCTTATGTTTCCGAGCTCGCGGTACATGAGCATTTTTCTGTGTATACGGATTGCGGCTGTCTGCATGATTGTTGATTGCTAATATTGCTACATCCGGTCGCAGTGTTGTATTGTGTCCCCCCCCACGGGGCGGATCAGCTGGTATGAATCATTGGACAACCTGGCTGCCAGCAGCGCACAGTTCAGATTGATTTCATTGATCAGCGGTACGATCCACCTGCACGATTGTCTGTGTAGATCAACAAGGAAGATGCATGCTTGTGTTGCGTCACATGCAACCTCGGATGTTTCATACCTGATGCTGCTACAGGCTGTCCCTGTGAGCCCGCACCATCAGGAATTGCCATCCCCCTCAGGCGCACCATGAGCTGCCACCACCGGCTGGGCTGGACTTCCCGTCCCCCCAGCCTGTGAGCCTGCGCCATCAGGGGCTGCGATTCCTCGTGGTTGACCCCATAGAATTCCTGCATGTGTGTGTCGTAGAACGCTTTGTGTGTCCTAAGTGTTGACACGAATTCATTTTTCAACTCCTCCACGTTGTCAATCCAGGGTACACACAGTGCAAAACTTTTTTCCAGTGTTGTTGGTTCCCCGACCATATGGCCTGTCTTGAGTCTGGACAGACTGTGTGTAGATTTGAGGATACATACCTTGTAAATCTGTTCTGAATCTTCTGCATTGCATGCACAAGGAAAAATACCTTTCGCCTCCATAGAATGGCATTGCATGAGAACTCTTTGCTGGTCCTGTAGCTTTGCCTGTGTCTGTGAACGTAGCATGTTATTTTGGAAAGAGGGAGGTCGGGGGCTCCCTCACCTGCAACCCCCCACCCCCATTCGGCGGCCGAATTTGGCCGATTTTGCCGAATTGGTCTGCCGAATTGTTGGGTTGCTGAATCTCGCCGATTTGTTTTGCCGAATCACTAGGTTTCTGGGACTTTGCCGCCTCGTTTTGCCAACATGTTGGGGTTTATGGGTTCTGGGTCACCTGAGTTGGAGGCGTCACTTACTTTGGGATACTGCATAATACCTTTTCTTTGTACATTGGTTGTTCAGATTGGCACCATGAAGTGTTTTTACTGTCCACAAAAAGACGTGTCTTTGGTCCCCTGGGATTCGTTGTCCTCCGCTGATCAAACTTTTCTTCGAGACAAGTATCCTGATGCCGGTGAGGGGGCAGTTTGCGAATTTTGTGTTCGCTCTGCACGGCCCAGTGCGTTCTTCAGCCGCCGTTCTTCGGGCAGCTCATCATCAGGCCCCCAGTCAGTGGACTCCGGGCTACTGGCGCCTGCAGTGGATTCTGTAGTTGTGTCTGGGGAATGCGAGGTTGCCGAGTCTTCCACTTCTTATACCCCCCCCCCTTTGTAATAGCCACGCCCTTGTCCAAGCTACAGTAGGCGTAGGGACCGTATTAATTTGGTACCTAATTTTAATTCGGTACCAAATGTAGTGCAGCCACATAAGACATGGGTTTGGGTCTGACCCTCATTTTTCTGGGGTCTTCTGACCACAGTTTTCATGGTCAGAGATTTAGTGGAACGTGATTGTGTGCCGATTGTAGAGGGAAAGAGGAGCTGTGCCATGTTTGTGATGAGTCCTCCTGCTCATAACGCCTGTGCACTGTAGGCACCCAGTGAACGTCGTACGCTGCTGGATGTGCTGTGTGGTGCTGGGTCTTGTAGTAGTGGCAGTGGTCAGCCTGATGATGTGCTTTGGCACGCTCGCACACACGTGCACTGCAGGCACCCAGTGAACGCCGTACGCTGCTGGGATGTGATGTGTGGTGCGGGGTCTTTGCTTCCCCAATGGGGTCTTTGCTTCCCCAATGGGATGAAGTTGTCAGAGCTTGAGGATTTGAACTATTTTGGTAATTCTGATTCTGATTGAAGTTCTGACTCTGATTCTCATTTGGGGACGGACACCAATGAGGATGGTTGTAGACTTCTCATGCCTCATGGCTTGTAGGAACATGGGTGTGAACCTGAAGTTTCATGTTTCAAACACTTTCTTGTGTTTACAAGCCTTTGGGAATGTGGGCGGAGGTTAAGGTGCACTCATACCATGCACTCACTCATGTGTGTGTCGGTAGTAGTATGTGTTGCGCGCAAGCCACGCCCTTGTCTAAGCTACAGTAGGCGTAGGGACCGTATTAATTCCGTACTTTTGCGTAGCTATTACAAGGGGGGGGGGGGGTACCAATTAACACCTCTTGGATATTCAGAAAGTGCACAGTTTTCCCGTGCACATGAAGAAAAATGCGCCGCAAACTGAAACGGACACTTCCAAAAGCCTGTCTTTGACTCTGGGTCCAGGTCATAAAATTTACCCCGTTGGGGTTTGAACCAGGGTACCCTCATTCCTTAGTGCGTTATGATCCAACCCTGTAACCATGCAACCAATCATTTTCGTTCGGCAGATGCCATTTTTCGTCTTATAGAACCAGCAGGATGAAAAAAAAATTTTCAGCTAATAAGGGTTTCCACATGTCCCTGACAACACAGCAACCAAAGGGACAGTGTGTTTGGGGGGCTAGGGCCATAATCCTGGTGACTGGGAAGCATTTCGCCGAAAAATAGGCCCGCCGAATTGTTCTGCCGAATTGTTGGGATTTCTTCCCCGAATTTGGGGGGGGGGGGGGGGTTGCACCTAATGGACGTTGATCATATTGACACATACCCAGTTGGTGCTGAGAGCGCGGTACTGACTACCAGTCATTGCATTTGTTTCCGCAATTTTTGGAACCATGTCCCAGCCCCCCCCCCCCCCCCATGTCCCTGCCAAGGCATGGCAGCCACTGGTACCTGAATGAGGTACACATTGAGGGCCAGCTTTTGGCGCTTGGGCTGCGGTTCCGCATTTCCATGGCGTCTCATGGGCGGGCTGCCATTATTGTTGGTAGTGGCGTCCGCATCCATTGACTTCGGATTCTGGCCATCCTTCACTGGGCTTGGTCCCCTCGCTTGTCCGCTCTGCCCCACTGCCAGATGCCCCCTCCCCCCCCCCCAGCTAAGCACATCCCCGGGCCGCGCTGTGGCCGGGGAGTGGCAACAAGAACCCGGTTGAATTCTCGGTGAGAATGATGCCTCCGCTTTGGAGTGATGCAAGGGAGTGTCGGCCGTCACAGTGAAAGACCCAGTGGTCGCGAGGGTGCCAAGTCTGAAACGCAACCCGCAACCACCCGGGATGGGGATTGGATTGGGGTTGGGGCTGGAACTGTGCATGAAAATGGGTCGGGATAACAGGGATGTGCAAAAGGGGGCAGGGAAGGGGTGAGGGGGTATGAGAGCCCCAAACTGTGTGTGCAAACAAGATTGTGAAACAAACTCGGGTAGGAAATTGATTTTTCCTGTGCCAAGCCGAGGGGCTCAGACAATCTGTCTCCTTTCCAGTGAAGTGACGTTTGTGAGGGGGGAAGGGCACCCCTCTCCACCAATTGCTCCATTGTCAAGGATTTTGCCCTACATGACAATTGCAGCAGAACAGTCGTCATTCCTATATGGGGGCGTACCGTGCGCTGTGCGCGCGCTGTGCACGCGCTGTGCGAAAAGCTGGCTGTTCTCCACCACCGGGAGTTCGGTAAGTTCAGAAGATTGAAAGGACGTCATTGAATAGCTGCTGCAGTGGACGGGGCTATAGGGGGCAGAATTTAGGTCCCTGGGACCCATGGCAAGCATCAGATGTTTGAATTTTTGAGTTTTGAATTGATTGTGCATGATTCCGCAGGTGCGTGGTTTTCAGGGTTGTTACCTGGATAATCACCGCAATAATTGGCGCTGTGCCCGCGCTGTGCGCGCGCTGTGCGAAAACGCCCCCTATGGATTTTCTTTGGCTCATCCTATCGTCATAACTGCCGAAGAGAAGCAAGGGGAGAAACAACAGTCTTCAGCACACTTTGTGCTCTTGGTGCTCTTGGCGCGGACTTAGGTCAAATCTGCACCAAATTGTGGTAACTGATCAGCACACCTCTTGGTGCACTGCCCTCTGGTCTCCCTACTGCACTGCGGAAAAAAACCACGTCCCACTGCCCTGGTAGGAGAACGCCAAGGCCCGGATACAAAAACATCAGTTGATGAACCTGGCTAATAGCCAACACCCTTCTTAGGACACGTTCCACCAACATTCATGGGGTTGCAAGGCCTCAACTTGGTGCATGGCAAGGTGCCAAAAGTGAGGGGATAGCAGAGGGTTCCAGATGGGCGAAGTCTTCCTGTGGGTGGGGGCTAGGGGGGGGGGGGGGGTGGCAAAGTGCACAGCAGTAGGCCTGCCCATGAGCAGGGGATAGGGTGGCAAGTGTCTTCGGTGGCCGCAAGTATCATGGCAGCAGCAGTAGTGGGCGCAATGGCTCACACAGGTCTCCCTAGTCAGGGCCCCCTAGTCAGGGTTTTCTGGCGAGGCACAGCGTTTTCTGGCGAGGCACAGTGGAATGGATTTCGGGTCCAAGTGATGGGGATTACCAAGGAAGGACTGTTGGTGCACCGTGTGGCACCGAGGAGCAGGGGGGAATGACCCAACAGGTTGTACGCTCGAGATAACATGAGGAGTAATATGGGGCTTGGGCGTTGAGGGGACCGTATCGCCGCCAACAGAGACAACACCCACAACTACATTGGCCTCAGGAGCAGAAAACTGATGTGTGTAAAGCGCTAGGCGTAGGACAAAAGTCATGTGCCATGGATGCAATGCAGAGTACCACCGCCGATGTAGACCGGTGGGAGAAGAATGTGGGCGGCTTGGGATGTGGGTGTGTGAAGTGTGTCGTTTGATGATGGCGGATTTGTCGACAGTGGGCACCACATCACCAAAAGGACGAGTGGAGCATTTGGTCTACAAGGGTGACGTCTAGGTGACCAGGAAGTACGCGCGCAATGCCAAAAGGTGCATATCCAGGGCAATGGTGCGCCACAAGTGCAGCAATCCTAGAACGGGGGTACTGCCCGTGTGCTACCTCCCACAGGCCGCAGTGGGCAGATACTAGCAGTGGGAAGCCGCGGCAACAAGGCCAAGCGGAAAGAGAGAGTAAGAAGAAGAATGTGATGCGACGAGACTCAGGGTTCGCATGTCCAGTCAAGGTGGGTGAGGTTTAACACACACTCCAGAAATCCTAGAATTATCCAGCTGAGGGGTGGGCCTGGCTCAGCCAAAATATTACGAATGCACACCGGGCGGCTGGCTTGGGGGGAACGTTAGCACGCCGGGCGCGCGCCGGGCATCTTTTTTGACCCGTGCCCCACTGGTGGCCTTTTAGGGGGTGCATTAAGGGGCCCCTTGAGTTGGGGTTGGGGACTCTCAATCCACGCTTTGTTGCATGGCGCCTTGAGTTGGGGTTAGGGACTCACAATCCACGCTTTGTTGCGTGGCGCCTTGAGTTGGGGTTGGGGACTCTCAATCCACGCTTTGTTGTGTGGCGCCTTGAGTTGGGGTTGGGGACTCACAATCCACACTTTGTTGCATGGCGCCTTGAGTTGGGGTTAGGGACTCACAATCCACGCTTTGTTGCGTGGCGCCTTGAGTTGGGGTTGGGGACTCACAATCCACGCTTTGTTGCGTGGCGCCTTGAGTTGGGGTTGGGGACTCACAATCCACGCTTTGTTGTGTGGCGCCTTGAGTTGGGGTTAGGGACTCACAATCCACGCTTTGTTGTGTGGCGCCTTGAGTTGGGGTTAGGGACTCACAATCCACGCTTTGTTGCGTGGCGCCTTGAGTTGGGGTTAGGGACTCTCAATCCACGCTTTGTTGCGTGGCGCCTTGAGTTGGGGTTGGGGACTCACAATCCACGCTTTGTTGCGTGGCGCCTTGAGTTGGGGTTAGGGACTCACAATCCACGCTTTGTTGTGTGGCGCCTTGAGTTGGGGTTAGGGACTCACAATCCACGCTTTGTTGCGTGGCGCCTTGAGTTGGGGTTAGGGACTCACAATCCACGCTTTGTTGCATGGCGCCTTGAGTTGGGGTTAGGGACTCACAATCCACGCTTTGTTGTGTGGCGCCTTGAGTTGGGGTTAGGGACTCACAATCCACGCTTTGTTGCGTGGCGCCTTGAGTTGGGGTTAGGGACTCACAATCCACGCTTTGTTGCGTGGCGCCTTGAGTTGGGGTTAGGGACTCACAATCCACGCTTTGTTGTGTGGCGCCTTGAGTTGGGGTTGGGGACTCTCAATCCACACTTTGTTGCATGGCGCCTTGAGTTGGGGTTAGGGACTCTCAATCCACGCTTTGTTGCGTGGCGCCTTGAGTTGGGGTTAGGGACTCACAATCCACGCTTTGTTGCGTGGCGCCTTGAGTTGGGGTTAGGGACTCACAATCCACGCTTTGTTGCGTGGCGCCTTGAGTTGGGGTTAGGGACTCACAATCCACGCTTTGTTGCATGGCGCCTTGAGTTGGGGTTAGGGACTCACAATCCACGCTTTGTTGCGTGGCGCCTTGAGTTGGGGTTAGGGACTCACAATCCACGCTTTGTTGTGTGGCGCCTTGAGTTGGGGTTAGGGACTCACAATCCACGCTTTGTTGCGTGGCGCCTTGAGTTGGGGTTGGGGACTCTCAATCCACACTTTGTTGCATGGCGCCTTGAGTTGGGGTTAGGGACTCACAATCCACGCTTTGTTGCGTGGCGCCTTGAGTTGGAGTTGGGGACTCACAATCCACGCTTTGTTGCGTGGCGCCTTGAGTTGGAGTTGGGGACTCACAATCCACGCTTTGTTGCGTGGCGCCTTGAGTTGGAGTTGGGGACTCACAATCCACACTTTGTTGCATGGCGCCTTGAGTTGGGGTTGGGGACTCACAATCCACGCTTTGTTGCATGGCGCCTTGAGTTGGGGTTAGGGACTCTCAATCCACACTTTGTTGCGTGGCGCCTTGAGTTGGGGTTAGGGACTCACAATCCACGCTTTGTTGCGTGGCGCCTTGAGTTGGGGTTAGGGACTCACAATCCACGCTTTGTTGCATGGCGCCTTGAGTTGGGGTTGGGGACTCTCAATCCACACTTTGTTGCATGGCGCCTTGAGTTGGGGTTAGGGACTCACAATCCACGCTTTGTTGCGTGGCGCCTTGAGTTGGGGTTAGGGACTCACAATCCACGCTTTGTTGCATGGCGCCTTGAGTTGGGGTTAGGGACTCACAATCCACGCTTTGTTGCATGGCGCCTTAAGTTGGGGTTAGGGACTCTCAATCCACGTGTAAGGAGCAGTATTGTACTGAATGTATTGACACTCACACTTGTGGGACCAATGTTGTTTGTTAAGTACAATACAAATGACAATTGGAGTTGCTGAATTCACAGATATTGCTTTATTATGCAACGTGCTTTGTAGGGAAGGTGTGCAGTGCAACATGGTCTACTTGGGGGGCTTCTCCATGAGAGGGTAGATCTGGGGCTGAAGTCGGGATAATTAATAGAAAAGTAGCGCGCCGGGCAAACATTCCCCCTTGGTCCTGACCAATTGGGCATGACCACGCTAGGCCTTAGAGAAAAGGTCTCATGCACTCCTTAGAACGATGAGGTCCCTCTTACTTGTTCCTCCCAGAAGCGGGGGGACAGGGGGGTTGCAGGGATAGGTTGCCACAGTTGCTGCTCTAACAAGCAGCTGCGCTTTGTGCTAAATAGCGTTGGGCCTCAAAAGGCGTGTGCCCTCTTTAAAACAGTGAACCTGGGTCCCTCTCACTCGCGATGCCCCAATGGGGGGGGGGGGGGGCAGGAGGGGATGGGAAGGGTTCATAGTACCCTAACTGCACTCCAACCCTAACCGCAACAGCGTCCTGGACCTTAAAAAGGAATGTACCCTCTTTAAATCACCCTCCCACATTTAAAACACACACAATCACACGCGCACCCTTGTTTGTTTCCTTGACACTGTGCACCAAAGCCAATTGCCTTTACCCTGTGGTGCGACGTAATCGCTCCCCATGCTGCACAGGACAGGCACTGCAAACACAATGTAGAATGTGATGTGCTACAAAAAGCCGAAAGTTTTGAAAGTTGCAAGCATGGGCAACATAGGGCTCCGAGCAGTTTTTTGCATGCACCTCCGGGGGGCTAGAGTTGGGAGTCATGCCATCGTGCTTTACCCTTCAGATACTGTTGACCTTGCAAGAAGGCTCGTAGTTTCTTACCTGAGCACGTGCCGCTAGCTAGGACAAACAAGGAGGAGCTTGGGGGCATGACGGGAAGTACCAATGGTGACCATTGGGCCAAAGACACAAAATTTGGCACTGTAAACGAAAACCCTTCATTCCAAAACTGATAGGACCAGCACCCGTCGGGTTGCTTGCAAGGCATTGCTTGGGTAGGGCACAAAGTGGGTGCAAAAATATCCCTGGTGGCCCCGCAGAAGAGACATATCAATCCAAAAATCGACTCGAGTAGTTTTGCCTAGCGGCTACCTGCTGTTTGTGTTAGACGTTGTTGCTGTTGCTGCTGCTGCTGCTGCTGCTGCTGCTGTTGTGGTTGTGTCAAGTCTATGCGCCGTTCCCTTTCAAGGGTACACTCTGCTCGATGTGGTCCACTCCACCAGGGCCTAGAATACACCCCCCCATTGTACTGTGGGTCGGGCTCCCTGTGGACGTGGTGCCCCTGCTGTGGTGACGCTTGCCGTTCACCTGTGTATGCTGCATGCCTTGCCACAAGGGTCCACAGTTTAACCAAAAAGCTGCATAGCCTTGCTGGATTGTGGTCAAATGCTGTCCACTCTTTGTTGCCCATGCCCCAACAGACCATAGGCGCAGCCCTATTGGCGTCTCCTTCGCTGCCTCCCCTCCGCTCCTCCCCACCTGGTGTGACGGTTCCCTGGTGTAGTGAGTGCAGGGAGGGGGAGTAGTTCGCTTTTTTCCTTGCCGAGAGTGAAGCTTGGAGCGCTCCACTGTGCGTTTGTGTCAATAAAAATTCTGTGTTCTGGATTCTGCAGAAATGAGGGCCATATCAAGACACCAACTTTAACAAGGAATCAGATGCCCAAGGCAGCAAGATCCTGCCATAAAACGAGTGTTTATGAGCAGTGCCAGCAAAAATTTGTGTGTGACATTTTGGTTCACACTGTACTTTGCAGTTGTGTTTTTGCATCAGGCAGCTAGTCGAACGCCCGCCCATCCGCCCCCGCACCTATTTGAAGCAGCATTTAAACCCTGGTTTCGCAGAAACCACAGTTTGGCACCACTACGCTGCATGCTCTCCCAGTGTTCATTAATTTTATTTATTTATTTTAGCGCCATGGGTGCAGAATTTGCTTTGCCTGTTCACCTGTGTGCCAGCCCCCCAGAGCGCCCCCCCCCCCTTGTTGCTGTGAGAACGAACACACAACCAGAGAAAGGGAGGCCAGAAGCATAGACGTAATACGTTCAGAACCACACCAGCGACCATTCGATCCGTTCAGAAGATGCCGCATGGCTTGGAGGGGATTTGAGCGCATTGCAAGTGCCTCTTGCCCCGCAGGTCCCGAATGTTGTTACGGTTGCCCCCCGAACTGTGGGACGTCGTTGCCGACATGGGGCACTCCCTCAGCCTGAGCCGCGTCTGTCGGCGGCTTTGGGAGTGTCTCGGGTGCAGGCGCTACCCGAAGCTGATCGCGGACCCGGTCCTCGCGGAACGGCGGGTGCAGTCCTTCGTCCGGAACGCGCGCGCGCTGCAGCTGCGCGTGAGCGGCCCGTGGGACCCGACGGGGGTCGTCGCCGCGCTGCAACACGCCCCGCACCTCCACACGCTATTCCTGGGGAACGCGCGCGCCGACATGGGCCCCGGCGGCGTCCGCGCCCTCGCCGCGCTCCGGCACGCCTCGGCCCTGCAGACGCTGACGCTGGACCTCCGCGGCAACGCCGTGGGGGACGGGGGCGCCGAGGCGCTGGCGGCGCTGAGGGAGTCGCCGTCGCTGCAGGCCCTGACCCTGGGCCTGCGACGGAACGCCATCGGCAGCGGCGGGGCCGCGGCGCTTGCGGCGCTGAGGACCGCGCAGGGCCTGCGGAGCCTGACGCTCCACTTGGGGGAGAACGCCGTGGGCGCGTGCGGCGTGCAGGCCCTGGCCGCCCTGAGGGAAGCGGCCTCGTGCCACACGCTGGCCCTGGACCTCCGGAAGAACGCCATGGGGGACTGCGGCGCGCAGGCCCTCGCCGCTTTGAAGGACATGCCCCAGCTCCGCTCCCTGACCCTCGACGTCCGCAGGAACGAGATCGGGGACGCCGGTGCCCGGGCGCTCGCGGCGCTAAAGGAGGCCGCGGCGCTGCGGGTCCTGACGCTGGATCTCGCGGAGAACGCGGTCGGGGCCGCGGGTGCGAGGGCTCTGGCGGATCTCAAAGATGCCCCTGCGCTGCAGAGCCTGACGTTGGACCTCCGGGAGAACGCAGTGGGGGACGAAGGTGCTCCCCGAGTCTCTGCGACCCCCCCCCACAACAAGGATGCATTAGAATGGCTGTACACCGCAGGAGAGAGCCCCCCCCACCCCCATTCCCCCCCCCCCCCCCCCCCCAGACCAAAGTGACCATAGAACAAGCCTCGGAAGTATCCAATTTTATGATACTTCTGGATACCTCAAATTTCCCCCATTTTTCCGCCGGGTACTTGGATACCAACTTTTTTATTAAGGGGCCTGTATCGAAATTGGTGACCTTAAGGAAAAATGGGGAAAATGGGACCTGGAAAAATGCAGAAGTTGCCTGACCGTGTCCCATTTTTCGCCATTTCCCCCCCATTTCTGCCCCAATTTTCTCCAGTTTTCTTTCTTCTTGGAACATTTTCATACATTTTCCATGATGTACGTGCAACAATTTCCCATTTTCCCCCATTTTCCCCCCATTTTCCCCCATTTTCCCCATTTTCCCCATTTTTCCGTGGCCTGCTAGATACGCGGATAATCCGGATATGGACTCTTCCTAGGCTTGATGGAAGTACTGCTATGGATGCCAGAGTGATTCTGGAGGGTGACCACGATCGTCGATCTATGACCAAAGTGACCATCGTGGGAAAAAACGAAATTTACCATTGGGAAAATCTGGTCATTTTTGGTACACAGACTTTTGGTCCCAGACCCCCCCCCCTCTCTCTTCCAATACATCCTTGCCCCACGACCTGTATTGGCACTAGTGCTGTCCCTCTAGCTGTGTGACGCTGTTCCTCCGCTGTTCCTTGCTTCACAGGTTGGTCACCCCTGATTCCCAACCCCTTTCCCATGCATTGCCGGCATGTCAGAAAATGTACACGAGTTCTTCTTCATGGGTGCAGTCTGTGTGCTATGGTCCAAGATGTTTTGCATGCCAGTCACATCTACACCACTGATTTGTGAGCAATCTTTGCGCTGTTCGTACGCTGTTCCTCAAAAATCTTGTGATGTTCCTACGCTGTTTGGAACGGCGCTGTTGTCACTACTGCTCTGCCCGGCCACTGTCTCCCTAACACCAAGTGCCAGGTTCAATGGCATTTGTAACCAGCAGTAACCGCCCCCAACCGCTTTGGCAACCTCCTCCAACCGCCTGTCTAACGGCTTCTGGGGCCCCCTCTGAGGTCCCTTCCCTTCTTATGCATCCGTGGGGCGCGGGTGCCCCCCCTCCCCCCTACAACCCTTGCAGGTCCGACCAGGGCTGCACTTGGGGGGAAGGCCGAACGTAGGTGTCAAGAGGGCGGCTGCAAGAGTGCCTGGCGGCTGGAAAGCGGTTGGAGTCACCGTGCTGGCGGTTCCCAAACGGTCGTGGTGGGCGGACCGAAGCGGTTTGGGGCGGAACTGCCTGTCATATCCGAAGGGTATGGGACTGCAACAAAGCCTGCAAGCGCCGGCCTGGGTACAGCCTTCCATTAGAAAGGCCAACAACCATCGGAGGACCCCCTCCCCTGGACCCCCCTCCCCAGACCAAATTGGGAAAATCTGGTTGGGCCATTTTTGGTACACGAACTTTTGGGTCCCAGAACCTCCCCTCCTCTCTTCTAATGTTAGCCTGCCTGGTTCCGACCCCCGCCCCACCCTGCCCCACCCACCCAATCCCTCTGCAATTCCCACGTTTCTCTACTTCTGACCTTCCCAAACCCTTTGAAACCTCCAAACCCCCCATTCCTGCCACATTCCTCGGCTCTCTCTGAACCTTCCCAAGCCTCCCGAGCCGTCTGTGACCCTCACCAACCCTCTTTGATCCTCTGCCATCCTCTCCAACCCTTCCTGCCGCGCTATGCTCAGCGCTGATTCTCCTCCAAGATAAATCGCCCCCGTTCCGGCTCCACGACTGCGTTTGGGAGCATCGCCATGTAACAGGACCGAGCACCTGCCGCTCGAGAACGCTTGCCCTGCTGTAGTGCCGCTCTGTGATTTGTGTTTGGTGCGAATTTTCAGACTTTTGGAATTTTTTGGAATTTTTGCAATTTTTTGAATTTTTGGATTTCAAATTCAAAAATTCAAAAAAAAATATCCAAAAAATTCCAAAAATTCGCGAAGTCCAGTATTGCCGAGTTAGTGTAGTTTTCAGGTCGAAATAGTCCTGTTTGTGACCTTGGCCCACGACGATTCGCTTGTGCGTCCCTAAAAGAGTAAAGTTTCCCTTCTAAAATTCAGCAACTGTGAACCCTCTGTCACTGCCTCAATCACCCCTGCCCTGTTCTCCAGGTGCACAGACGTTTGCGGCTCTCAGGACTGCCCCCTCGTTGCATTCTTTGACGCTGAATCTCGGGGACAACGCGGTGGGGCCTGCTGGCGCGGAGGCGCTGGCTGTCCTGAAGGATGCGAGAGTACTGCAGACCCTGAGCCTTGATCTCCGCAGGAATGCGCTTGGGGCTGGTGGTGCCGAGGCCCTTGCGGCTCTCAAGCACACCACCTCTGTGCATACACTGACACTCAACCTCTCGGATAATGCCATCGGGGACTGTGGGGCACGGGCGTTGGCGGTGCTGAAGGACGTGCCGGCACTCCACACCCTGAGTCTGGATCTTGGCAAGAACGGACTGGGCGACGGGGGGGCCCAGGCACTTGCAGCGCTGCAGGCCGCCCCTTTGCTGCACACCCTGAGCCTCGACTTAGGGGAGAACACAGTGGGGGACAGTGGCGCACGGGCGCTTGCCGAGTTGAAGAACGCCCCCTCGCTGCACAACTTCACCCTGAGCCTTTGGGAAAACGCGGTGGGGGCTGCTGGTGCCCAGGCGCTTGCCGCCTTGAAGAACGCCCCGTTGCTGCATACTCTGACCCTCGACCTGGGGGAGAACGCAGTGGGGGACACCGGTGCGCAGGCGCTCGCTGCTCTGAAGGACGCCCCTTCGCTGCACACTTTGATCCTTGAGCTTGAGAACAATGAGGTTGGAGGCGGTGGCGCAGCAGCACTTGCCGCCTTGAAGGAGGCCCCCTCACTGCATGCCCTGAGCCTCAATCTGAGGGAGAATGCGGTGGGAGACGGTGGTGTGCACGCGCTGGCAGCCCTAAAGGGTGCGCCTCTCTTGCATACACTCAGCCTGGATCTACAGATGAATGCAGTGGGTGCCAGCGGTGCATCTGCACTTGCTGGGCTAAAGGATGCCCCAGCACTGCGCACGCTGACCCTGGACCTCTGGGAGAACGATGTTGGGGACGATGGCGCCCGTGCACTGGCGGCGCTGCGGGATGCCCGATTGCTGCATACTTTGAGCCTGGGTCTATGGGATAACGTGCTGTCAGACAGTGGAGTACAAGCTCTTGCCGTGCTGAAGGAATCCGTGGCGAGCTGTTTCATTCATCATTAACCGCGAAACACGGTTGTGCCGTGTTACAGCCAGGCTACCCTCCCCCCGCCCCCGGCAAAAAGAATAGGGAAGGCCCAGAGGAAACTGGGCATGGGGAAAGGGACGAACTAGGGGAGATAACAGGACAGGGCAGACCACGCTCGCCGAAAACGTTGCAGAGCGCGGAAGGAGGAGAAGGAAAGGACAAAAGGGAAAGAATCATTGTGGTTGTTAGAAGCCCCTGTCAGGAAAATTATCCTGCAGATGCACACCCCAGCACGCACAAGTCAGTGCTGGAGTCGGCAAACCCCGCATGGACTGGGAGTGTGCATTTGGATGCACCTGGTCAACGGCACGGGCAACAGCCCGTCTCTGGGACAGCCGACCCCGGAGTAGTCAAACAGGACAAGTCATCCCGGGGCTCCGTTGACCCAACCAAAACACGTTCGGACCCACAGAGGGTCAGAATGAGCAGTGGCGACAGGCCAATAGGCGCCGCCCAAGGCAAACAACGTAATACCGAGGCCTTGTGCCAACCCCCCCCCCCCCAGTCAAAGTTTGTGACCCTAAAATCGGCGTCAAATTTCCAGCCTCTGCAATAAGTTCCGCTTTTCCCCTGAGGAAAATGTTTCTGATGTGGGTGGGTGGGTCGGCCGGGGCTGGCCAGGGCCCCCGGGGGGGAAGCAGATGGTCAGCCTCTAAGGCCAGAGGAGTGCCGAGGATGACTAGCAGTGCCTTTGAGGGATCCCAGCGCGCTGGGCTCCCTCACCGGTGGCACTGTTATATCTTCCCCTTGTGCTTTGTCCCAGCACCTCAACAGCGCTGTTACCCCCCCCCCCCCCGGTGAGCCTGTCTGCCATGGCTGCATGACAGGGCGCCCAGCCAGGTTGCGATGGCTGGCGCGATGGTGAACAATAGCCACGGGTGCCTCAACCCCTCCCCTTTAGGAAAACAGCAACCCACAACCTGAAAATTCCTGGAAAACACGAGAAATAGTGCACGAAACCCGGCGCACGCTGCGGCGGGCTCCCTCCGTGTGTGTGAGGCTCACGTGGCTTTGTCCTTTGCTGAGCCCTTGATCTGTCACGATGATGTGAAACTTATATGATGTATTATATCGGGCACTGCCCACGCACGGTACATAGTGGATGGCAGCTTTACTGCGAAGGACACAGTATTGGGCTAAAGGCTGGAAATGCCTATGGCGGGGGCATTCAGTTCAGGTTGCTGACCATTGGGCGCCCCCTGGGGTCACTAAGCAATGGCCTGGTTGCGGTCGCGGCACGCGCGATTCACCAAGAATTTGGAACACACGGAGCCGTGAATGTGGGAGACCCAGACCTCTTTCAAGAAGAAGAAGCAAGTCACAGAGAATGCCTGTGTCTTTGACCCTTTCATGTACTTGTGCACGCCCTTGCCCCTGTCTGACCGTCTGTGCTCTGCACGTCACACGACGTCAGTGTTGCGGGGGTTCGATGGGTACCAGTGCCACCACGCCCCCGAACACGCCTTCACGTGCAGTGGGGCTCATTGGATAGCCCCCCGCCCCCCGCCCCCCGCCTCCCCTCCAGAGAAGCCGAGTATCTTTGAACTGGGTGCAAGAAATTTAAGCCGACGGTATTGTCGTCACCAATCGCCATAAGAACGGGTCAAATTCTTTTGTGGCGTTGGGGGGGGGGGGGGGACTGGCTATCTTTTTCTCAGTGACATATGGAGAGTGACAGATGGGAATGGCAACTGTGGAGAGTGATACTGACAGTGGCACTGACAGTGACAGTGACAGTTACGGTGACACTGAGACTGACAGTGACAGTTACAGTGACACTGTATATGCCCAGGCCCATGACAAGATGCCTGTCAAGGGCTCTGAGCAATCGCGCTGCACAACTGTGCTCAGGCACTCCCCTCAGTGCGCTACTGTGGGCAGTTGCACGTCCAAGCGTTCAAGGGACAAAGTCTTGGCTCAGAAGCAGCTGAAAATGAGACTGACTGCTGCTGTTGATGCTGCACTGGCTACGTATCGCACACACACCCACACAGTGGCCACCAGCGGGGTCTGTCGCGACGCTGGCCTTTTCGGGCACCAGGATGAGGGTTAGGGGGTTAGCGGCCGGAGCTGCTGGGGCCCCATGGTGTGCATTGCGAATTGTGGGGCGTGATGAGGTTCCACAGAACTATTCAGCAGACCAGCTGCACAAGAGCCTTCCATGGGCACGCGGACAACACCCATCTAATTTTGACTGGCAGAAGTTGGACGCTAGGTGTCTGTGACGCCACAGGGGACCTTCGGATCTCCACGCTAAACAATGAGTGGACATGAAAATTTCCGTTGACTAAATATTTCTGTGGAATTTCTGGTTTCTGACTTCTGATTTCCGATTTTAGCCCTGTAGTGGGCAATAAGGCCTTGCATTTCGTTTAGTGGTATAAGGATTTTCTGGACAGGGTTGATGGTTTCAAGTACCATGCAAACCGGCTTTTGTTGTAAGGCTTATTGACACGAGCACTTTCAACGCTTCGATGCAATTGGATCAATGGTCCATTGCTATGATACGCCACGCTGCCCCAACCGGCATCCGTTTGCTTGGGGACCCTTTGCCGTCAGGTCCTTTGTGTTGTTTATATGCATGCACAGACTACGGGATACTTCAGCAAAATTTTGGATTGTGATATGATTCGCAGTGCCAAGAAGTACCCAGATTGGGTACATCATGCACAACATCAAAGACGGGCGGAAAAATGGGGGGAATGGTGGATAATGGGGGGAATATGGGTAAGGGAAAATGGCCTTGACTAGAAAAATGGGAAAGATGGCGGGGAATGGGGAAAGATGGGGGAGGGCAAATGGGGCTATACTCGGAAAGTTGGGGAAAATGTGGCTTGATTGCACTTGTGTGCATCCATTTTGCTGGCTTTGCTATTTCCTCTTCACTACAATGCTTTGCTTGCTTAGGACATTGTCCAAATAGGTTGGGGATGGGCATGGATAGTGTTGTGTGCCCTCTCCTCTCATATCCATTATGGAAAACCGTGTTACTCACAAGGGGATTACATGTGTTCCAGTAAAAAGGTCATCACCGACCCAACACTTGGGGCGCACGATTATGAGTGTTAAGGCGGCGGAATGCGGAAGGTGGGGGGACAATGGACACATTGCAATAGCACCTTGCAACCCAATGGCCCGATGAAGATGCCGCACATGACAGTACAGTGTCATTTGGTATCAAGCTATCATAGTTAGGGGGAGCGGCACACACCGTGCGCTTCTTTTATTTAGATAGTTTACTCAATACCATTGTTCTGCTTTGTTGTTGCCCCATGAGGTGCTGTGTTGCTGAGCTGGTACCCCATTTCACCCTACATGCCCTAAGGAGTGCATTGTACATGCTATTCCCTGGTCTATAGCTCAGCAACACAATGTCATTGTCTTGCCCTCGCACCGGTACACTTGTATTCTACAACCACAGCAGTGCAAATGAGCGGGTTCCTGCTGCTATTCTGGGCCCCTCGCAACGCCTTGGTGATTGCCTATGCATACGAAATGAGGTGAAGGGTACATGGAGTCCAAGCTATGACGGGACTCCTGATCAGCTGATAATTGCCAATTTTGTGGGCAATATTTTATGGTGAGCATTGTTGCTCAGCTTCATGTACAAATGTAGGTGGATATCTATATATTGTACATCAATCATTTTGCTGTGTACAATCCACATGTCATCCTGATTCAATTCAGACTACAAGAGAGTGACGAGATACCCATTTCCCAACTGTTTTCTTGGTGCCAATTTAATTTTTGCCAGTGCCTTGCACTGGTCTATTTGGGGGGGTGTAATCGCCCAAAACGGTGCGCACCGTGTGCGCACCATGCAGCCGCGCCCACTTAGCTCTTGACATGGTGTGGGTCCCATTGTGCGATGGTTGTACAAGATACAAGTCCTATCCCATGTACACTGGCTATTGAGAAAAGTTTACAAGATGCACTAAGTACAAATGTGAAAGAAGGATCGTTGCAGAGTATTGGAGTAACCCATTCAACTTTGGACCCCGCTCTTGTTAAACATCCAATGACCCGAATGCTACAATAGCAACGGCACGCAAGCATACTACTAGCACCAAAGCACAAAATACAAAAAACACAATAATGGGATAGTGGAATATTGCCAAACATGCTGCCCAAGCCTCGAAAGTGTCCTGTCACCTAAAGAGGTTTTGACACTGACAACAAATCTACACTGGTGTCCTCCTTTTTGTAAACGCTTTTCGCAAGAGAACCTATCATGACTCCTAATGACTCTTTGGGGCCGCCTTGAGCTTCCAAACAAGCCTGGATCTGCTTTGTACCTCAATGATATGTTTGAGTAATGCCTCCAATGTTGGGGGCCAAGAAAACAACATTTCCATTTCTGGCAATAATGTCAAACCCCCGGCGCATACAACCAGTGCACAATAGGCTCTGCATCACTTCGGGCACGAGACGGGGCACGAGACGAGTTCCCCCCTCCTGAGTCTGTGTTAGGATAGGGGGGGGGGGTACTTTGGTACAAGAGGCGTGGAGGGAAACACTCTGGACCTTGGTTTTGCTTGTTGGGGCAGCTGCCCAACAGCCTTGGACCAGTCACCTACATTACATCTTTTGGGGCTTTACTGGTCCTTTCTGGTTGTTGACCTTCCTCATGGCTGTGGTGAGGTGTTGTGTTTGCGCATGGCACATGTCCTGCGCCTTTCAGGCGGAGTCAGTTGCATGCTCGAGGGCCCAAACCTGACCTTTCCACTGCAAATCATTTGTAACCAGAGAACAATTTGCTTTGGGAAAAATTCGGAAGCCAGGTCAGGAAGAAGCCATTTTTGAGGTAAGTGACGGACGCCCCCCCCTTCCCCCGCCAGAAGACTGTGCACGGGAGCGGGGCTCTCCACAGGGGCCAGGGGGGGGGGGGGTGCCAAGGTAAAGAGGTGTGCCAGCATGAGTCATGGGATCAGAATGGGCATAGAAAGGGCACGCCAGGCGAGGTCAGCGCGTAACCCAACCACCCTCTGCCCCATGCCCCTGACGGGGCCTAAAGGCTCAGCTCTGACCAGAAACCCAATCAGTGTGAGCACCAGTGGCGCCCTTCGGGACATCTAATGCAATGTGTGACGACGCCTAACGGCGCCTTGCTGGACCGTTTGCACAATCTGCATTGCGGCTCCTCCGCGTTGAGACCTGTCGTACTGTGGAGAATGCCAGAGTGATTCTGGAGGGCAGCAACCATCGTCGATGTATGACCGGACGCAGGCTTGTGCACACGGCAACCCCATGTTTCCATACTTTTGGGTCTTTTTTGGAACCATCGTTTTTGCGGTCCCCATCCAAAGGATAATGGCTAGAGCCAGGATACTTACCACGAATGTAGCGCGCCGGGCACATGCCGGGCAAATATTCCCCCAGAGGCGATGGGACCCCCCCCCCCCCTCTGGGCTGTCATTTGGGTGACCGTTCCTCCTGGAGGTTGCAGGGACCGCCGTGCATTCTGGGGGACTGTCCAGGGGGGGGGGGGGGGCTGGGGGGGGCCAACCCCCCCTGTACTCAGTGCCGCAGCGCCACACCAGCCACGCCGTGCGTGCACATTCAGGCTTCTCGGCTGCATGTAGCTTGGCTGCCGCGGGGCTGCTTCACAACGGCGAACCCACCCCCCAATCCTGGTCCCATCGAAGTCGTTGTGCCTTTGAAGTATAACGATGATGACGAGGAGAGCAAGGTGCTCACGCCCGAGGGCTACGTGCCCGCCCACCTCCTCATCGCACACGTGACCCCGGGTGCGGCCACTCCGACTGCCCAGCCCCCCCTCACACTGTCCTCCTGGAGCAAGTCGTCCCGGGCCGCAGATGGCGCCCCCGCGTTCAAGCGCCGGCGGGCAGACGACGGCAAAAACAAGCTGCCGCGCGGCTACAATGAGTTGTTGGAGCTGATGCCGCCGCAGGTGCGCGCTCGTGTCCTCTCGTTCGCTGTGCCAAGCCCCCCGCCTGTCTCCCTGTGCCCCGCACTAACCATTTTTCTGCTATTTGTGGAGGTTGTTCATACAATTTCTATCGTGATCTTATGATGAATCCACACACCCCCCCATTTGACCCCATTTTTCCGGATTTTCCCGCATTGTCCCCCATCTTTCCCCGTTTTTCCCTCTTTCCCATTTTTCCAAGGAGGCGCTGTGCACTGTGCCCGCGCTGTGCGAAAAGTCGGCTGTTTTCCACCGCGGGTCCCAGGGTCCTGAATTCTGCACCCCCGATGCTGTTTTGAATGGATCATGCATCCTTCTGTAGGGGGGTGGTTTTCAGGGGTGTTCCCGGGATAAGCAACGTAATAATTGGCGCTGTGCGAAAACGCCCCCCAAGGCGTCTTCGGGGACGGGGGGACTTCCGTTTCGGGTACCCGGGAGCCTTGCAGAGGGGAAAGGGGCAGGGGGGAGCCTCATCTGTGTTCCTTCAAAGGCTCCACAGAAGATGTTGTACATGATCTTTAGACCTCTGACTCGCCTGCGCGCGCCGTCGCCAACCAAGAGTCCGAACTCACCGGTGTTTGAACACCAGAGAGATCCACATTCCCCCCTTTTCTAATCTTTTCCACTCGGTCCGCGCCTCTGTTCTCCGTCCTCTGCCCATCCCCCGCCATTGTTCGGCCGCCCAGTCAATGGGTCGCTGCGGCCGGTCGGTCCATTGGTCCGTCGGGCCGGGCCGGGCCGGGTCGGTTCCGTTCGGTTCGGTCCGGTCGGTGTCGTCTCTGCGTCTACCTCCGTCCCGGGTCTCGGCCAGCGACACCTGGAGCTGGGGTAGGGCCCGCATACTGCCCACGCCCACGCTCACAGAACCAGACTGCAAGTCAAGGCTTCCAAGCCGTACCCCAAGCCACATCTGCTATGGCACAAAGGAGCCATGTAAACGGCCCCTGGGCAAGCGGTTTGTGCACCATACAATGTGCTTTACTCCAGCCCCGACTCCAACTCCCCCCCAACTTCCCACCCCCCCTTTGCCCCCCTCTCCCATTCTCTCCTTTTCTCTCTTCTCAGCACCCGGCCGTCGTAGACAATTCCCAGGCGGCCATCTTGGAGCGTGCGATGTACTATATCAAGCTGCTGTCCATCAGCATTGACCACGAGGCGTCCGTTTGGGCCATGCTGAAGAAAGAGCACAGCGAGCTGACCAAGACGCTGCAGGAGCTGGGAGGCTTCGATCCTGTGCCCTCCAACACACAGTGTGTTCATTCATGGCGCACGTGTGCTGCCTCTGGCGTGCCGTTGGCCCAGGTGGGGAAGCTTGAGTGGTCTGTCCAACACAGGCTATGGCGGTGTTTCATTCATGGGACCCTTTGTGGGCAATGCCCAGCCCCCCTCCACCATGCACAAGCGGCGCCTTGTCCACAACAACACTGGCTGCTGTTTCCGCACCTTTTGGCGTTTGCCAAGGGAGAGATACAGGACATGGGCACTGGGACCGGTACCGGACACGCAGGGCAACAAAATTTGTACCGTACTGCACACTGTATAGAGCGACGGTACTCTACCACCACACTACAATGCACTGGTAACATGGTAACAGCGCCTTCGGCACACTACAATGCACTACACTACACTACACTACACTACACGACACGTACACTGCACTACACTACACTACACTACACTGCACTGCACTGCACTACACTACACTACACTACACTACACTACATGCCATGGAGCGAAGGTCACCGGATAGCAGAGATCTGTTACTCCGATGACAGACGAGGCTTTGCACTGTCAGAAGCAGGTTTGTCATACTTCGTGCTGACGGAGGGGCAGAGCTGCTGGAGTGTGTCAGGTTCGGTTAACTTCGCGAAACTCCAGCTCTTCAAAATTTCAATAAAAAACGCCAAACCGGTCTTGAAGGCAGGGAAAGTTGACACAGTATTCGGCAATTTACTTCTGCAAAAAAGAATTTGCGATGACAGGAATACCCATGCTGATGGGGCACAAGCCCGCAGTGTGCATAGATAAACTCTGTGTCAGACTTCAAAAGATTCGTGCAACCACAATGAGGCTGGGACCTTCTTTTGTACTGCTACTGCGGATTCTGATCGCGTATGCCATTGCAGGGCCAGACTATGTTTTTGCGGTAGTACCAGTGCAACTGGCATGGGCCTGTAAAGCGCAAAACTTGATTAAGCGAGTGGCTTGTGCAGCCCTCAAGCTACCCCCCAAAGTGCCAAAAGCACTGATATATACCCCTCTGAGCGGATGTGGGTTCGGATTACCAACTCTATACCTGCGATTTCAAATGAAATTCCTCCCGACCTGGTTTCAGCTCCTGAATAGCAGAAATGCACTGACGCGGGAAGCATGCCGTCATGCGTGGCTCCTAAAAGAGTCACCGCAGATTGAGCACTAGGATGCAAGCACAGCACGTGAGTGGATGAGAGTGAAAGAATTGAGGGTAGTTTTCGGTACTGAGTTGAGAGACAAGGTTGATGATGCAACATACAGGTTCACAGATGCAACATATGCAACATATGCAACATACATACTGCAACATACAGGTTCACAGGAGTGAAACCCGAGGTGCGCTGATCATGTGCTCAGATGGGTCAAAGAAAGGCGGCAAGATAGGGTGGGCTGCGATCCTGGTCGATGATGAGGGGGTGGTCGTATCAGCGGCAGGGTCGGCGGTGTGCGTCTCGGGCTCATCATGGAGCGTTGAGTGGTGCGGGAAATACTTGGCAATAGAACTCCTGGAGCATGTAGACTGGAGGGGCAAGAGCATCATGGCTGCCATTGCGGATAATGCTGCGGCGGTCTTTGGCAACTTGTCCAAGTCAGGTCTCTTCCGCATGCATGAGAAAGGTCCCTGTAACCTGGCGCTCAGAGCGAATTTGGCAACGGCGTTTCTTGAGGCGATAGGAGCATGGCTTCGCCTGTCCCCCTTCCAACGCCGACACCACCTGTTCGAGAAGAAACCCCCTGCCTGGCCCAAGAGGGTAGGGACGCCGTGGGCATACCTGATTTGCGCCAGAGCCATGGCACACGCATGTGCACTGAAGGAAGTCAGGTTTGAGGGGACGGACAGTGGATGGGTACAGTCCAGCGTGCCGGCAGAGACGGGAAGCCAAGTGGTAGTGCTGGGGTTACCAGTGGCAGGCACCTGGGACTCAGTGACCCTCGCTCTGTCGCCCACCTCCCCGCATGTAAGCCAGTGTACACCAGGTATCACAGCGGTCCGAACGCCACCAGGCATGTATATATGCTTCAGAGCAGGGGCAAATGTGTCAGGCTTAGGAGGGGTCCTGGCAGACCTCTTGAGGGACGAGTGGCAAGAGGCAGATGAAGAGGAGGAATCAGAGCCAGAGCTGCCAGAAATGGACACGGACTCGGACCCGGATGATGGAGACCTCGCAGAATGGATCGAATGAATGAGCCCCTAACTGTGTTGTGCTGCAGCGCTCAGGGTCGGGGGAGAGGGGACGCGGAGAGTGGAAGGTAGGGACAAGGAACAGCGAAGAGGACTGGCCTCCGTCAGTACCAGCTGCCCTAAAGGGTATCGCTGGCATGGCGCCTTCAAAAAATGGTGTGGCCGCATACTACTACTACTACTACTACTACACTACTACTACACTACTACTACACTACACTACACAACACTACACTGCACTACACTACACTACACTACACTACACTACACTGCACTACACTACACGACACGACACGACACGACACTCCGCTACACTACCCTACACTACACTACACTACACTACACTACACTACACTACACTACACTACACTACACTACACTACACTACACTACACTACACGACACTACACTACACTACACTACACTACACTACACTACACTACACTACACTACACTACACTACACTACACTACACTACACTACACTACACTACACTACACTACACTACACTACACTACACTACACTACACTACACTACACTGCACTACACTACACTGCACTACACTGCACTGCACAACACTATGGCATTCGCAGTTCGTGTTTTGGGGGGCTCCCATGCCAGGCAAGCCTAAGTGGGGGGTTTGCCATGGCATGGGAGGGTCCAATGTGTCAATTGCAAATTTTTTGATCTTGAGCATTCTTCATGAAGCATTCTGTGGCACAAGGGATTGGGTTCCAGGCAGTTGTATCTGGTTTGTGGGATGTGTTCGGGGCACAATGGGCAGTTCGTGGTATGACCAAAGGGGTTTGGCCTCCACATGCTTGGTATGTGTTTTAATGGTAAGCATTGGAGCTTCACATTGTCTCAGGACGTTCCAAGGGATTGTGTGTTGTCATGCAGTCCTTTCATTGCTCTGCACACAGCCCATACACCATGGCCTCTGATGCCGTCCGTCCCCTTTTACCCTGGATCCCCTTGAAGGGGTAGGCATCTGCGACCCTGCATGAATGAATACCAAGCATCCAAGAGTCACCAGGAATAAACAGCAAGCATCCAGAAGCTCAGGAAATATGATATTAGCCATCCGGAAGCCTGCAGGAATGAACAGCAGGCATCCAGAAGCCACCGGGAGTAAGCAGTAGTCGTCCAGCAATAAACTCGTTGAAGCCCACCCCCCTTCCCCCCTCACTATTTTGGCCACCACCACTGGCGCCCCCCCCCCTACCCCAGCTGGAGTAGCCTGCCCCCCTCAGAGTAGCCCCCTCCCCCCCAAAGAGCATCTGGCCCACTTCTGTTGAGGTGGGGGTCATCTGCACTTGAGGGGTTGGCACAGTTGCCAATGATGCATTCTGGGGTCGCGGCTGGGGCCCTTCCCATGCCAAGCTCCTTAAAGGGGGAGAGGGGCGGTGGTATGGGGTGGGGGTGGGGGGCATCTTGCATGAGACTCCCCAGCCCCCAACCCCCAGAAATGCGAATTGGTCCCGGCCCTACATCCTCACCTACTGAAAAGATTTTGCCCCAGTGGCTTAACAAGCAATGCAGACGATGTATACAAATTTATTCAAAAAGACTCGAACCAATGCGTACACTCGAAGTACCAACCGGCACTGACTTGGCTTTTATGGCAACCCCAAGCCCCGAAGGATCGCCCTGCGCAGCACACGGTCCATTTAACATGTGCATTTCTCTTCCACAGATTGAACGCTGGGACCGAGTCTTCAAACATCGCCTCCTCCTCAAACAAGGTCGCGGCCCCTGGGATGCTTCCCCACAACGGAGTACCAGCCTCCGCAGGGCCAAATGTGCGGCCTGGCATGGCGCTGTCGCAGAACACGGGGGCCACCATCAAGAACATGGTGGCCCTGCAATTGCAGTCGCAGGTCAGCTTCGCCAATTGCCAGTGGCAGCAGGCCCGGCACCTGCAGCAGCTGCGGATTCAGGCTCCCGGGACCAGTGGCACACTCCTTCTCAACATAGACAGCATCCTGAGTCGCATGCAGGTGTAGGATGGCTGCATGGTGCAGAGGGTGAAGGGTGGAACTTGAGGCATCGACTGCATCGGGTGCAAGCATCGTTTGCGGAGGGTTCGAAGAGATGCACGGGGTGCACGTATGGCGTGCGGCATTCGATGCATGCACCCTGTGTGCACACATGCATTCTTTAAATGGCGCTGATTGAGCGCATTGTGTAGAGGAGGGTGCTGCACACATGGTTTGCATCAGCGCGGTCCGTCATAATACAAAATAACTGATTAGAATCAATGTGATATTTATACACCAGTGCCTCTGAGTTGCTGTGTTTGTGCTTGCAGCCCCCCCCATGCTCTAGTACAATTATGTGGGGGTCTCAGTTGGTTCCACAATATCCCAACAGCCCAGCATTGGGCAGGATTCAGCATTCAGCGGGGCTATTGGGGATCGCTCTCCGCAAGTGCCCCGGTTTCCAACCGCCGTCGGCTACCCTACAGCCGCCAAGAGGCTCCGGTCGGTTGAGATGTCAAAGCAGACATCTCTTGTACCCATGGCCTCAGGTTTGAACCCCGTGGCCAGAGGCAGCAGACCAACGCCAGGGTCAAGCCACGGCCTTTGAATTCTCCACAAGACCCCAAGGTCAAAGGTCCGGGCCCAGGCTCTAGGCTCTGACACCGATCATTGGGAACAGGCGCCACCGTGCGCTAGCGTGTTGGCATGTGGCCCTCCGAAAATGGAACTCATATCGTCCATCAGCACCGGATTTCAGCGATGGGCCTCAAGGGCCCATGGGGGCTTCTCCGACCCCTGTCGCTGGCCTCAGGAGTCCCCTCAGAATGGCCGGTGCTTAGGAATTACAGAACGACAGAAAGTGGCCCCGCACCGGGCCAGTGGTGGAGATACAGTGTATCCCAGTAATTGTAATTACTGTATCCAACTGTGTCCGAAGCTCTAGATATGTGTATCCCCTATGTATGCCAATTCTCTCTTCATTTGGTTCGGATGTCTCGTCACCTAGGTACAGGCCATGCTGCATTCTTTTTTTGCATGGATTTCATGCACCACATGTATATCCCAAGATTGCCTGCATTGTGTTGGGTCCCCTTGTGGTGATAAATAATGATGAAGGGGTTCACTTCCAACCTATGTATGCGCAGTCAACACCCCTATTGGCACCACCAGCGTGCACGGCGCATGTGCTAGGGTAGGGTTACAAGGTTCACATGGGGGCTCAAAAAGTGGTCAGAAATCACCTCGAAGAGGGTTGTTAGATCAAGCGCAGGTGCGTACGCCATATACCCCCCTTTTTGGGGGTCATTCGCGTACGATACCCCAAGGTATGGTACCGGATGCCCAACCCCTTGTAAAATCATCCTTTTAGGAGAGAAAATGATCCCCCAATGAATTTTTCGTTTTTGACCCCTTTACCCCCCCGTACCCGGGTACCCCTTTTTGGGGGGGTGGGGGGGGTGGGGGGGGTGTCGGGGGGGGGGGTCAAAACTACTTTGCGTATTGAGGCTGCTGTGTGTGGAATTGGACCCGGGTCCGGGGCAACTTTTTTCTTGTACATGGACCCCCTAACCCATGGTGGGGGTCCCGGGTCCGAACTCCGGGTACCCCTGGTCGCCCCCCCCTATGGGCCCTTGCTAGTGAGGACTTAGCCGTTTTCACGCTGGATAAGGCTGTTTAGTGACACCTGCAAGATTTCCGAAATTGGACTTTTTCGGAAACCCTTCTGTCGCCCTTGGGATGGGTTTGGGTGATGATTTAGTGACAATACGGGTACTTGAGCACTCACGGGGACCCACGTAGTGGCCGCCAAGCCCATATAGCCCGAGCCATGGCCCTCCAAAAAGCCCCGAAATTGGCGTTGTGTAGGCTATTTAGTGACACCTGCAAGATTTCCGAAATTCGACTTTTTTGGAAACCCTTCTGTCGCCCTTGGGATGGGTTTGGGTGATGATTTAGTGACAATACGGGTACTTGAGCACCCACGGGGACCCACATAGTGGCCGCCAAGCCCATCTAGCCCGAGCCATGGGCCCCCCAAAAGCTTCAAAATTGCTGTTTGTAGGTGGTTCAATGGCCTTTGGTGTGTGCACAAACTGCATAAGCAGTTTTCCACCCTCTACAGGTCAAAAATGGAAATCACCTCGCAGAGGTTGTTAGATCAAAGCCAGGCAGGCGTATATAGGGGAAAAGGCCACATACCCCCCATTTTGGCCATTTTGGGGCTATTCGCGTACCCTACCCCAAGGGGTTGAATTGTTAGTTTAACCCCTTGTAAAATCATTATTTTGTCCAATAAACGCATCCCCCAATGAGTTTTTGGTCCGGACCCCCCCAGACCCCCCCCACTTGAAACCCACTTTTTTCAGGTTTTGAGGGAGGGGGGGGGGGGGGTCAAAAAATGACCCCCCCTTTTTTTGGGTCGCAAATCATGAATCTTTTGGTTTTTTTCGATTTTGAGCCGAAAAAGTTTTTCCGGGTCCCGACTCTATGGGGTTTGTATGGGGCGGAGTGGGACGAGCGCTTATGCAGTTTATGCACTTTTCAGCCATTTTTGCTATGTTCGTCGACCTTGGTGACCCCGTGGTACCTACTCTGAGGGGTGCAAGTGGGGATGTTGTGACAGTATATGCCTACTAGGATACGGAAGGACGTTTTTTGCAGTCTCTAGCCTTGCCTAGGGCCGTCCACAACCCGTGCCAAAGACGCGAAATGACTGTTTCCACCAATAATGGCCTAGTGAATGGGCGAGTACACAACCTGCTTATGCAGTTTTTCAACCTGGGCAGCTCAAAAATCGAAGTTTTCGAAACTTGTTTGTTTGATATTGTGACCACCTAAAATGACCATCCAAGGTATGTAAAGCATGTTTTAGGCCGTATTTACATGTTTTTCACCCTATTTGGGTATTAGGTCCGGGGGGGAGGGGTGGGGGGGGGGGTTCCCAAGGGATTGGTACACAACCTGCTTATGCAGTTTTTCACCTTGGACAGCTCAAAAATCGAAGTTTTCGAAACTTTTTTTTTGATATTCTGATCACCTAAAATGACCATCCAAGCTATGTAAAGCATGTTTTAGGCCGTATTTGGGTGTTTTGTCCCCTATTTGGGTATTGGGTCGGGGGGGGGGGTCTCCCAAAAGAATGGTACACAACTTGCTTATGCAGGTTTTCTCCCCGGACAGCCCAAAAATCGAAGTTTTTGAAACTGGTTTTTTTGGTATTGTCATCACCTAAAATGACCATTCAAGCTATGTAAAGCATGTTTTAGGCCGAATTTGGGTGTTTTGTCCCCTATTTGGGTATTGGGTGGCGGGGGGGTCCTCCAAAGGGATTGGTACACAACCTGCTTATGCCGTCTTTCTCCCTGGACAGCCCAAAAATCGAGGTTTTTGAAACTGGTTCTTTTGGTATTATCATCACCCAAAATGACCATCCAAGCTATGTAAAGCATGTTTTAGGGCGTCTTTACGTCTTTTTCACCATTTTTGGGTACTAGGTCGCGGGGGGCCGGGGGGGGGTCTCCTAAGGGATTGGTACACATCACGCTTATTCAATTTGTTACCCTGGGCAAATGTTAACTGCAAACGTCAGCCCGCGGACAAGGGGCCCCTGGCGCGGGGAGCTGCCACCCACATTGAGCATTGTGTCCGATCCATCTACTCCTCAAGCGGAGCCGCTAGCCTTGCTACGCTAGTGGTGCCCCACTCAGCAATGAGTGTGGGCGCAGCGTGGAACCGCGTGGCCACCAACGTTTGGTGGCCCGTTGTGGAAACCCAGGAGTGGAATTGCGGTACACAATGTGCAATGTGGGGTGTTCTTTTTGTTTGTTTGTTTGTTTTACAACCCTATATTGGTCGGTGTTGTTGCGCAACACACAAGGCAGGCCCTCAATGGGGACCTCGAGAAGGCATGGGTTACGTTACGGGGTGTCAACCTTGGGGCCAGGATCAGATAGCCAATATACCCAGGGTAGGGCTACTGGCGAGGACACTCCGGGGCTTTCCATATCGAAGCCAAATCAAAAGTCCGGCCATACGGCCCCCGCAAGTCGGGAACGACGGCAAGGCGGGGCCTCCAGGGTACGTCGGAAAGACCGCCACAAAACCCCTCTGTTTTGCTTTGAGTAATTTACCATCATCTTACAACCATAGTTGCAATGGGACCAATTTTTTTGCATGCTCATAATAAAACAAGTCAAAATCACCTCGCAGAGGTTGTTAGATCAAAGCCAGGCAGGCGTATATATGGGGAAAACGCCACATACCCCCCATTTTGGGCCTATTCGCGTACCCTACCCCAAGGGGTTGAATTGTTAGTTTAACCCCTTGTAAAATCATTATTTTGTCCAATAAACGCATCCCCCAATGAGTTTTTGGTCCGGACCCCCCCAGACCCCCCCCACTTGAAACCCACTTTTTGGGGGGGGTGGGGGTGGGGGTGGGGGTGGGGGGGTGGGGGGGGGGGGGGGTCAAAAATGTCGAAAAAATGACCCCCCCTTTTTTTGGGTCGAAAATCATGAATCTTTTGGTTTTTTTCGATTTTGAGCCGAAAAAGTGTTTCCGGGTCCCGACTCCATGGGGTTTGTATGGGGCGGAGTGGGACGAGCGCTTATGCAGTTTATGCACTTTTCAGCCATTTTTGCTATGTTGGCGGTTTTGGCGACCTCGGTGAACCCGTGGTACCCACTCCGAGGGGTGCGAGTGGGGATGTTGTGACAGTATATGCCTACTAGGATACGAAAGGACGTTTTTTGCCGTGTCTACCCCTGCTTATGGCCGTTCACAACCCGTGCCAAAGACGCGAAATCACTGTTTCCACCAATAATGGCCTAGTGAATGGGGAGGTACACAACCTGCAGTTTTTCACCCCAGGCAGCTCAAAAATCGAAGTTTTCGAAACTTGTTTTTTTGATATTGTGACCACCCAAAATGACATTTCAAACTATGCAAAGCATGTTTTAGGCCGTATTTACGTGTTTTTCACCCTATTTGGGTGTTAGGTCCGGGGGGGGGGGTCTCCCAAGGGACGGGTGCACAACCTGCTTATGCAGTTTTTCAAACCGGACAGCTCAAAAATCGAAGTTTTTGAAACTTGTTTTTTCGTGATATTGTGACCACCCAAAATGACATTTCAAGCTATGCAAAGCATGTTTCAGGCCGTATTTACGTGTTTTCACCCTATTTGGGTATCAGGTCGGGGGGGGGGGGGGGGTGTCCCAAGGGACGGGTGCACAACCTGCTTATGCAGTTTTTCAAACCGGACAGCTCAAAAATCGAAGTTTTCGAAACTTGTTTTTTTGATATTGTGACCACCCAAAATGACCATCCAAGCTATGGAAAGCATGTTTTAGGCCGTATTTACGTGTTTTTCACCCTATTTGGGTATCAGGTGGGGGGGGGGGGGTCTCCCAAGGGACGGGTGCACAACCTGCTTATGCAGTTTTTCACCCCGGACAGCTGAAAAATTGAAACTTGTTTTTGTGATATTGTGATCACCTAAAATGACCATCCAAGGTATGTAAAGCATGTTTTAGGCCGTATTTACGTGTTTTTCACCCGATTTGGGTATTAGGTCCGGGGGGGGGGGGGGGGGGGGCTCCCAAGGGTTTGGTACACAACCTGCTTATGCAGTTTTTCACCCTGGGCAGCTCAAAAATCGAAGTTTTCGAAACTTGTTTTTTTGATACCGTGATCACCTAAAATGATCATCCAAGGTATGTAAAGCATGTTTTAGCCGGTATTTATGTAGTTTCCACCCTATTTTGGGTACGTGTTGCTCGGTGTAGATTCTCTGCGAGGTGGACTTGCCGAAGGCAATAGAATCACCTCGCAGAGGTTGTTAGATCAAAGCCAGGCAGGCGTATATAGGGGAAAACGCCACATACCCCCCCATTTTGGCCATTTTGGGGCTATTCGCGTACCCTGCCCCAAGGGGTTGAATTGTTAGTTTAACCCCTTGTAAAATCATTATTTTGTCCAATAAACGCATCCCCCAATGAGTTTTTGGTCCGGACCCCCCCAGACCCCCCCCACTTGAAACCCACTTTTTTCAGGTTTTGAGGGAGGGGGGGGGGGGGGTCAAAAAATGACCCCCCCTTTTTTTGGGTCGAAAATCAAGAATCTTTTGGTTTTTTTCGATTTTGAGCCGAAAAAGTTTTTCCGGGTCCCGACTCCATAGGGTTTGTATGGGGCGGAGTGGGACGAGCGCTTATGCAGTTTATGCACTTTTCAGCCATTTTTGCTATGTTCGTCGACCTCGGTGACCCTGTGGTACCTACTCTGAGGGGTGCAAGTGGGGATGTTGTGACAGTATATGCCTACTAGGATACGGAAGGACGTTTTTTGCAGTCTCTAGCCTTGCTCAGGGCCGTCCACAACCCGTGCCAAAGACGCGAAATGACTGTTTCCACCAATAATGGCTTAGTGAATGGGCCAGTACACAACCTGCTAATGCAGTTTTTCACCCCAGGCAGCTCAAAAATCGAAGTTTTCGAAACTTGTTTTTTTGATATTGTGACCACCCAAAATGACATTTCAAGCTATGCAAAGCATGTTTTAGGCCGTATTTACGTGTATTTCACCCTATTTGGGTGTTAGGTCCGGGGGGGGGGGGGGGGTCTCCCAAGGGATTGGTACACAACCTGCTGATGCAGTTTTTCACCCCGGACAGCTCAAAAATCGAAGTTTCCGAAACTTGTTTTTTTGATATTGTGACCACACAATATGACCATCCAAGGTATGTAAAGCATGTTTTAGGCCGTATTTACGTGTTTTTCACCCTATTTGGGTATTAGGTCCCGGGGGGGGGGGGGGGTCTCCCAAGGGATTGGTACACAACCTGCTTATGCAGTTTTTCACCCCGGACAGCTCAAAAATCGAAGTTTTTGAAACTTCTTTTTTTGATATTGTGACCACACAATATGACCATCCAAGGTATGTAAAGCATGTTTTAGGCCGTATTTACGTGTTTTTCACCCGATTCGGGAATCAGGTCGGGGGGGGGGGGGGGGGGGCTCCCAAGGGTTTGGTACACAACCTGCTTATGCAGTTTTTCACCCCGGGCAGCTCAAAAATCGAAGTTTTCGAAACTTGTTTGTTTGATATTGTGACCACCTAAAATGACCATCCAAGGTATGTAAAGCATGTTTTAGGCCGTATTTACATGTTTTTCACCCTATTTGGGTATTGGGTTAGGGGGGGGGGGGGGTCTCCCAAGGGATTGGTACACAACCTGCTTATGCAGTTTTTCACCTTGGACAGCTCAAAAATCGAAGTTTTCGAAACTTGTTTTTTTGATATTGTCATCACCCAAAATGACCATTCAAGCAATGTAAAGCATGTTTTAGGCTGTATTTACGTGTTTGTAACCTTATTTGGGTATTGGGTCGGGGGGGGGTCTCCTAGGGGATTGGTACACAACCTGCTTATGCAGTTTTTCACCGTGGAGAGCTCAAAAATCGAAGTTTTCGAAACTTGTTTTTTGATATTGTCATCACCGAAAATGACCATTCAAGCAATGTAAAGCATGTTTTAGGCTGTATTTACGTGTTTGTAACCTTATTTGGGTATTGGGTCGGGGGGGGGTCTCCTAGGGGATTGGTACACAACCTGCTTATGCAGTTTTTCACCGTGGAGAGCTCAAAAATCGAAGTTTTCGAAACTTGTTTTTTTGATACCGTGATCACCTAAAATGACCATCCAAGGTATGTAAAGCATGTTTTAGGCCGTATTTATGTAGTTTCCACCCTATTTTGGGTACGTGTTGCTCGGTGTAGATTCTCTGCGAGGTGGACTTGCCGAAGGCAATAGAATCACGTGGCAGAGGTTGTTAGATCAAAGCCAGGCAGGCGTATATATGGGGAAAACGCCACATACCCCCCCATTTTGGCCATTTTGGGGCTATTCGCGTACCCTACCCCAAGGGGTTGAATTGTTAGTTTAACCCCTTGTAAAATCATTATTTTGTCCAATAAACGCATCCCCCAATGAGTTTTTGGTCCGGACCCCCCCAGACCCCCCCCACTTGAAACCCACTTTTTTCAGGTTTTGAGGGAGGGGGGGGGGGGGGGTCAAAAAATGACCCCCCCTTTGTTTGGGTCGAAAATCATGAATCTTTTGGTTTTTTTCGATTTTGAGCCGACCAAGTGTTTCCGGGTCCCGACTCCATAGGGTTTGTATGGGGCGGAGTGGGACGAGCGCTGATGCAGTTTATGCACTTTTCAGCCATTTTTGGTATGTTGGCGGTTTTGGCGACCTCGGTGACCCCGTGGTACCCACTCTGAGGGGTGTGAGTGGGGATGTTGTGACAGTATATGCCTACTAGGATATAGAAGGACGTTTTTTGCAGTCTCTAGCCTTGCTCAGGGCCGTTCACAACCCGTGCCAAAGACGCGAAATGACTGTTTCCACCAATAATGGCCTAGTGAAGGGGCGGGTACACAACCAACAATATGCAGTTTTTCACGCTGGGCAGCTCAAAAATCGAAGTTTTTGAAACTTACTTTTTTGATATTGTGACCACCCAATATGATCATCCAAGGTATGTAAAGCATGTTTTATGCCGTATTTACACGTTTTTCACCCTATTTGGGTATCAGGTCGGGGGGGGGGGGGGGGCTCCCAAGGGATTGGTACACAACCTGCTTATGCTGTTTTTCACCCTAGGCTGCTCAAAAATCGAAGTTTTCAAAACTTGTTTTTATGATATTGTGACCACCCAAAATGACCATCCAAGGTATGTGAAGCATGTTTTAGGCCGTGTTTACACGTTTTTCACCCTATTTGGGTATTAGGTCTGGGGGGGGGGTCCTCCCAAGGGATTGGTACACAACCTGCTTATGCCGTTTTTCACCCCGGACAGCTCAAAAATCGAAGTTTTTGAAACCTGTTTTTTTGATATTGTGATCACCAAAAATGACCATCCAAGGTATGTAAAGCGTGTTTTAGGCCGTATGTACATGTTTTTCACCCTATTTGGGTATTATGTCCGGGGGGGGGGGGGGGGGGCTCCCAAGGGATTGGTACACAACCTGCTTATGCTGTTTTTCACCCTAGGCTGCTCAAAAATCGAAGTTTTCAAAACTTGTTTTTTTGATATTGTGATCACCTAAAATGATCATCCAAGGTATTTAAAGCATGTTTTAGGCCGTATTTATGTAGTTTCCACCCTATTTTGGGTGTGTGTTGCTCGGGGTAGATTCTCTGCGAGGTGGACTTGCCGAAGGCAATAGAATTTCTATGTGTTTAGGCCATTTGATTTTCAAGCAAGATGCCCATCCACGGCTCATCTCTTAAGGTTAGGGAAGGCAATAGAATCACCTCGCAGAGGTTGTTAGATCAAAGCCAGGCAGGCGTATATAGGGGAAAATGCCACATACCCCCCCATTTTGGCCTTTTTGGGCCTATTCGCGTACCCTACCCCAAGGAGTTGAATTGTTACTTTAACCCCTTGTAAAATCATTATTTTGTCCAATAAACGCATCCCCAATGAGTTTTTGGTCCAGACCCCCCTAGACCCCCCCCACTTGAAACCCACTTTTTTGAGGTTTTCAAGGAGGGGGGGGGGTGGGGGGGGGGGTGGGGGGGGGGGGTCAAAAAATGACCCCCCCATTTTTTGGGTCGCAAATCATGAATCTTTTGGTTTTTTTCGATTTTGAGCCGAAAAAGTGTTTCCGGGTCCCGACTCCATAGGGTTTGTATGGGGCGGAGTGGGACGAGCGCTTATGCAGTTTATGCACTTTTCAGCCATTTTTGCTATGTTGGCGGTTTTGGCGACCTCGGTGACCCCGTGGTACCCACTCTGAGGGGTGTGAGTGGGGATGTTGTGACAGTATATGCCTACTAGGATACGGAAGGACGTTTTTTGCAGTCTCTAGCTTTGCTTAGGGCCGTTCACGACCCGTGCCAAAGACGCGAAATGACTGTTTCCAACAATAATGGCTTAGTGAATGGGCCGGGACACAACCTGCTTATGCAGTTTTTCACCCCGGACAGCTCAAAAATCGAAGTTTCCGAAACTTACTTTTTTGACATCGTGATCACCTCAAATGACCATCCAAGGTATGTAAAGCATGTTTTAGGCTGTATTTGCGTGTTTTTCACCCGATTTGGGTATTAGGTCCGGGGGGGGGGGGGGGGGGCGCTTCCAAGGGAGTGGTACACAACCTGCTTATGCACTTTTTCACTATGGGCAGCTCAAAAATCGAAGTTTTCGAAACTTGTTTTTTTGATATTGTCATCACCCAAAATGACCATCCAAGCTATGCAAAGCATGTTTTAGGCCGTATTTGCGTGTTTTTCACCCTATTTGGGTGTTAGGTCCGGGGGGGGGGGGTCTCCCAAGGGACGGGTGCACAACCTGCTCATGCAGTTTTTCAACCCGGACAGCTCAAAAATCGAAGTTTTTGAAACTTGTTTTTTTGATATTGTGACCACCCAAAATGACATTTCAAGCTATGCAAAGCATATTTTAGGCCGTATTTACGTGTTTTTCACCCTATTTGGGTGTTGGGTCCGGGGGGGGGGGGGGGGTGTCTCCCAAGGGACGGGTGCACAACCTGCTTATGCACTTTTTCACTATGGGCAGCTCAAAAATCGAAGTTTTCGACACTTGTTTTTTTGATATTGTGACCACCTAAAATGACCATCCAAGGTATGTAAAGCATGTTTTAGGCCGTATTTACGTGTTTTTCACCCTTTTTGGGTGTTAGGTCGGGGGGGGGGGGGGGGTCTCCCAAGGGACGGGTGCACAACCTGCTTATGCAGTTTTTCACCCCGGACAGCTCAAAAATGGAAGTTTTCGAAACATATTTTTGTGATATTGTGATCACCTAAAATGACCATCCAAGGTATGTAAAGCATGTTTTAGGCCGTATTTACGTGTTTTTCGCCTTTTTTGGGTATCAGGTCGGGGGGGGGGGGGGGGGGCTCCCAAGGGACGGGTGCACAACCTGCTTATGCAGTTTTTCACCCCGGACAGCTCAAAGATGGAAGTTTTTGAAACTTGTTTTTGTGATATTGTGATCACCTAAAATGACCATCCAAGGTATGTAAAGCATGTTTTAGGCCGTATTTACGTGTTTTTCACCCTATTTGGGTATTAGGTCCAAGGGGGGGGGGGTCTCCCAAGGGATTGGTACACAACCTGCTGATGCAGTTTGTCACCTTGGGCACCTCAAAAATGGAAGTTTTCGAAACTTGTTTTTTTGATACCGTGATCACCTAAAATGATCATCCAAGGTATGTAAAGCATGTTTTAGCCGGTATTTATGTAGTTTCCACCCTATTTTGGGTGTGTGTTGCTCGCGGTAGATTCTCTGCGAGGTGGACTTGCCGAAGGCAATAGAATTTTTTGAATCTTGTTTTTATGATATTATGACCACACAATATGACCATCCAAGATATGTAAAGCATGTTTTAGCCCATATTTATGTAGTTTATACCCTATTTATACCCTACTTTGGGTGTGTGTTGCTTGGGATAGATTCTCTGCGAGGTGGACTTGCCGAAGGCAATAGAATTTTTTGCAAAACATTTTTTTGATATTGTGACCACTTACAATAATGAAATATGCTATGTAAAGCATGTTTTAGCCCTCTTTTACGTGGTTTTCACCCTATTTGGGTGTTGGGGGGGGGGGTCTCCCAAAGGGTGTAGGGCACAACCTGCTTATGCAGTTTTCCCGCCTCGGCAGCTCAAAACTGGAACTTTCCGAAACTGATTTTTTTGATACTTTGACCATCCAAAATCATCAACTATCCTATGTAAAGCATGTTTTAGCCCCTCTTTATGTGTTTTTCACCCTATTTGGGTGTTGGGGGGAGGGGGGGGCTCCCAAGGGGTCTTGGGCACAACCTGCTTATGCAGTTTTTCCGCCTCGGCAGCTCAAAAATGGAAAATTCCAAAACTGATTTTGTTGATAACTTGACCATCCAAAATGATCAAATATCCTATGCAAAGCATGTTGTAGCCCCTCTTTATGCGTTTTTCACCCTATTTGGGTGTTTGGGGGGGGGGGGGGGGCTTCCAAGGGGTCTAGGGCACAACCTACTTATGCAGCTTTCCCGCCTGAGCAGCTCAAAAAAAGGCTGTCCCTCTCCCCTCTTCGAGGTGCCTTGCCGAAGGCAATAGAATTATTTTTTTCAAAAGTGTTCTTGGACCACTTGGGGTGCTCAAACAAGTGATTGAAGGCTCTATTGAGCCGTATTTGACCCCTATTAGTCCACGCAAGTTCCCAAAAACCCTTTAAATGGGCAATTTTAGGGCCAATAGTGTGTACAAGGGGGGGAGTGGGAGTTGGTCCAGGAGGAAAGTGCCGTGTTTGAATGCCATGTGTTGCGTTGGGCACCCTGGTGATGATAAGTAATGGTGAAGGGGATCACTTACAACCTATTTGTGCGCAGTCAACACCCTTCAATGCCCTATTGGAGTGGTGCAACGTGCACAGTACACATGCTAGGGTAGGGTTATGGGGTTCACCGGTGGGTCCAAAAGTGGTAAAAAATGATTTCTTCCGAAATCGTTCCTAGACCACTTGGGGTGTTGAAACAAGTGGTTTAAAGCTCTTTTGAGCCATCTTGGACCCATATGAGCCCATGCAAGCCCAAGAACAATCCTTGAAATGGGCAATTTTGGCACTAACAATGCAACACGAGGGGGTCCAGGGGGGAGCACCTGGCGTGGGGCGCGCGCGGCGCGGAGATTTAGCAGTCTGGCCTGACCAAGCAGCTGCAGCTTTTGCCTCGGGGGCCCCTTGTCTAGGGGTTTTGAGCCTAGTCCGTGATACTCTTGAGTTGAACTACTGCACTAAGTTGTTCCATCAAATTGTCCATGCTTTGAGCGCCAGATAGTGCAAGACAAGGCGCTATACAAATGTCGTTTGTTGCTCTTTGAATATCCTGCCCTCCAAGCTCCGCCCCGGCACGAGGTAGCGGTCGGTGTGTGGCGAAATGAGCCAGTGGCCCACAATACTGTCGGACTCAGCGCTCGTTTCAATGGTGTACATCGCTTTGAAGATCCCGTCGGTACAACGGCTATCGTACCAAACAAATGATGAGGTACTGTACGGTGTTGTATGGCGGTGTTGTGTTATTCTATGCAATCCTTTTGCGATGGGTGACATGTTTTTGTTGTTGCTGCTATTTGCGTGGATTGTAAAAACAACCGACAATCCACACGTAATGCTCTGTGTGTGGCCCCTTGAGTTGGGGATATGGACTCGGGTGCTCTGTTGCATGAAGAAATCATCTCTTTCTAGGTGCAATGCTTGTCATCTGCATTATTGTGGTGACTGTTTGAGCACCCACACATGTGGGCTTGAATTGGTGGCCCATGCGGAGTAGCCCGCCAACTATATTATTGATGACATTGCTAAGGCACCCACACATGTGCGCATGGATTGATGAAACCCGACAAATATGTGAGGTGCCGTTTTGGTTGTGCTATGTTTAACGGTAGGAAGGAGGAATGTTTGCACAAGTGTGGTACCCAAGGGTTATCTCTCCTTAGGGGGCATTTTGGGAGGTGTGTCAAAGCCAGCCCCTTACAGGTAAACACGATGGAAAAGTAGCACGCGGCGCGCGCGCGGCACAGATACTCCCCATAGGGGGGCATGCGGGGGGAAGGGTGATAGGGGAGGGGTACGGGAGAAATGCGGGGGGAAGGATGATAGGGGAGGGGTACGGGAGGAATGTTGGGGGGTATGTGTCTCAAGTGAGCGAAGCGAGCGAGGAAGGGAATGGGGGATGGTCATGGTGAGGGGTCATGGGCGGGGTGCTGAGCTAGGGGGCATGTCTCTCAAACGAGCGAAGCGAGCGAGAACGGGTTTCAGGAGCACCATAAGGGAAGAAGTGGCTGAAATCGTTCATGGTGTCCCTCAACATGCATCTTTCTTCAGCCCCGTAGTTGATGTTCCCTCCCCCACCAGCTCGGTCCCAATATTCAGTCTTGATTAGGGTTAGGGTCACCGAGCTGGTGGAACCAGTCTTGGTTTTATAACCCAGATGGGTCAAAAGGGTCCAGTAGGGGCAAAACGATGACTTTTCTCAAAAATGATCCTAGACCATGTGCGACGCTAAAGCAAGTGTTTTTGGACTGTTTTGAGCTTGTGGTGGCCCATTTTGGTCCTCCGAAAATCCTAGAATGCCTTGAAAATGGGCTGTTTTGGGACCAAAAATGGGTCAAAAATGGGTCAAAAACGCATTTTTCCAAACCTCATCCTAGACCATTTGGGGTGCACAAACGGGTGAAATGAGCCCATTTTGAGCCCATTCTGGGGCATTTTGGCCCCTCAAAAGTCCAAAAAGCCTTGAAAGTGGGCCTCGTGGTGATGGGGTTCACTTGCAAGCTGATTCCACTTTGTCAAGAGCCATCAATGTGTGAATCATTCTTGATGTCCCTCACCAGTCATAGCTGATGTTCCCTCCCCCACCAGCTCGGTCCCAATATTCAGTCTTGATTAGGGTTAGGGGACCTCTCTCCAGTTCCGGCGTAACAAAACACTTTTTTTTTCTGTTAAGGACCCCCATGGCCATGCTTTTGGGTAGAATTCTTATGTATGCAGAGTTCACACTTTCCCTTCCTTTGGGAGATGTGTGCACACTGCGTGCGGCGCCCCAGTTCACATGGCCGCCCTGGTCTGCATGCGGGGAGTGGAGGGTGAGGCGTGTGCTGCGTTGTGTGTCAGGACATCCTGCTGACCTTTAAGTCCGACTCTGAGAATCTGCTCCGCCTTTCACACGCCTCGCCGGGGACCCCATCCCCTGGCGTGGCCGTCCCAGACATCTTCCGACCGGCCGGCCCCAAGATAGACCCGCCGGCCACCACGGCATTGCACAGAGCCCCCGAGGCCCTGTCACTGTCCCAGGCCACGGCGCCCTCACACAAGGCCCCGGGACAGGGCGCTGTGTGTGGCTTGCAGGCGTTGGATGCGCTGCTGGGCAGTCCGGCCTCGGATCGGCACTCGGAGCATCAGGCGAGCCACACCAGTGCAGTGTTTGAGACGGACCGCCATGACCTGGAGGACTTAGAGGGCTTGTTTGGCTGGGGCATCTGAGCAGACTTGCCACTAGCGTCTGTTGTGGCCACTGATTTTCGTTAGGAATCAGCCGTGGGCCACTCGCCACTCAGTAATACCTGCTCCTGCCACGCCCGGAAGTCACAAAGGAACAGCCGCATCCAGTGCACCGCTCGGTAGGACCTGGCTCTTTGTGATGTCTCAGCCGGCGGACGCTCATGGCAAGCCAGTATCTGAGCCTCCGGGCTGTGGGCTGTCAGCAATAGAGGTGGTCGCTGCAACACGTGTGCCCCAGAGGCTCCTGCTGCTGCTGCCGCAAGACAGAAACTCTGCCCGACAGCACCGCCAAAGGTACTCTTTGGCCAGGGATGATGTTTCGGGGCTGCGCACGGGGGATGGCACCGAACCCGCGAGGGCCAATGCCGCGGCCAGATTTGCGACCTGCGTCCGCCATGTGTGGCGTGATCAGAAGGAGCCGGATTTTACTGAGTCTGAAACGGGACGCAGCTGGTTCCGGATGAATCGCAGGTGCGACAGGAGGGGATGGCGCGGAGGGGCCAATTGCTAGCGCAACGCGCTTCTCCTGCTGGACACTGGAAGCATATCTGACCGCGACCGCCCCTGAGCACTTCGACTCGGGGTGACGGTGCACGTCGTCGTTCACCGAGGCTGCAGTGGCGGCGACAGGCTGCCCTTGGCCCACTGCAAGATGTGCAGCATGGCCGCCACCAAACAAGTGTGCATCCTCTTTACGGTATTCGATGCCTCATCGGAAGGCATCGGTGTGTAAAGGTGGCCAACGGCGCCCCGCGGGCTCATGTGGGTCAAAATTGTTGAGCCGCTTTACAACATCCGGCGATGTGATCCAGAGGCATGGCATTGGTCAATAGAGACGTGATGTGGCCTTTCGAATCAACTGAAGAATGTCCTGCTGCAGATTACAAGTGGTGTGAAATGGGTTGACTTGCAGAAAGACAGAGGCCTTTTACAACCCATGGCAGACGCATAGAGACATGCGCTATCTGTGTAATTTGGGGGCCGATCGCCAGGCTGGGGCCGAAAAGCTGCACCGAATGAGGTGCAACATGGACTGCAGGGGTGGGGGGCATTCGGTCGCGTGCCGCTGCGGGACTGCTGCGTCTTTGTCCTTGTTGGTGTCCAACCCACAGCTCATTTTTGTGTTGCATCCTTTTGTGACCTATGGTCTTTGAGACCACTGACGAGCCATTTTCTTCCTGTGCTTTGTGCTGATCCCCTCCTGTGTGCACGTGCAATAGCCCTCCGCGCTGGGGGGGGGGGGGGGGGGCTCTGATAGGGGGTCTTTGACGGTTGTTTGGCATGCAGTGTTTGACAGGTGGTCTTTGAAGGGGGGCGAGGGATGATGTTGGCCCCAAAATCACGATTTTTTTTCGTCTTCTCGTTTTGGGCAATGCCTGGTGGTCTTCGGCCACCAGGCATTTAGGGGAAAGGCATCATAGACGCCTGTGCATTGTCTCGCCTATCATGAAGGTTGATCGTGATGGTCATCATGTTCAGGCTTGTGCTTGGTGGCGGAAAAACTTTTTCTCCGCAGGCAGGGGAGGGGGGGGGGGGCGTTCAGAGGCTAAAAAAAATAAGTTCGTGTGTTGAAATCAGCCTCCAATTTCGGGTCTCTTTCATAATTTTTTTTTGAGGAAACATTTTCCGATGTGGGGTGTGTGGATGTGTGGGCTGGGGGTTGGCTAGGGCCCCAAACAACTCCCGCCCCCCCCCCGCCCCGGGCACAGTCCTGATCTTGTAAGTGATCAATTGTCAACATGATGGCCACAGCATTGATATCAAGCACCATGAGGCCCCTGCTGGGGACAGGCTTCGTGTGCATTTCATGGACAACATGCCACTTTGACCCACAAAACTGTGCTTTGCTTCCCCACTCTTAATAGACACGCGATGAACGCGCAGGTCACACAAAAGGGATGATCGTTGTACAGCCAACTCGCCTTTGTGGACCCCCCCCCACTTGGACGCACCTGGCCAAGGGCGAGGGCAATGGCCCTCCTCCGTGTGGACTCGACAAAGAGCAGTGAAACAGGGACAGTCCCAGGGAGTAGGGAGTTGAGGATAGGCCGGGAAGGGAGAGGTAGGGCACACTACGGAGGGAGGGAAAGGGTTCAATTAACGGGCAGGGGTAAGTGGCGAGACGCCAATAGGCGCCGCCAGCTGCAGATAGCAACACAACGAGGTGTCATGCTTTACCCCCCCCCCCAAGTCTCACCAAGAGGCTTCAGAGAGGTGCCGGACGTTTTGGCCAGCCTCCGTCGTTTTACCCCCAATTCTCCCCATCCCTGGAACGTTCAGAGTCCTGTGCGGGTTAAGCCAGCCTGTTCGGATGCCAGCCGACCAGTTTCATGAACCCAAAGCCCGGAGAAGTGCTCGCAGAGATCGTTCGTGCTCTGCGTGCACCCTGCGGGGAACAGGCATGGTGACAGTATGGAGGCACAGAAGCTGCAAATCCGGATCAGGATCTGATAACCGCCAACTCCTGTCGGTTAACCGCCAAATACTTTGTACTCCCGTAACGTAGTGACCAGAGGCTTCGACTCCGGGCATGATGCCCTGGGTTCCGGCCAGCCTCAGCCCCGTTCAGTGACACGTGGAGGAGTAGATACTGCGTGTGTTCGACTGGGCAGTATCATGAAACTTAGGGGGCACTGCTTTCTGTTGAACCCGCTGCCAGAAGATGGAATCAGTTGAGTGCATGACATGCGATGCCAAACTTGGCTTTTGGCATGGCGTGACAACCGCCCGCACTGTGCTACACCATTGAGTCTTGGGGTTGTCGACGAGTATTTCTGGCCCACTTGCGCTCCAGCAAACACTAAAACGTGTTGTCAATGGGGGCCTGTTTTATGTGGCTGAAGTTTGCAGTTTTCTGGTGGACACAGTCGTGCAGTGCGGAACGTTTCCGAGTTGCACAGCCACGGCTACGGTGGGACTGTCGCCGGCATGTGGAGAGCTCACGGGGTGTCTGATTCCATAATGTCAGTGCACTTCTGTGCCTGTGCCTAGCTGTGCTATTTGTCCGATTGCTGAGTTCATAGGTGGCACCTTCTTGAAGTGAAGTGAGGCTGTCTTGCTGCTCTTTTGGGGGGGGGGGGGGGGGCAAAACAAAAAGTGAGGCTGTTTTGCTGCACCCGGGCTGCAGCGCGCAAACGGTTACTTTTGGCGTCGGACAAGGGGAAGGATCAGGGGTTGCATAAAGGCCGAGTGTGCTGGTTGGTTCTTCCAGGTGTACGCACCGGTGTGAGTTTCCAGGAGCCAATTGTCTTCATTGCATTTCCCAAGCCACCGGAGAGAAATATTTTGGGAGGTGAGAGTGGGACAGTTGTCCCTCTACTCCCAAGTGCTCACAAGGGGGTGGGGGGGGGGGGGGGGCGTGGGGCTACAAGGCACCTTGACAGCTACTGTCGCTGAACATGCACCCTGGCCAGATGCCATGAGGTGTTGCTCATTGAACGATGATCGGACCACGCTCCTTGGGGTCCTGCCTGGCAGTGACCGTCCGTCTGTGAGAAGGGGGTGCAGTGCTGTGCGCCTGTGAGAAAGGGTAGTGCTGTTCGTCGGACAAGGGGGCCATGGTAATCCAACCGCAACACATCTGGATACAGCTCACCTTGTGGAGTACCTGGGCGAATTTTTTTTTATAAGAATGACGCTTGTTTTATGCCCCAAACAGAATATCCCCGCATTTTTCAGCCTTTTGGGGTGGGTGGGTGGGTGTGGAGTTGTGGGTGGGTTGGTGGGTGTGGAGTTGAACCCCCAATGTGGATGGTACAAATAGAGCAGCATACCGTGCATGTGGAACCTCAACCATGTCCCACCAAACAGCACAGTGTTTGTGCATATTTTCCGCTGCTGTCCGCAGGATTTCCGGCTGCTGCTGCCACTTACAGCTTTGCCTCTTCTCTCAGTCGCGTAGGGCTGCCCTTCTCCCGGACGAACAGCAGGGGCAGCGCTGCCCGTTGGCCACAGACGTCACTTGCTTTTGCTCGGCTGCTTGATGAATGAGGCGTTTGCCAAGATTTGGTTTGAAACCTTTCATAGGATGTATTAGCGCTTTTTGAAGTGTCCCCCTGAGACCCTCCCCCCCGCTCCCAACAAAAGGTACCCACGGCCCTCCTTATGGGGTGCAGATGGTGTTTTAATCTACTTGTGCATGGTGCGGAGGGAGGCGTGAAGTGTGGTTACTGAAGATTTGATTTCGATGTTGAACAAGCCCCCGCCCCCCAGTTGGAATATACACACGCAATTCTGTGCCAGAATTTTGGGGGCTGGGAGGCTGAAGTGGGGGCCAGCCAGGGGGCCAGCTGTTGCACTGATCCTTTTGAGGGAAATGGTTGATTTCAGGGGGGGGGGAGATCCACGATTTTCGACCGAATTGCTCAAAATTGTTGTCACCAGGGGGGAGGCGTGAAACCTTTTGGAAATCTCCAAGAAAAGGGCTATTCAGAGAGGTATGAGTCATGGGGGTCACAAGGCCATATTTTTCGGCACTGGAGGCGAACTTTTGAACTATTGAAAGTTTAGGCCTGCTGCCACCCAGGCTGCATAGGGCTCTTGGGCCAACATATTGTCAGTTGGAGGTCGAGTCATTCGGTGTGGATTTGTTGCATTTGATGGGTAGAAGCCATGTGCAAAGTGGCTCCCCTAAACTCAGCAATAGGTTGGCCAATTTGACCGATAACCACCCCGGACTCCCCTGTGTAGCCTGGGTGCTGCTAGTTCGCATCAGGCTGCATGGGGGTGCCCAGGGTGGTTATCGATCAAGTTGGCCAACATGGCGTTTAGTTGAGGGGAGCCATTTTGCACATGGCTTCTACACATCAAATGCAACAAATCCAAGCCAATTGACTTGACCTCCAACTGACAATATGTCGGAGGAATAGGGGTGGCAAGGTTGAGACCCACCCTATGCAGCCTGGTCAGACGTTGGTGAAAACATGGCAAAAGTGACGCAAAAGCGAAAGTTCTGAGAAGAGGACACTAGGACAGGCTCCAAAACCTTCAAAAAAGGATTCCCCACCCTCAAAACAGAGGAGGAGGGTCCCCTCACCTGTGACTCCTCAAACCCCACCCGGTGGACTGCTTGTGGACGGATTTGGGGGGGCTGAAGCCCCCCCTTCGCGAAATCACCCATATATCTTAGGGTCCAAAACTGTTTTGAACAAATTTTTTGCCCCTCAGGAGGGGGGGCAGGTTGCCAAGCGCCAAAATGGATTGGCGTGAGGGCAGGGGTTCAAAGTTTTTTCATGCCTTTTGTGCATATTTGGGTACAGCGGTGAGGCGCAGGGCAGTGGACGGCGTGCACGTGCGCACATTCACCAGCTCAACAAAAGTGTGTTCCCGCACCGTGTGCAGATGACAGACGTTGGGTTGGTGGATAGGCATTGCGGAGGTTGTCACAGAGGGCAATGTGGAGTGTGTTGTGTAGCCGTGGCGGTAGACATCGGCCCAAGTGTGGCCTAGTAATCGCAGAATCGCATTTCTGAACTCAAATCCTTGAAACGCCTAAGAGGTAGTCTGTGCCTCTTGCCACTGCTGAGTTTCAACCATTTGGCTGTTCATGCTTACTGTGCAGCGGTTGTGTGGGAACAAAACAAGCTGCTTTTTTTGGTACGCTGCCTGCCGGCGTTTTCCTTAAGGTCTTGGCTGCACATTTCCAGAAGCTGAGCTGTGCTTAAGGGTGAGGAGGTTGTTTCCTTTGTTGATGCAGAATGCAGTATTTCTTTGCCCCGTTCATCCTGCATTTCACCTTCTGCAGAATAGAATTTGCTTTACTATGACCCACGTGTACACCGTGCTCCCGAAGTTGTATCCCCAGGTAACCCATTCCTATTCTCGCTCTGCTCTTTGCCTATGTGTCATCTGTTGTAGTTTAAGAAAATAAATACAACACAGCTTGTCTCAAAGTCTGAACACTGCAGTGTGTGTGCTGATTTTTCAAACCTGTCCGTATTTGAACTGGCGGCAATGTATGTGGACAAGCCTGCACGAGCGAGGGCTGCATAATTTGAGGGTAGGTCTCCGCTGTGCGTAGAAAAGGGACTGATCCAGTCCCCAGGGGGTTTCAAGAGAGTATGATCTGCGAATTGAAGGTTTGGCACCCATGATGCCCAACCTGATTTTTCAATAGCACCAGAGCCCTGAGGCATGGCGCTCACATGAGTACATATGCAGTGGTGTATATTGTGTAAGGAGGGATATAAGCCACCTGAGAGGGAGCACATTTTGCACTGTACGGCTGAACTCCTCTGCAGTCTGCACTGACCTCTGATCCGGGATAGTCTTGAGAGTTTTGTGGACACAAGCTTCGCCAGACCAAAGTCACAGGAAGCTTGAATTTTTTTGCTTCATCAGAATACACAAGGCAACTGTGACTGGGCAACACGATCCGTTGATGTCAACATGAAAAAAGTGAAGGAAGATGGCAATGAATGGCCGCTGACAGAGATTGCAATGCATTTTTTGAGGGAGTCAATTCCAAATTGCAAATGGATTTCGCTTGATTTACACGTGCAACGGAAAACACACCTGCTGTTGTGCGTCAGGCACAGCAGCAAATGATTATGATTGTGGAGTGATTGGGTGGTATCGGAGCTGCTGACAGAGGAGGCATCGGCTTGCCTCCCCACTCGCCTCCCTGCCTGTTGACATGCCACCACTTGGTTTCCTGATGCCTCACTTCCTGTGCATGTGCCTCTGCAAGATCACCTAGCTGCTTAGCGACAAGTGCTGATGTGGAATGATCGCGATAGACAGCAGTTTCCTTCCGACGGGGTCGGGGAGTGCTGGCCACGGCATTTGGCTCTTCAATGTCCGTGCCCTGCAGGCAAATGTTGTCGGATACATGCACAACCCATACGACTATGAAGGATTTGGAGGATTGGGACAACAAGACAATCCATATGGTGTGTTCATGAGATACAAGTACTGGCATGGGATATTTTCCTGAGAGAAAGCTGCATTTCCGTGATTCAAGCTTCTACACTGCCAATTGTTGTCAGCAGGTGGGTCCATGCAGCTTCTTTTTGGGGGGGGGGGGGGATGGGGGGACAAATGAGCACAACAATTTGTTGCAAAGTGCAGAATGCTTTTGTGCATTTCAATATGACAAGTGATGGTGAGCAGTTTGCTGGACTTCAGCTCTACGTCTGACCATGCTCCACAATTCCAGTAACGTTTGAGACAGCTTAATCATTGTGTATTGCACCCTTCAGGCTGCAAGAGGGGTGCACAGTGTGCAACAAACACACAAATAGCATCATTTCAATCAGACCCACTATGAGGGCACAGATTCTCTCAGTCTACATCTGAATCTCAGAAGCTGAAGTACTTGCTGCTGTGGTGGTTGAGGTGGGGTGCATCATATGTTTCAAATTTGCTTGTAATCCGCGATTGCAGTAGCCGGAAACTTTAATGCATGGTGGGGGAGGGACCAGGTCGGGGTGAAACACACCTGGGAATGCACATAGTGCAAGGATGCAAAAGTTTTCAGATCTGCCGTGTAGGGTGTACCAGGGTGCTGGGTGAGGTAGCGGACGGCCTTGGACCGATTCCGGGAGGTAGGGGTTTGGGTCAGCAGCATTTTTACCCGGCGTGTAACCAGAAGGGTGGGCGTCGGTTTTGGGGTGGGTGTGTCTGGGTCGGAGCCACTTGTCGCAGCAGAGAAGTGTACCTGTTCCCACAGGTTTTTTGTTGTCGGGTTTGGTTGGGGTTTCCTACAGCGTAGCGAACCAAACCAGGCAGAAATGAACGCAGTAGGGACAGAAGAATCAGTGCATCAGGGCGGCATGGGTAATTCACCACGTAGGGACGTTGCCGACAGAAGCAAGTGGTACTGATGATACGCAACACGCTCACGCAGAGCAGGCCGCAGTGTTCGAGGCAGGCCGTCTACAAAAGATTGGGGGATCCGCAAGCGAGAGATATACACAAGGTCGTTGTGCGTCGCCTGATCATACCAGGAGGTGGCATATTCAGTCCAGTCCCCCCAGTTACTGAGCCAGGCTTTCCGGAAGGCTAGTTTCCAGGTGGGACATTGGATGAGCCGCAGTTGGGCTGTACTGCCATGGCACGTGTTACACAAGGGGCACAGGCTGGTTGTCTTTTCCCAAGGGGGGCACATCCTTCCCACCTCACATTTCCCCAGAGCCAGCGGAGCTACAGCATACGCCTGGTGCCCTTCAAGGGCAGCCAGGAGACCCAATGAACACCAGGAAAACCAATTCCAATGTTGTTACGATTTGATGTTCGTTTCTGATGGTAAATGTGCAGGCATCATACGAAAAACAGTCTCCAGCTTGCCAGGCTTATAGTGGTATCATGAAGGGAATCCTTGGTGCACATCACTCTGATGTAGCCTTTTGTCGCCTTTTGCCGGCCTTTTGAAAATATTTCCTGACCTCTACCAAGCCTCCCCTTGGCCTGCCCCTCTGTATGTGGAGGATCCAGTGAAGTGATGTGTGCCAACGCAATCTAAGGATGTGTTATGGCTTTCAATTATGCCTGCTCCTTTGTGGGCCCACTGTGAACCAAGGGGATGGGAAGCTTGTGACCCCAGCTAATCTCTCCACCAAAACAAACACACCCGTTCAGGGAACACCACACAGGCAACAGCACGCCACTGCTGGAGGTGGAAGCCTGCACCACCCAGCACATCTGTACGCGTGCCAAGCATGGACCCCCACCCCGCACTTTCAGCCAGTGACTGCTTTGAGCCACCAACTACCCCGAGCATCCAGCGAAACTCCGGGTCAAATGCAAGCTCAGCAAATAATGCCGAGAGTGGTAGGACCGGTCCATCACACTTTCAACACACCAGCCGCTCCCCATTGTCCCCAAGGATGTCCACACAGCTCATTGATTCACTAATGCTTGTGGAAATGGAGCCCCCCTCCCCAGCGGTGTTCGACAATCATGCTGTCCGATGACTCCAGCATGGCAGAGCAGTCGGATGACACGGCCTCCACCAAGTCTTGCAGCCCAGAAGATTCCAAATGCCACCCCCCCCCCAGCACCAGTGAAGGCACCCCATGTATGGCTGAGTGTTGGATGTACTAGCCTAAACCTACTGGGTTTTTCAACCTAAGCACCACAACAATGTCCCAAGGGGTACTGGCCAACGGGGCCAACACTATGGGGCTGACCTCTGACTAATATGCACACCATGGACCTTGTAGAATTGAGGCCCTGATGACATGGCCACTCACACTAAGGAAATTCTTGTTTTGGTTGCCACAATAGCGTTTGAATTCCACAATGAATCGAAGACCATCTATTCAGTGTTACCTCTTGCCTTTTTGTTGCTTTTAGCTGCTCTTGTGGATCTTTTTGTGTTGATAGGTTGCAAGACCCAAGCGGAGGCAGTGGCAGTCGCTCGACGACTGTTGCAACGAGAGGATGAAGAAGAATTGAAGGAGTTGGTCGACCACATGCTAAAAAGACTCAAAGCACATACCGTAAGAATTATTCATTACAATCCCAAAAATTGGGGATTGTTGAAGTATCTCGATCCAAAGTACCGCGAGCCGAAAGGTGAATGGCGCCATAAGTTGATAGCAAAACTCATGGCTGACGGGACATATGCTCAGTACTTGAGTTGCTGTTGCAGTTCTTTGTCGAACGAAAATTCGAATTCAACTGCGACAGCAAGATACTTAAGTTACTGAGCATTGTCCCGTCAGCCATGAGTTTGCTCATGGTGCCATTCACCTTTTGGCTCGCGGCACTTTGGATCGAATACTTCGGCAAAGGATCGAATACTTCGGCAAAGGATCGAATACTTCGGCAAAGGATCGAATACTTCGGCAAAGGAAGGAGATGGTATGGTATGAGATGGTATATGTAGAAGTCCCATATGCAGGCAAGGGTGTGAGAGTTCACACCACGAATCAAGTTTTGCTTGGCTATCAGTTTTGCTCATGGTGCAATTCACCTTTTGGCTTGAAGTTGCAAGTTTTCAAGTTCAAGTTTGCGAGATTCATGCAGGAAATCAGGTTTTGGGACAAGAGAAGTTGGTATTGAATTGGTTGTCAGAGTTGAGAAGACCGCTTGCTTATGGAAGGCTGAGCCATCATGTGTTATGACTGTTTTGTAGCGTGATGGCAATGGTGTGCAATGCTGCTCCCCACATTGGGCAATGATGTGGTCTGCCGACTGAGCCGCGGGTTGAGGAGAAAGAGAGGGGAGGTCGGGGGGGGGGGGGGACACGGAGCGAAAGGGAGGAAGAGGTGAGGCACAAGCCTACGAACACCTAGAATATGGCATGTGTGGTATTTGTCCCTTCAAGACACATGCAAAGCTCTATTGGGTTGAGTGTTATAGTTGAGGCGGCTGCATGCACAAGGAAGGCCACTGGCCATTTGGCATGCAATATTTGCTTGACAATTTGGCAACAGCAGAGGCATTTGCCAAGGTTCAGATTCGATTTTTTTTGAAGCTGTTTCCCAAGACACTGAACATTGCAAATCTCGGTTTTCTGCTCGTGTAGCTTCCGGCAAGTTTTGGTCCCAGTGTGTTGCACACAACTGGTGGGAAATAGTGGTGTGCATTTGTTTGGTGCTTGAAAATTGTGGTTGTATTCTCAAGCAAGCCACAACTTTTCTTTGGCCATTCTGAGTGGGCATGCCCTCGTTACTTCATTTCTGGGCGCATGTGCTGTTTTTGTTGTGCTATTGGTACATGTAAGACTGCTTGCACCGTGTGAAGTTTGGTATGGATTTCTTCTTGTCTGACTCTTCTTGTCTTTTCACCTGCAGCCAGCGTTGGATTGTTCACCCACCAACAGGGAATGTGCTGAGATGACTGTCATCAGACAAGCCAATCTCATCTCTTTGCGCTGTTGCAAGAGCTGTTTGCTGGGTTTTGTTTCGAGGCCCTTGCCATGCATCTGGTTTCTGTAGCTATGGGGTTGTGGTTTGCAATCGCTCACTCGAATGAAAGCAATTAACTCTGAATCATGCACCTGGTATGTGCAAAATTCCAATGCAATCGTAAACGTACATTGTCCTAAAGTCAACCAATTTGCCGTGCACAATTGTCATCAAACCTCTGCCTGAATTTTTTTTGTTGCTCCTTTGGGTTGTGCAGGTTGCTTGCAACTTTGGTTTGGGGGTTGCAGGCTGAATTTTGGAGGTTGCCAGAGATGGTAGATTCACCTCCAAAGATTGTCATGCCATCAGAGTTTGTCGCAGGTCGGATATAACTTCCCCAGGTTGCTGGCTTGTTCTGGATCCAAATTCATTTTTTCAAGGCAGATGTTGGCACTTTTCTGGAACACAATGGAGCAAATCAAAACCGAAAGGCAACCTGTGTCGGGGCTGGATACCAACTTGGCATTGCATGACAGGACATTATGGGGTATTTTGAAGCCAAGGCAAAAAGTTGGTTGGGCATAGCTGTAATACTGTACAGCCAGAAGTGGTTGAAGCATGGCCAAACACCAAAGTAGGAGAGACTGCAATGGAAAGTATGCACAGCACAGGCAGCTTGGGCAAAAAAGGCAGAGAGGAGCATGGGCATGCACCTGATGCCCACATCTGTCATCATTGCAAAGCGCTCCCAAAATGTGGTGCATTATATAACTGTCAGCATTAGGGCATGATGCGAGCCACCACCTGCAACCCTGCCCTCATGAAACGATGGGGTCAGGGCCGCAACAGCATTATCATCGACTTGAAACAGCATGTGTATCAGCCTTGCATGCAAAGCAGCAAACATGCATTCAAGGGAGCAAAGCCATTTGTGGAGAAGATGAATTGGACGCCACCACACCGCAGCCCCAGCTTTTGGCACGGGATTGCATCCCGTGTGTGGCCCTGTACTGCAGTTCCCACATCAGTGGTGGTGAGCACCCTCCAAACATCAGTCTTGGGGTTGCTTTACCCCTCATTTCGAAAGGGTGGTGAAAAATTTGTGTTGCCTGCTGGTTTTTCAGGTGTGCATGCAATCCCATGTCCACCGTCATTCACAACTAGACTCATCACTGGGTTGTGGGCAAGCCCCACAGCCTTAGGGGCGCATTTCCACTCCCTCACTAGCAATAGCCACGTATCAAGGTTGTGAGCAAATTTCCATCGCTCAATTGGTGGGTAGAATTGAGCAGAAGTGATTGCATTTTTTCGCCTTTTTTCCGCATTTTTGCGCCTTTTTTTTATTTTCTGTTTTTCTGTTTTTCTGTGGTGTCTGATCCACCCCGTACGATGCATTGGCCCTCGCATGACCACCTAGAGATGATAAAATCATCTAAGTCATCCCTAGCCCCACCACCCCACCCACTGCCACCGTCACTAGTGCATAATGGGGCACTCATCACCAAACCTACTATGGATGGAAGGGCTGTGGGGCACATGCTACCAACCATTCCTTTCCCCTTTATGATTAATTCCATGTGCCAATTGGTGGAAACAAGCACAGAATCACGCCATTAGGCAAAAGCCCCCAACGAGGAGCACATTGCGCCAGTTTCTGGGCAGTGTGGGGCTCACCATCATCAGGGGACAAGTTGAGCTCAAATGTGGTTTGAGGCAGTGGCGAGTGTCAATGGTACGTTGATCTCAAATGTGGTTTGAGGAAGTGGCAAGTATCAATGGTACAGTGATATATGGTAACAGGGTGATATTGTACCAAACTGGGCTGGGTTGGGGGAAGAGCTGACCAAAGCAACCCATAACCCAGAAAGGAACGAAAACCAAAGCAAATGGAGTGATGGCAGATGCAGTGTACCAGAACACAGCCAAAACACGGTGAGTGACACAAGATTGAGCAATCTTCTGGGGGGAAAGCCAACGCACATTGTGGTTGAATCAGTGAGTAGGATTATGGCCCATAAGGAGCATGGCATTGGAAGGAGTTGTTCACACACCGACCACTGCCAAAATGTCACCAAAACAATTTCCCAAGCTCGAATGTTTTACCACGAGATTTTGGGTGCCCATGGTTATTTGAGGTGAGCAAAGTTGCAAAGTGAGGCCTCCGAGCACTAAGCTCTTCAAGGTGAAGAATGGTTGCCCAAAACCTGTCCTTGCTTGCTGAAAGGAATGTTTTGTTGTATGGACAAAACAGGAGTTTTTGCTTGCTGTTTCAGCATATATAATTTTGTTCTGGAGGTTCTGGCCTGTTGTTACCAGGGCAAGCTGGACGCTTGCTGCTACAGAATAATTTGTTGCCTTTATGTGTCTTGCAAAACAAATGGTGCACTGAGCCTATTTCTAATTGGACGAGGATGTTCCTTGGAGCATACCACTGGGTGACCATTTGTGCATGTCATGGGTTTGCTCGTGCAGGTCTTGCTATGCACCAGTGTATGTCCAGGCAAGCGAACTGTCGTGTTTGGTCATTTTCCCTCAGATGGTGAGGGAACTGTTGCACATAGTGGATGACTGTCCAAAGGGGCCGGGGGGGGGGGGGGTTGTGGGAGTGGGGGGGGTTGGGTTCCCCTATGCACTGTGAGCATCACACCCTGAGTTTTTTTTGTTGGGAATTGGAATGGAAGCAGTAAGATTAGGATCTCACCTCCCAACTTGAATCCTTAACATGCGCAAGGAGTAGTCTTTGCCACATGCTATTTGTGACAGGGGGTCGCGGGGGGGGGGGGGGGATAATGCGCCTTGTAGTGTTCCCCTATGCACTGTGAGCACACCCTGAGTTTTTTTTGTTAGAAATTGGAATGGAAGCGGCAAGATTAGGATCTCACCTCCCAACTTGAATCCTTCCACATGCTATCCGTGGCTTTCAACCCTTCTCGTGTACATGTTAATCTGGTCAAAAAAAACAGCCTGCTTTTTTCAGTAAATTGCTGGTATTATTCCTCAGGTCTTGGTTGCACCTTTTTAGAAGCTGAGTGTTCAGGATGAGGATGCTATTTCCTTCATTGATGCAAAATTTTTCTCATTATGCACCCTGCACTGCACCTTCCTCAGAACCAAATTTGTTTCACCATGTACGGAATGCTTCCAACTTTGTATCCACAGGTAAGCTCTCGCTCTGCTCCATGCCGTTGTGCCATCTGTTGCAGTTTAAGAAATGAATACAATGCAGCTGTCTCAAGGTCCGTTTTTTTCCCCTATCCATATTGAACTGGTGATCAGTGATGTGCAACATCAAGTCTACTGCATTCATCCCCCAGCTATACATCACCCATGTGTTGCGACGTGCTAGATATTTCTACCTCCATCCACCTGGAAGCTTGAATTTTTCAAAATTCATGCAGGGATACAGCAGATGCGCTGAGCTGTGGACAGCCATGCAAGCATGCTCAACATGACCTGGCGAGCGTACGCTGCATGGAAGTGTTTGCTGTCAACCCACACTGCAACATTCATGTCATGCAGGGACAACAATGCCAATTACTGGCGAAGATCACCCCCGCTGCAATGGAGGGCCCCTGATGATGTCAACAAACGCACCCAATGGCAGCCATTATTATTGTTGTTGTTGTTGTTGTTGTTGTTGTTGTCGTCAGCTAGATTTATGGGGAGAAAGGTGTGGTAATAAAAAGAACACCACAAGGGTAAGAGTTCGCTGCACCAAAAAAAAAAACACTAAACATGACATTCATCCATATCCTGATTGCCGCAGAACCGGCAAGTTGCACAATTTTTCTTGTTCGCAGCCTGACGAGGCCAATCCACACTCAGACAATCGCCTTGTTGCTCTTTTTATTTCTGCTTCACGCGCATGCGTGTGCTTGGCACAGCGTGGTGGTTGTGATCGAGTAATTGGGTCGTATCAAAGCTGCTGTTGGAGGAGGCGTTTGCTTCTCTATCACCTTCCCTCCCCACTCTCGCCTCCCTGTCTGTTGATGTGCCACCACTTGCTTTCCTGATGCATTCCTATGCATGTGCCTCTACAAGATTACTGAGAGGCATGTGCCGATGGAAAACGGTTGTGAGAGGTGGCAATTTCCTTCGGGATGGTGAGGGGGGTGCCAAATTTTGTGGTGTAATTATTCCCTTAGGAAACTTGTGGCGTGATACACCTTGTGCAGTTTTCCCCCTATTGTTTTAGGAGCCTCTGCTTGTATGGGCACTGCAGTGGTTGGTGACGGTTGGGATCCTATGGGGAGAGTTGGGGCAACCAGGAACTGATCCCCCAAGACTGGAAAAGCAGCCATCAACATGAAACAGGGCCAGGCAGCATATATAGGGCAGGAGGGGGCATTGGATAAGCCTCGTCTCTTTCATCATAATGCTGCCTATGGTACTTGCCTCTTCAACATTCATATGGTCATGCCCTGCAGGTCCCGGTCGTTGGCACGTATGTGCACACCCCTTACCATTACGAAGGGTGTCTAGCAGAGCAGCAACAAGGAGAGTTCGCTGGATTTTGTCCTGGAGCTGAAGATCAATGTGGTGTGTGAAGGGGCGCGAATATCAGCCTGGGACATTGTTTCTTTGAAGACAATTGCACTATTTGGAACTGATTCAAGTTTCTACACTGCTAATGGTGGTCACTGAGTTCATGCAGCTTGTATTTTTTTTATGTGCAAATGAGCACAAAAATTTGCTGTCAACTGCTGTCATGCTGCCCAATATGACAAGTGGTGGGAGCAATGCAGCTGACAATGCTCCGCAACTCCAGAAATATTGGAGACAGCTTAATTGTTGTGCTTTGTGCACGTGCCTCAGACTGCAAAAGGGATTTGTTGTGTATGACAAGTAAACAAATGATATCTCCCGGCCTCATTCGTTCTGTGCCAACTCGGTGGGTTTTGGCATTTTTCCCAGGTTTTCTGAATTTTCCGTCCTATGCGCCAAAGTATCGTTCCTTTGGGGGGGGGGGGGGGTTGTGTATATTTCTTGAAATCTGTGCAAAAAGGCCGTTTCAGAATTGTATGGGTTAGCAGGGGGGTAGGTGTTCACATTTTTGAGCACAGAGCTGGAAATTCAATGATGCACGGGACAGAGCAATGCACAGGTGCCCACCGTTTATTCCGAATCCGAATGGTCACCATTGTCGTGCCCCTCTTTCTAGTGTACTTGTGCCACTGCGCATGCTGGACTTTTTTCTCCAAATCAACGTCAATGCATGTGGCCAGAAACTCCTGCTGTGAGGCCTTTGTGGGGTGTACCTTTCGATCCCAATATTGGGCTGAAAAAGCAGTGGCCTCTGCGGACGTCATAATCTGGTGCTCCTTGTGGGTGCATGCAGGGTGCTGTGCACCGGCTATACGAGGCTCCTTGGCCTGCCTAGCAGGCTTCCGGGTCACCTTCATCCAAGTTTCACTCCCAGAGCGTGCTCTTTTGCGAACCAAAGGCTTCTGTGGTGCATCAGGGGAAGCAACAGTACGTGCCTTGAATTTGTATGCAGACATGGTACCTGCCTGTTGACAAAATGAGGCAGCGAGTAACGCAGGCACCGTCCGAAACGGACGAAAATCTCAAACATGTCGTCAGTACAGCATGCAAACCCGGGGTGTTCCAAATAGCCCTTTTCAAGGGCTTTCCGAATGCCCCACATACCCCTACCTCTGGAACACTCAGTGGGCACAAATCAGGCAACTATGACGATGACCAGCGAAAACCCACCGAGTTGGCAGAAAACCCGCCGATGCCAAGAGATATCCTTTCAATCAAAGCCGTATTCCAGCACACCACATATGAGCGCACAGATTCTCTCAGTCTACATCTCAATCTCAAAAGACACAATGTTTGATGCTGTGGTGACTACAGTGGGGTGCTGCTATTTTTCACATCTCTGATGTTGTTGTGATCTGAATCATTCTAATGGTAAATATGTTGGAATTCTGTGAGTCTCAAAATTTCCAAGCTTATAGCAGGGGTATCATGAAGGCAATATTTGGTGCACATCACACCGATGGAGCCTTTTATCGTTTTGCAGAGCTGTTGAAAATGTTTCCTGTCCTCTATCAAGGCCCCCCTTGGCCTGCGCCTCTTTATGTGGAGGATCTACTGAAGCAAATCCACCAGTAATGTGAGCCAACACAGTCTGCGGATGTGTTATGGCATTCAACTATGCCTGATCTTCTGTGGGTACACTGTCGGTGAAGAAGATGGGAAGTTCGCCCCCTGCCCCCCTTCCCCCGGCCCCATTGACAACCAAGCACGGCTGCTCCCACCTTCCCAAGCATTATTCCATACTGCAGGCCTTCACAGATGGTGGATGCAAACACATTTGCAGCCACGCCTGCCTCCTCCTGCAGCATGCTGTGTCTGTGTTTTTTCCCCTGCCCCCTCTCCTAAACTTTCCTGGGTGTCCTTTTGCGATATTGCAATACTGCCAATGCCATGCGCACTGCGCTAGGCGATCCATAGGCACAGCTGGTTTCCGCTTGCTTTTGGCCATCCTCGTCCCATCCATTCATTGTCTACAAGTGCCCCATTGTCCAAACAGCTGCATTGTAGTCAGTGTGCATCTGTTTCCCACTAAATCCATACAAGCGTGCGCGTGCGTACGAGCATATGTGTGTGTGTGCAAGGGTATTGGTGCATCTGCCCACAGGGGGATATCCACCCGTCTGCTGTATAGGCTGAGCAACCCACCCACAGTGCTCCAATTTGAGGTCACAATCTGCAGCACAGCGCAGCAAAGAAAACATCACCTTCCACCTGCAAACTATGCAAAACATCCCCAATCACTCTGATATCTACCATGGCAAAAAAAGGATTTCATTTTCAATTTCATGGCTCCAAAATGTTGTGCTGTTTGGACAAGCCGATGTATGGCCATCCTCTGATGATGGTCGTCGCCCTCCAGAATCAGTCTGGCATCTCGAACAGTGCATCAACTACGACAGCCTCTGGCCCATGGACCATCCCACAGCCATATCCATGGGGATTCACGCTATCCATGAGACCCCTCAAGGCAAGTGTTTCCCACTGGGACATTCCTAATTCCGATCCGGTGCTGAAGGCCATCGTGGTACTGGTTGTGTGCTCAAACTGTGCAAACAGTGGCGTGCCCAAACAGTGTGGGGCGCTGTTTCTGCAATTTATGGTGTCTTTCCCGCTGCTTGGACAAGGGGGAGGGAGGCTTACAAATATTCCAGAGTTACCTTTCCCCAGTTGTGGAGAGTCATCTAGGGTTGTAGAGTGTTGTTGGTGGATGGAGTTGGAGAAAAAGGGTTTTATGGAGTGTCAACCTATCTGACATTTAGCTCAATTCTATTCTGCCACTACATGCAAAAAATCCTGTCATTTTGGGAATTGCCATTTTGGCATGCACTGGTCCTTGTATAGAATTAGCAGGGTGGCTCTGTGTGGACCCCTGTGGCTCTGTGTGCTCTGTCGCTTTGTATAGCTCTGTGTGGTGGGCATCCTATCCCACCCCACAACCTTGCAGATGAGGTTTTTCCACTATCCGCAGCTGCACAACCTGCACGCTCTGGATGTTCAACTGTATTTGTTGATCTGCCGCGGGTCAATGGGAATGAAGATGTCGCAATGCCTCCAGTCCGTGAAGCAGTCTTCCATGCTGACACTGTGTCATTCAACATTCATCACAATGCAGAGCAAACAAAGAGGGAGAGAGGTATCCTCAACGCAGTGGAAGGGCTAGCAGGCTATTGGCAAGGGATCATTATTGGTCTGTTTTCATTACCATGAGTCCGTAGGGCACCACTATCCCCATAGCACAGCCCAGCGCAAGGTAACAATGTCAGTCATTGTGGCGGTAGGATGCAGTGCAGGATTTGGAAACCCCCCCCCCCTCCCAAAGGTCGTTCAATCGGGCTCCTCATCAGTTAGGTATTCGACACCATCCAAGGGATCCCCCCCTCTCTGCCCAAGCGAAGTACAGCGAAGTATTGCAAAGTCTTGCAGTGTGCCATGTCTTCAGGCATGCTGACACGCTCAGGTCATCCTTTTCCGGCCTGTGGGGCTTGTTTTGGGAGGGCAAATTCAGGGCCAAATGCTGGGACGCTGGCTAAAAGGTGTGTGTATGGTACACACAGAGCAAGTGTTCCCCTGTAGTATTTGTGGCAGCGAGGTGTTGTGAGGGGTTTTTTTTGCTACCCAGCGAGGGTACAAGGTACACCTCAACGCATTCTTTCAGGTAGAAGGGAAACAAGTCTTAAAACACTGGGATGCAAATAAGCCAAATGTTTTCCCTGCTTTGGGGACCTTGGTAAGGGAGGGGTTGTGTAGCAGCATCTCCTTGCCACTTTGTGGACGCATAAGGCAGGGACAGTGTAGCTAGTTTTCCTGCGTGTCGTTGCATGGAGTGGTGGAGGTGTACAGTAGCTGTAGATGTAGGAGTTGTATTTTGTCCCTATCTTTTCTGGCAGAGAGCTTTCATGCTGTTTGGGCCACGGGACTGCACAAACAACAACATAATATTTTTGATTCAGGTGCAGTGTTGTGGCCCTTGGACTGCAAGAGAACGCCCGTTTCACCTCCGACACAGGGACAGCACAGGCGGCAAGGGACCCAGCAGGGCTGTGATGAAATCACCTGGGGATGGCATGCTGATGCATTTCATGGAAATTCAAGCATTCGCTAGGGCATGAGACAGACCACACAGAGCACCAACAGCAACACAGGCCCCTCTGATGTTCAAGCCCCTGTGATGGCGCAAGCTGCATCCATTGTGGATACGGGGAGGGCATGCTGCTTTGTTATAGAACAAATATCCTTGCACAGAATGACCACATCTCACATAAGATGAGGCACCATCAAACAACAAACTGGCTCCAACCACCGTTGCCAAACCAAACAGAATGGGCAACTGCCATTGGTGAGACCAAGGAGGACCCTTTGGCCTTCCTCCACGACACCCTTGTCTTGTGCATGCCCCCCCCCCCCCTCTTTGGGGGGTGGACCTACATTTGGTGATGATTTGTAAGGCACAATTCTTCAAGCGGATGTCATGACCAACAAAAAAATAACCTTTCATCACAATTGTTCATGTGATTTGAAGTGTTGTATACACCTTTTTACACCTATGTTTCTCACCTTCTTCAACCGGCATGCAATGGCCACTTGAATTCAAGAAATTCTTGGGTTTTTTTGTTGCCATAGATTGTGAATTCCACAATCAACCTTTGACCATCTATTGAGTCTTATCTCTTGCCTAATTGTTGCTTTTAGTAGCTCTTCTTGGTCTTTTTGTGTTGACAGGAGTTGAAGCTTGCAAGTCTCAAGCAGAGGCGGTGGCTTGTGCAAGGACATGCATTGAGAATGGTGACTATGCACAATTGCAGTACTATATCAAGAATTGGTTGGGACAATTGCGAGGACATACGATTCGGATTATCCACCATAACCCAAAAAACTGGGTTCTAATCAAACACCTCGATCCAAAGTACCGCGAGCCGAAAGGTGAATGGCGCCATAAGTTGATAGCAAAACTCATGGCTGATGGGACATATGCTCAGTACTTGAGTTGCTGTCGTAGTTCTGTGTCGACGGAAAATTTGAATTCAATTGCGACAGCAAGATACTTAAGTTACTGAGCATTGTCCCGTCAGCCATGAGTTTGCCATTCGCCTTCATATTGTGCTATGTGCAGCAGTTGGTTGTTCCTTACACAGGCAAGGGTGTGAGAGTTCACACCATGGATCATTTTGTGGCAAGAGAAGTTTGTGGTGGAACGCTGAAAACCCTATCATTTGTCTCCTCAACTATCACTTTTGCTCGTGGTGCCATTCACCTTTTGGTATGCAATTGCAAGTTTTCAAGTTGTGCACCACGCTCTGAGACATTGTTGCTTTCCAAATTTGGGGTTCATGACTCCATTTGGCATTAATCTTTCAATCTGCTTAGCATCTCTACCCCAATACAACCCAATTAATTCCCTGTGAAATTGAGTGTCAAGTTCTTCAAACACGGGGAGAAGCTCAAAAGAGGCAAAATCTTAGAGGTATCTTGGACACGGTGATACAGACGTGAGTAGCGCACACTCACTGCAAGAGTTGTGAGCTTTGGGGTGTCTTTCAGGCATGACAGAAGTAGCAACGCCAGGGTTGCTGTTGTCCAGATTCCAAACCAGTGAATGCAGACACCTGGCATTCTTCAACATTCTGAACACTGTGTCATGCAAATTACGTCTGTCATCACTGATGTCTGGAGTTTGCAAGTTTCATGTTGTAAATCAGGCTTTGGGACAAATGAAGCTGGCTCATTTGCCGCTTGCTCGAAAGGTTGAGCCAATAATACTGGTGCTCGGTTACTGCTCAGCCACACATTGACAATGGTGCACAACATCCATTTAGCATTGCATTGGTAATGGCATTCTTGAGTTGGGCCATGTGTCGGCGATGGTGTGTTGTGACTGTGAGCCACAGGTTGAGAGAGAGAGAGAGAGAGAGAGAGAGAGAGAGAGAGAGAGAGAGAGAGAGAGAGAGAGAGAGAGAGAGAGAGAGGGGGGGGGGGGGGGGGCAGAGAGAGAGAGGAAGTGGTGAGGCACAAGCCTACCTACACTTGAAATGTGGCGTGTATGGCATGCGGCACTTCAAGACACATGCCAATCTCTAGTTGGATCACTTTTTTTTAATAGTGGAAGCCAGTGTTGGATTGGATGCTATAATTGAGGGTGCTGCATGCAACAGGCAACCGACCATTTGGCACATGTATTTGTTTGGTGCTTGAAAATTGTGGAGGTGCCCCTCCTCACTGCACAAGCATACTTGCAAGGAAGCTACAAGTCTTCTCTGGCTGCAGCTGCTCCGAGTGGGCATGCCCTCATTGTTCATTTCTGGGCGCATGTGCTGTGTTGTGCTATGGGTCATGGCACTCACAAACAAAACAACAAAAAAATGCACTTCTGAGATGTCCTGACCCTAAAACCAAAGACAACACAAAGCAAATCAGAATAGTCCACAGTTTGCCAATCACTCACTGCTCAATGGTCCCATCTGTGGACCAATATAAATGCAGAAATAACCAATAGGACCAGTCATCATGGACCATAGTCATTATGGTTACAATTCTGGTCACCAATCTTCTTGGCCCATACCATGAACTCTTTTTCCTGAAATCTTCATATATGTTTTTTGAATTCCAACTTGACCACTTCATAATCTGCAGGATGTGGGCAGCTCAGTCGCCTTTGCTGGAGGTTGAGAACTCCCAATGGCCTTGGAGTGATCTTGAGAACCATCCAAAGGTCCATGGCACTGTGTCCATGGCACCAAAATTGGTGTAATCATGAACACCATCCAAGTGTGACCCCCCACTGGGATAATCGCGCTGCATGGTGGGTAGATCATGGGCTGCACCATATGGTGTTTGATGTGGATTTTTCATTCTTCATGTCTGGCCCTTCTTGTCTTTTCACCTGCAGATTGTTCACCCACCAACAGGGAATTTGCTGGGATGACTGTCATCAGACAAGCCCATCTCACCTCCTTGCACTGTTGCAAGAGATTTTTTTGCTGAGTTGCCTTTTGAGGTGCCTACCCCTCAAATTTCAAAATGAATGATTCACTTGAATTTTACATGATGCTGGAACCCTTGCCATGCATCTGGTTTCTGTACTCAGCTATGGGGCTGTGGTTTACAATTGTACACGTGACTGAAAGCACTGAACGCTGAATCCTGTACCTGGTATGCCTGTCCAATGCAATCAGAACCGTACATTGTTACAAAATCAACCAACCCTGGCTTATGGGTTGATGATGGTTGTTCTTGATCTTTGGATCCTATTGCATTTCTTCAGGGCTGGGGCTAGGGTTATTGAGCTGGTTGTGCCGTGATGTTGCAATTTTGTGGTGGTTATGCAGGATGGAAATATGACTTGAAGTGGAGGAATTGATGCCATTCCTGTATGGTGCCATGTTGTGATTCTTTTTGGCCGGTAGATTTTTGGTACATACTGATTTCCAGCGAAATAGGCCAAAGGGAGGACTGACTCCAAGTGGGCTTGGTGAGCCCAAGTGCTTGGTGAGCATGCGATGCATTGGCCGTTGCGTTACTACCTGGAGATGACGAAACCATCTGAGTCATCCCTAGCCCTTCCAACCGCCACCTGGGGCATTCATTACCACCAGAGCTTCCATGGACACACACCAACCCAACAGATGACTCATCATTAGCTTGTGGTGTATGCCCCACAGCCCAAGGGACCCCAAAGCGCCCATGCCAGAGCATGTAAAGGACAAAGCACAAGTCCCAACCCAAGATGGACGCAGTGGATGCACAACATATGAAGCACAAAGGCATACGAAGCACTTCTGAACCCATTTTAGGTGTAAGTACTTGGGATAGAAGACATGAAAGAAGACAATACATGCTTGCTCCTCCCTGAGAGTGAAGACAAGAATTCATACCACCAGAGAAATTCACAAGCGACATAGCTCGACCAAAAATAGTATGAGGCACTCGAAATCGGCAAACAGTGCAAAGCAAAATTATGAAAAATACATTTGCAATTTTTTTGGCACTGATTTGTGCACAGAGGCGACACATCAAAATCAGGATAATGCGCTTTTTTCTATTCCTCTGTTGGTGTCCTTTTTGATTGTGCTTCGGTCTATTTGTCGTCTGTCTGTCTGTTCTGTGCTCGGGGCATCTGTCCTCATCTTGGACCTCGGTATTCCTCGCCCTCACAGGGGCCCCCTCCGCGTAGCCCACAGGCCCCCTGTGTGTCCTTACACCACAAGGGCATGGAAGAAGGTGTTGATTTCACTCACACACACACGCGCGCGCGCGCACACACAGACACACACACACACACACACACACACACACACACACACACACACACTGACAGCAGCAGATGCCGCTTTTGTGTAAGAAATATTCACCGGTAAAATGTCACGAAGTCATTTCCAAAGCACAAATTGCTTAGCAGGAGATTTTGGGTGCCCATGGTGATTTGAGGTGAACAAATTTGCAAGGCCCGAGTACTGAGGCCACCTGGTGAGACTACTGGGCTCTTCAAGGAGAAGAATTGTTGCTACAAACAAGTGGCGCACTAAGCCTATTTCTCACTGGACCAGGATGTTCCTTAGAACATACCCCCTGATCGTCATTTTTTGCATGTTGCACGTTTGCTCTGTGCAGGTCTGACTGTGCACCAGTGTGCTCAGGCAAGCAAACCGTCCATTTTGGCCATGTTCCCTACGCTGGGGGCTGTGGGAATGTGAGGGGTTTCTAGGCCTGGGGAGTGGGAGGGGGGGATTGAGGTTGAATCTGCATCGCACAGCAGGGTTCAGTGTTGGAGTCCGTGGCAGTAAGGCCACGGGGTCATCAGGGAATGGGGCTATGACGGTGGAGGGGCGTCGGGCAGTGATCATTTGTCGAGGGTTGCTGTGTCCAGGAATGCCCTGTCTCGCTCTAGACGGTCTAATTTTCGATGTGAGTCGCCATGTCCCTCACTGGGATCTACAGCTGCAACGACGGGTGCACCTACTACGTCCGCAGTCTGCACAGCACAGTCTGTTGGCTGGGCCTCAGCACCGATGGCGGCCAGTCTCTCACCACAGTTGCATGGGGTACAGTGGCTTGGGACGGTTGCCGCGTGCGCCTGCAGTGGGCCGAGCTGCAGCTCAGTGGACAGGGGCGCCACGGCACTCTGACGCTGCTGACCCACGATCCCGAGACTCTTACCAAGTCCGGCGAGAACGGGCCCTTCGCTGGGACGGAGTGGCGCCGGATCTCTCATGCGCCACACGCAGGATACCGTCCAGACTGCAAGCCGGTGGGGCGGCCCCCGGCCGTGCGGCTCCGGCGTCACCAGCACAGCGTGACTGGGGTGTGGTGCTGCGACAGCTCCGGGACCTACTGCGTGCGGGAGGTCACAGGCGCCGCCGACGGCACGGCCACATCCGGCCCTGTGTTCTGGCTGGGGCTGTCGCACGACAATGGGTTGGACTGGGCGCACGTGGGGCTCGGGGCCCTGGACGCTGCGCGGCACACCCTCGCACTGCAGTGGATGGACGTGCCCTTGTGCCAGCGGCTTGGCCATGGGGCCGTCCGCTTCGCCGTGGACCAGGAGCGCGGGCTGATGCAGCGGCCACCGGAACCGGGCCCCTTTCCGGGGACGAGGCTCGGGTCTGTGCTGGAGGGGGCTGCGGTGGCGCAGGCGGTGCTGGTGGACCCCAAGCCCCTGCGGCACGTGGGCCTGCGCGACGCGATGGCGCGCGTGGGCATCACCCTAACGCTCTGCAGCGACGCCGCTGAGCCCGCGAAACGGGTGCGGGAGGACGTCGCGGAGGGGGCGGGCGGCGCCGGGTCGGGGCCGGGGCCGCAGGTGAGCTGCGTGTTTGTGAGCCTGGCGACCACAAAGGGCTACGCAGGGCCCGAGGCCCTGCCGGCGCTGCAGGCGGCGTTCCCCTCTGCAAACAGCGTGGCGTATGGCACAGGGGTAGACCGGGCGACGTGGCACGAGTGCCAGGAGCGCGGCGCCAGCGTCCTGCTGGCCGACCGGCTCCCAGACCGCGCACTGCAGACCTTCGTTTTGGATGTGCTGCGGGCCAAGCCGTGCGTGCGCGGCCGCGCGGCCCCGTTTGTGCTGGGCATCTCCGGCGGCGTCAGGAGCGGCAAGTCGTCCCTTGCGAAGAACCTGCAGGTCTGGACTGGGGCAGGGCATGCCGACCCTTCCCATTGTCTGCCGGAACGCCCTGGCTCCCTGGCGCCCCGGCCATCAGGCATCGCCCTGGCTCAACCTCCCCTCCCGGTGAGTCAGACGTGATGCTATACACAATTTCAAATGTTATGCTGTCGGATCAATTCGGGGCACATACCGCAGCCCTGACGAAGAGGCCCACGTCATCTCGGCTGATTGTTTCGCCCCCCCCCTCCCCCCCCTCTGACTGCCACCAGATGCAGGTGACTCTTGTTGGGCGATGGATGGCCCAGAACTGTGGGTTGAGTCATGTGTGACATGAGGGTCCAGTTTGCCCGATACACTTTTCCAAGTCGGCTGCTGTAGCAGCAAATCGCTGCTGAGGTGCCCCGGATGTTTTGTCCCCAGCCATTTGCACACAACGTCCTGCCCCCACCATCAAACGCACCGCAGGCCATGCAGGCGGGGATTGAACATGGTACAGGGTAAGGTAAACTCTATTGTATGCTGGTAGTAACATGCAAGGGATCATCCCTGGACTGGTACCCTAGCCTGTGCATAGCACGAACTGGTTACAGATGTTGTGGTGGTGGTGGTGGGTGGTGGTGGCCAGTCTTCCAGAGGTGGAAATGCAGGAACTGCCGTCTAAGGTACACACACACACACACACACACTCACACACACAGGTGTTTTGTTTGGTGCCTGCCAGCCGGTGACACCGCATACCCAACCGAAAGCCAAACAGGCACGCTCATCAGCGCAACAACCCCCGCCAGGGCTGCACTCGCCCCCTCCCTCTGGGCCTGTGAAACCGCTGCTCGGCACGACCCCCTGGGTCACACAAAATGTCGGGCATAGCCCAAGATCTGCTTGATGCACTTAAGTAGCCAGAGGTGCTGCAAGCTATGGCTAACGCCATCGCACCACTTCTCAGTGGCAAGAAGCAGGCTGCGTCCAGGGACACGGAGCAAAGCGGCCCTGCGCGGGAAGAGCATCTACTGGAGGTCATCAGGAGTCTCAAGGACACCATCAGGGAGCTGAGGACAGCTCTCCAGGCTGCGAACACCGATCAAAAAGCACCAAGTGCTCGGGAGGTCGCAGCAGAGAAGGATATACGATCTTCGTACAAGGCAGCTCTTCTGAAGAAGACGCCCGGTAAGAGCCACCTGGTAGTCAAGGACATTCCAGATTTGGGAGACCCCCTGCAACCAACGGGATTGGCAGTCAAGGCCCTCAAAGGCAAGCACACCTTCACAGCAGTGCAGGGGAAGAGACTATACAAGGGAGACAACAAATCACAGCTTGACATGAAGCAGATTGGCCCAAGTAAAGCGGTTTCTGATTGGAAGGTGTCAGCAGACACCGAGGGAGCTTTTGCGCATGTGCTTCTGGTTGGGCAGCAGGTGGCTGAAGCTCATTTCATTGCGACACAGGCGATGTCACAGCATGCGTGTATCTGCAGTGTCAGTGCGCACGTCCTAGCTACAGGCAGCAAACGCAATGATGCCTCCGTCCACGGCATCCTGACGGCATTGGGCAGATCGAGGGACAACCTCGCCATCTCTGGCATGACGCTCAGCGTAAAAGTCATCACGCAACGTATGGAATGGGAGACCAAGAAGGATGCGGACGTAAAAATGACGCCGCCTGAGCACTCGCTGCTGCTTTGCTGGGAACGCTCTGGCGAGGGCACTGAAGATGCAGATCATGAGCCTGTGGACCTGCCGCAGGATAAGGCGGCAATCAAGGTTGTTTGCTGTTTGGACCCGACCATCCTACAAGTCACTGGTGAAGACAATGCCAAAATGAAGGCTGCCCGATGGGCAGAAGAGAAGTGCTGGGAGCTTACGTCCCCATATCTCACCCCCACGCTTACACACACCCCCCCCCTATGCAAGTGGGAAAGAGGGGCTCAAAATATGAAGTAACCATGGTGTTGCCAGCTCCTATGGTGAAACAGGTGCTCTGCAATAGCGGAAAAGTGACAGGGGCTGAGTACCGCCTCTTCATGAATAAAGACACAGACGTGGACTCACTCAAAGCAAACATGGTATGGGTCAAACTTCCCCAGAACACAAACAGAGCCATCTCCGATCATTGGAAAAGATTACACAAACAACCGTGGTTTGCAGGCCTCATCGCAGGGGACCGTGCCGACCGATTGGGAGTGCGAGTTTGGGGCGGGCCTGTCATCCCTGACACACGACAAGAAATAGCTACACTGCTTGGTATACTTCTGACCCCCCCTGTGACCCGGGTACGCGTCAGAGGGTATGGTGTTTCAATGGGTCTGGTCTCAGGCCAACAATCGGTTGCACAGCGTGAAGCCGACAGAGTTTTCGGCGCGAACATCGTCACCGTGATAAGATGCCAGCACCTGAAGCACAGTGGTGTGGTATTGCCAGTTTTTGACATGGATATAACAGGCATCCCCCCAGACTGGGAAGGGTGCACAGTTCCTGCGCAGGATTCCCGAATGCCCGTGCGGAAATGGCACAAGTGCATCCGCAAGGCTGCTGCCCCCACGTACAAACCAGTAGGCAAGCGTGCCACCCTACCCCCCCGCCAGGGTTGTGTGACGCCAGAGGATGAGGAAATGCCGGAAGAGGCAGCCAAGGACGAGGAGGGTGAAGACATCCTCTGAATTTCATGCAATTTTCAAGATGGCAACCCAATACAGGTCCTCTCCAATTTGTAAACACAAACGTCACGCCATTACGTGTGCACCACGAAGATGTCTTTAGTTTTAAGGCCGATGGGGTCGGGATGCAAGAGACCCGTCTAACCGCATCAGGCCAGCGCTGCATGCAGGCAATTGCAGCAGAATATGGCTGGTCATGTTTTTGGGGGAAACCATTGGGCTCGCCCACGGGTGGGATCTGGGGCGCCCCTCAAGGGGGGGTTGGTCTGTTGTTCAAGAAGGGATGGAATGTACGCCAAGTGGAGGCGGACGAAGGAGACCCCATTGCGAGCCGACTCTGGCATTCTGGCACATGGCTGCACACATGCGCAGGCATTGGTGAAGGGCACACTGTCCTAAACATGTGCGTAGCATACGGTATCCCGGCCAATGCCCCGCTGAACAGTGAATTCTGGGAGTTGGTCATCTGCTACCTCAGCAGGCTGGGAACCTCCCCCTGCCTTCTATTTACAGATGCGAATTTTAATTTCGATGTCTTTCATAAAATACCTGCAGCCCCCCTAACTGCATTGGCAGATGGCTGGCTAGTAGATGCAGACCATGTATTCGCCACGCTGCACCAGAAATCCTGTGTCAGCAATTTTTCTAAGGATGGTTCCCCTGGAACTCGCATCGATGCACTGCTGGCCACGCCTACACAGGTTTCAGCACTTGTTGACGTCTCTGCTGTGCAGGGACATTCCCTCCCTGGCCACACGCCGGTACGATATACCTTTGCTCTGGATGGCCCAAGACAGAAAGTTATCAAGATGAGGAAACTCCCCGCCTTTTCACTGCCTCCGCGAGAGGTAGAAGAGGCACAGGAAATAAGCGACATGATGCTGAAGCATTGGGAAACGAAGTGGGCAGCCCTGATCAGTGAAGGGAATGTCAATGCCATCTGGGATCAGTGGACTTGGCTAGCCGAGGAAGTGGGGCTCGCACTCTCATGTAATCACCTCACAAAGGATAGCCTAGGGGCCACCCTCCCATTCGCACCTAAGTCTGCACCTTGTGGCAGAGGGACAGCACAGATGTTGCGGGAAACTACTCTGGCCCCAAGCAAAACAACTGCATATGGGGGGCCACGCACTCGGCTGATATCCAAGATCACCGGTGCCCTAGGATCACTTCGCACAATCATCCAATGGCAGCGAAAGGAGGCAGGTGTCCAGGGAAACCGCCTCACAGCGTCTGCGAGGCGCAAAGCACAGAGAGCCGTCCGACTGGGCGTTGTGCCTCAGCAGGTACAACACGCTTGGCAAGCGGCATGCCGGCGTATGCGTAAAATTGGCGCGGCGGTCAGAGATGACTTGCTGCTACAGGATTTCATTGCACTGGCCCCGGACCCCAACCTCCCCCTCATCCGTCAGATGCCAACCCTGGTCCAGACCATGCCTGAGTATGACCAGCTCTGTACATTAGGCAGGAAGTACGCTAAACAGCAAGAACGTGATCGAATAGAGGCATGGAAGCATAAGATGAATCAGGCCTGGTTGGACAGGCCAAAGGATGTGTATCGCTGGATTCAAAATGAATATCAACCCCCGCTTGTCATGCTGTTGGATCCGGAGACACAGCAACCCACCTCCAGTGTGAATAGAATGGACGACATTCTACATGCCTCATGGGACAAAGTAATGAGGAAGTATGCGCATGCCGCGGAGCCGGATGCGGCCGCCTTTGTCCGCAAATACGGAGTTTTTCTGCAGCGCGGTCGGCTCATGCAAGCCGCCCCTATCACAGGCGCCCGACTCACCAAGAGATTCAGGAAAATGGGCATCCATATGGCCACCGGCCTTGACGGCTGGTGCGTCGCCGATTTGCTATCACTGCCCATGCAGCTGATGGATATGTTAGCAGAATTGCTGCATGTCATCGAGCACACGGGACAGTGGCCTCAGGCATTGGCCAAAGGGTATATTTCGCTCATTCCTAAGGGCGAGGGCATGCCGCCCATGCAAAAACGCCCGCTCTCTGTGTTATCCCAAATTTACCAAGTCTGGGCAGGGATTAGACTAGAGGAATGCATGCTGTGGCAAGAGGGGTGGATTCACCCACATGCCTTCGGCTTCAGAAAATGAAGAGGGGCCACAGATGCGGCGGCGCTCATCGCCCTGCTTGTGGAGCTCCACAAGATTATCAAATCTGTTTTGCACGGTTTCGGACTTGACTATGTCAAGTGTTTTGACTTGATACCGCAGTCAATTGTACTGCACATCGCCCTGGAACAGGGCATGGATCCTGGAACCCACCGAGCCCTTAAGGGCATGTATACATCCTTAGTAAGATGTTTCAAAATCATGGGCTGCTGCGCCAGCTTCTTTGCGGCCACAAATGGCATATTGCAAGGATGTCCATTCTCGGTCATACTGATCAATTTGATGACTAGTATCTGGAAACGGGTGCTGGATGCCCAAAAACAGCACCTGTCGGTGTCAGCGCGCGCACTCCCCCCTGGGGATCAGCCAGTTCAGGTCCTGCACTTTATACTCACAGCGCTAGGCTATGCTGACGACACCTATGGGCTGGCAGCGGGAGGCACACCCCTGACCCCCCTTTTGCAATGCACGGAGGAATGGCTACAAGACACCGGCCAGGGTGTCAATGCCAAAAAGTCCATGGGGTTCTCCTCATCTTCATCGGAGCCAGTGAAGGCAGAGCTGCTGGGTGTACCTTTCCCAGTAGAAACAGAGTTTAGGTCGCTGGGTGCAGGCATCCGCACAACCGATGCCACGTGCTCAGGCCCGCTAATCCTGAAGCGCATATCTCGGGCCTGCGGCCTCCTTGACCATGTGCATGGAGCCCAGGGCAATTATGAACGCCGCTGCTAGATCATATCAACTATGATCACAGCCACAGGCCTACATGCATCGGAGATCGTCCCACTCCGTATGCGGGATCTCGCTACCTTCGAAACCCGTGTCATTAGAACTATTTGGGGCCCTACACGCCCAGGGAGGGCAAAAGAAATTTTCTTCTCCTTGCTATGCAAAGGCCACCGGATTTCCCCAACTATGGTGGTCAAGTATTCACGCCTGCTTTGGCTGTCACATCTTTGCCGTAACAGGGGCCCAAACCAGATCACTGCCCAGGCCATCTGGGAAACAGGACTTTACACAAGAAACAGCGGCCCCTTTGGGCGCGCAGTGCAAACAGCACAGGAATGCGGCTGGGCGCCTATGCAGGGTTGGTGGGGCTGGAAAGTCCCAGGGCAGAGTGAACCCCTTATGTTAAATGGGGACAAACAGACTGTAAAACACGAAGTCCGCGAACAGCTCCGGAAGCAGTTGTTAGATTCGCTAGTCCAACGGCGACCTCGCCTGTTTGCGGGTCTGCACTATGCCACAAACAGGCAACTTCTGCAGCCGAGCATTGCCAGCTTTGGGTCCGAACTAGAGCGGACCATATTGCGAGGGGTTCTTTCTGGAGCGACCTGGACCGCGCTACGCGCGCATCAACGAGGCCTTCGCACCTCTTCCGCATGTCCTTTTTGTAATGCGTCCCCAGAAGACGAGGAACATATCCTCTGGCATTGTGTCGCGTGGGACCACGTCCGTGACCCGCTGTTGGCGCTTGTGCACACGGCCCTTTCCCAATTGCCAGAGCTTCCACCACCCGGCCAGTGGCCGGCATGCTTACGGCGATGTGGTTTAGCCCCAGAAATTTCTACGGAGGCAATAAAATCTGGTGCGGCGTTCACCTTCATGCGCGCGGTACACTCCATGTATGTGTGCATCATAGCAGCACGCAAAAAGCGAGATGCGCACAGCCCTTCCATTTTTGCAGGGTATAGAATGTCTCAACAAGTCAGGCAATACCCCTATCAACAGCTGGTTGGGCCACTGCCCCAAACGGTGGCACACGGTGCCTTGACACTCCGCACCCCCAAGGGGCATGAATGGAAGTGGGAAAAGAGCTTTCTCGCGGACCTACTCAGTTGGCTACGAGCCCTGACGTGGCCGGAGGAACAGGGGACAGTCACCTTTTTGGAACCGGCAATTGATTTCGAAGAGTTCGCGCAAAGGACCCTCCCCCATGCGCCTCAGGCGAAATATACAGGAAATACCCTGTCCCTCCAAGAACGAGGCAGGGTACTGCGTTTGGCAGTGTCCAGCGCTCAGCGACTGGTCACCTCAGGCCAGCTGCATCCAGCCGGCATGGTGACCCGCTGTGGCTCGCTTGTGCCGCTGGGGGGACCGGCGATCTGCGGTTTAAATAAACGCCCGTATTTTGCACGCCGAGAGGCCATGATTTCACACATCCGCAAACTCGTTCAGTATTGCGAAGAGCAGTGGGTGCCCAAGGCGGGAACACACCGCACGCATGCGTTGCGCCCATACACATACCGCCCGCGTAAGACAGCAGCAGAGATTGAAGCGCATAGACTGCACAGAGCCCTGTATGGGAACTTGCAGACAGGCCTGGCACCAGCATCTGGTGCACAGCTCACAGCTAAGGGTGGAGCCACAGGCTCCAACTTTGGAGCAGATTTTTTCCCCATCATCGGCGACGGTCGTTTGCCACAGCGCCCATACACAGGAACACGCAGGCACGCACCGCCAGCAGCACAGGCAAACGTAACCAGGGCGCCAGCAAATGCCACTGTATGTGACACACACTCTCAACCAGCGTGCATCACGTGCAGGAGACTGCGCAAAACAGCCCAAGAATGCTGCTCTTTGGGGCATCACGAAGCGGGGCACGTCCCTCGCCGCCCGCAACTACAGCTCTGTGAGGCCCACAGACTGCCGCCGTGCCCCATTTGCGCACGCACACAACGGGGGGTAAGGCACTGTTGTGCGAGGGGGCACCACAAAGTATGCACCCCAGTCCAGCCATCCAGGAAGCGTTGCTCCTCTCAACAGCCGAAGCGCCCATATAAGCGCCCACGAGTTGGGCCTTCACAGACAAGTCAAACCTCTTTGAGGTCTCCACACCAACCCCCAACGCCTCCCGCCCCCAAGCGGCGGAGGCCCAAAACGCCACCCCCGCCCTCCCCACCAACCCCTGTTCCACAGGGGCTAGCAGAGACGCCGGATACGGAAGCAATGTGCCGCCAGCTTTTTCTGGGGGCACACGGAAGGGCCAGCTCCGAGGTTACCTAACCGTACACACACAGAGGTTCTGATTCCGCAGAAGGGATGGATCACAGGCGCAAAGAGGCGACAGCAGACTGAGCCGAATACACCTGCCATCTCATGGCTGCATAAGGATCTACCTCGTAAATAGTACAGATCACACACACTCACACACACACACACACACACACACACACACACGTACCACTGGTGCATTTTTGTAGCAGGGTGTCCGACTCTCCTCCTTGGGAACAAAGCCCGGTGAGCAACAAAGAATGTCTGGTGTGGATTCTGGGATTGCAGTCCACGGAGGAGACGTGCACCCACAGAGATCCCTGCAAATACACCCACAGACATCATGTACGGCTGTGCTTGGCGTGACATATGGAATGCTCAGCACACCCATGAAACCACCAGCTTCTGTAAAAGACAGGGGCATCAGACATGTACAATATCAGTGCCACAGGCTATTGCACTTTTTTCACTGTACTCTGACTTTCACACAACCGAGAAAAAGGCAGCAAAAGGGGAGGGAGAGGGGGGGCGTTGAACCCGGAGGGAGCCCTCCTCTTCACAACTTATCCGTTGCAGGGCGAGCTGGCCTCGCCTCCTCTTACCCTCCTGCCCCTTGAGGTTACCTGGGATGAAGGGACAGCTTAGCCAGGTCAAATGGAAATCACTCCACCACCCGCAGGCTGGGGCAAGACCGCATCGCCCCCCCCCCCCCCCCGTAACACGTTTCTTTTGCCAGTAAACACTGTCTACCAACCTCCCAAACGTCAAACGGTGAAGCATCACTGGTCGTTGTGCCATGGGGGGGGATTTCAGGTGCCATCGCCCATGAGTCCATGTGGATGCGGTGGAGGGCCTTGCAAGCCTTGCCGTCAGGGTGGTCCCCGTGGGCATCCATGGTTTTATCTTTTTATTTGCCTGAAGCAGCGTCCCAGGATACACTCTAGGTACAGTCAAACTGATGTTGGTTCCCTTCCAAACGCCGCCGGGTACTTCCCAACCGCCATCGTTTACCCTCCAACCGTGTTGGTTGTCCTCCAACCGTTGAGCCGGGCCTGACGCCGGCAAGTTTTTTTATTTGCTCCTAGGGACCACTCTGCCTGTCATGGATGCAGAAAGCTCGCTTGTGCATTCATGGCCATGCCATGTCCTCTTTGGCGGCAAACAATACTTGGGGGGGTGGGGTTATATAGGGGAGAATTTCTGTGTCAGAAATTCTGTGCGAAATTTTCCGCGCAATTTTTTCGGTGTTTTGAAGGATTTGCACGGGTAAACGTTAGGTTTTTGCCTTTGCTCCCTTGTACCATGCCAAAGGATTTGGTCACTGATAATGAGTTTCCCATGGAAGTCGCAGGAGTGCTGAAGGGGTCTTCCCTCATTTGTAGTGTTCCCACGGCATTCAATGGGGTGAAGACCACGGTGCCGGTTGATAAACTGGGAAAGTCCTCCAGGAAATAACAGCAACCGTCCACTGTTTCTCTTGGGCATCTTTTGCCAACTTTGCATAATTTGTTCGCTCCATTTTGCTCCATTTTAAGAAATGGCACAGGTTTTGTCGGGCCAGAATTTGTAGATTCAGATTTTGGCAGACACGGAATGCCCCCCGGTATCATGAACACATGTCTTCTGCAGATGACGCTGCCGGACACCGTCGTGTTCTCCCAAGACGATTACGCCGATGAGGCCGTGATCGCCGACTGTCTGGGAGGGCTGCGGCACCATCCGGGGGCCTTCAACACCATGGCGCTGCTGAAGGACGTGTGCGACTGCCTGAACGGGCCCAAGGCGTGGGGGCTGATCGTCGTGGAGGGGTTCCTGGTGTTCCAGGACGCAGCACTGTCCCGCCTGATGGACGGGAGGGTGTGGATCGATGTGCCGGCATCGGGGGTGTACGACCGCCTCCGGCCCCTCAACACGAAGGAGGAGGACGAGAGGGTGCTCCAGGACGTGCTCCGGGTCTACGAGCGGTACAAGGCCTCATTTGCGGCACAAATGGCGGAGATGCACTGCATTGACGCCGCGTGTGGCCAGGGCCAGGCCCTCGAAAGCTGCATGCGGTACGTGGCAGAGATGCGGGAGAAGCTGCAGGCGGCCCACGCCCGGGCCGAGGCGGCGTTGGCGTGAGGCAGCGGGGAGGGGGCAGCTCAACCCATCCCCATCCCCGCCCCATCCCCAAGCCCGACCCCCCCCCCCCCTTCCGCTGTAGGTCCTACCGCCGTCCACTTGGACGAGGGCAGTTGCCCTCCTCTGTGTGGACCCAACACGGAGCAGTGAAACAGGGACAACCGGGGGGCTCCGTTGGCACAACCTCCCAAGGGAAAGGAAGGGTGAGTAGGGAGGTAAGGATAGGCCAGGCAGGGAGTGGGACGGCACAAGGGGGTGAGTGGCCGATGGGTGCCTCCGCCTGCGGGGGGAAAGGGTTCAATGAAAGGGCAGGGGTAAGTGGCGAGAGGCCAATTAGCGCCGCCCACTGCAGACAGCAACACAACGAGGTGTCATCCCCCCATGTACAGCGCGGACATGAGTCGATGTAGTTTTTTTGCTGAGTTCGGGTGAGGAAATTGCCCTGTCTTTGAAGTGAGGCGCGGTCCTGGGGTGCGCAGTTGGCGGCTGTTGGCAGCTGGCTGCCGGAGGTTGCGGGCAAGTGGTGACACAGCCAGGAAGGCAAAGTGAGGGCAGAGGAGGATGGGGTGGGGAATTGGGGTGCACATTGCAGCAGTCGAATGATGAGCGAAGTTCAGAAATAAGACCAGATGCTACATGAGGCATCCCGAGCAGAAGGGGGGGTCGGATGTATGCCTACAGGGAGAGGTGATTGGGCCCAGGCCATTGCTTTGTGGTAAACGCCCCCACCCACCCCCGCGTCAGAGGCCCCCAGAACGGTTGCCTACCTCAACCGGCCTCCATTTTCAGGCCAATTTCATCCTGAGGACAAGTTTTCTGATCTGGGTGACCTCCCCGAAGTGGGTCTGGGCTGATTGGGCCGCCATCCTTGGCGACCGCTCACCACACATAATCTAGTACTAACCATTACCTAGACTTCAGTCACCGCCCCTCCCCCCTCCCCGGCCCCCCTCGTGTCTAAGAGACGCCCTGGAGACTGAACAGGCTGCACATTGTTGACGGCCATCATCAGTTATGGCGAAGAAACCCTTGTCCAAGGTAAAGAAGGTGTCTGGGGGAGGTCAGGTGGATAGGGAATTAGTACCAGATGTAGGGATGCACTGAGAAGCCAAGAGTTTGCACCTGGGCTGCACGGTTTGCAGGCAGATTGCACGTTGTTGATTGCCAGTTGCCCTTGGAACATGTTTGGTTTGCCAAGGACCGCCCCCTGCAAGGCCCTGCCCTGGAAAGTGGTGTTGGTATTGCAAGCTTCAGAGTGGGCTGCGGGCATGGATTTTGTGCGGTTGCCCCTGCAAGAGACTCCCTTGTACAGCAGGTGCCTGGACCGCATGACTTCGGGGGCCATGGCGAAGGACATGGCTTTCAGGACCATTGACACTCCAGGACCATTGACATTCTAGGCTGCCACCACAATGCACTTGGACGTCAGGCCATGACTGAAGTGCCCGCAAGCAGGGGGACATCGGCGGCTCAGACCAATTTTACAGTAGCCCCGCCCCCCCCCGCCCGCCCTGCCTGCCCGCCCGCCCGCCCGCCAGCCGCTTTTTTTTTTGTTTGTCTGCTGGGTTTTGGGGCACATCCCGCAAACGCAGCCAATCAGTGTTTACCACTCGTCTGTGGGGCATGGCTGCTGTAGCACGGGCAGTACGCGCGTTGCAAGTCACAGGATTAATTAACCCTGTTGGACAAACCTGTCCCGAGTTACTGACAGATGAATGCACAGCGCCCGCCCACACCCGGAGGCATGGGAGGTTCCTAAACCGCGTCCGTTTGTGACGATTGCCACCTCCTCCCACCCTCCCTGCTTGCCTGATTCATATGGCGGTGTACGTACTTTTTGTTTTTGTGGTTTGTTTTTCTGTAATGCATGTTACATCGACCGTCACCTGTTTGTCTTCCTCCCAGGGACCCATGAACAGATCTGCGCTTTGGGTGGCATTTTATGATTGAGTCGCTACATGTGTCTCCTGCTGTGTAGCTTTGTGGGTTTGTCGGTGTTTCTTTGGGTTCTGTTGCAAGCAACTGCAAGCAACTCTCACACCCTGCACCAGGCATGGCAGGAGATGGGGCTGGGGTGGTGGTCTACGGCAGGGCGTGTCCAACAGGAGGAGCAAGTATTGAGGAGGATCAAAGTCAAGAAGCGCAGTCAGGATACATCCAATGTAATGGGGCACCGAGGCACCTGCCAAGCCGTAGCCCCCTTGTCAGACAGCCAGGCTCTGCAGCGCCGGCTTGCATTGCTTAGGCCTTATCCTGCAACGCCTCCTGGCAGCATGGTTGAGTTTTGGCCTCGAAATGTTGGTTTGGGAATGGCGCAAGGTTGTTTAGCCATCGAGTCTGAAGCACGACAGAGCAATGGGTAACACGAATCGGAGACGTGCTTGTCACCTGTTGGCTTCATCAGCACCCCAGTCAACTGGCCGTTCGGCGCGCAAATGGTCGCTGTTGACTACCACAGCATGATGCGAGTGCGGGTCGCCAGTTGTGTGGTCCAGGTTTGCGCAGAGGGAATTATCTGTGACGCGTTTCTCGGAAATTCTGGACTCCAGGTCGATGACAGTCGTGCTGAGTTGTGTTGCTCCGTCCGCACAAGATCTTTTTTGAGCGCACTGTGAACAGTAATAATCCCAGAGCTTTAATGGAAATGGCCCAAACATAAGGCAGGATGGTCGAGCGGTCTAAGACGGCAGCTTCAGGTGCTGTTCTCCTCTGGGGGCGTGGGTTCGAATCCCACTCCTGTCAAATTTCCGAATTCATTCCTTTGACTGTTGATTTGTTTCGCTGAGTGGTGATGAAGCGTGGGTTCAAATCCCACTCCTGTCAAATTTCCGAATTCATTCCTGTGACTTTTGATTTGTTTCGCTGAGTAGTGATGAAGAAGCGGTTATCACGCAACAAATTTTCAATGCCTGGTGCAGTGCAACAGAACAAACGCACTGCATATCTAAATTATCATGCGCCGTGCCCCGTGCGCCCTCGGCTGACCTATATCCTCTGTGGTGTCGCCGAACGTGGTTCTGAATTACATGTCTCGCAAAGCTTAGTTCGTTGCACAGCGCAGCGAAGCAGATCTCCTCGTGGAGCTCTGGTATGGCGACTGCTGTGGTTTGTGGTAGCGGCGGCGGCGGTGGTGCCGCTGTAGTTATGGTGTCCGGTGGAAAATGTACAACACGGTGGCAAACAAAGCTGGGCAATGAATTCACCATGCCCCGAAGAGAGTGTAGAAGCGATGGCAACATCGTCCCCCCCCCTCCCCCCCCGCGCAACCCTCCCGCCTGAACAGCCCAGAACACACATAGAACAACACACCAGGACAACCTCGGCAACCGAGAGCCAAAGGAATGCTTGATCACTGTGACGGAGGCTGGCAGGACAGACAGTATGTAGTATGCAGGCGTTTTCCGGCCGATATATAGCATTATCCTCAGGTTTGCACCTTCGAGGTTGCCTGTAGGTATGTATCCGTCGTGTGACAGATGAATCCACAGTATTTCTTCTAGATTTGTCCATAGCATATCCAATAGGACAACTGATGCAGCGTGAACGATGATTGCGCCCCCCCCCCCCCCCCCCCACAACCCTCCGGATACCGCGCCCTTATTTGATGTCGCTGCTGCCTCCCCTGCAGATCGTTGTGGCTGCCCGCTCGCAGCTTTCACAATGGATGAACGGACGCTGTTAAGCGCCGAAGCATTCCCTCAGCAGACCACCATCTCAGTGGAAGATGGCCCTCAAGTGCTGCTTGACAGACAAGAGGTTTGTTTCGTGCCAGCGCTTGTCCTTTTTATCAATCCCCCAGCCGATCGCCCAGTCACTGCTAACTGCATGAAAGAACCACATTACAGTATTGAACGGCGATAGCTTGGTTTTGCGATGTGCGTTTTGTCTTGGGCATACCTTCTCGGCCTTTTGGCTAAGATCAAGTGTAGTTGTAGTAATTTTGGAAAAATTGAATTTTGGAATTTTGGAATTTTGGAAAAAAAAATTCCAAAAAAAATCAAAAAAAATTCCAAAAAATTCCAAAAAATTCAAAAAAAATTCCCAAAAGCAGCAAATAGTTCCCCCTAACATCCTGCAAAACCGAATAGCCTCCCGGAAAGTCCGTTTCCAGACGGCGGTATGGTCTAGTGACATGATTCTCGTTTTGGGTGCGAGAGGTCCCGGATTCGATTCCCGGAACCGCCCGCATACTCCCCAGCGCGTCAACATCTCTTGTGCAACCGTGCTTCGACATCAACTTCAGCGGTGCGGCCTGGTTGAGCACAACACAAGACGGTATGCAGCACGCGAGCACGCGATGCACCGTGGTGTGCGTGCGTGCGTGCGTGGGTTGCGCAACATCAAGCCATCGAGTACAGAAAATGCTGCGAAGACCAGAACCCTGATGTGTTCAAGGAGGGCTAGGTGGCCCGAACAGCCCCACACTTCAAGCATACCTTCTCGGCCTTTTGGCTAAGATCAAGTGTAGTATCTGTTCTTATCAGCTTAATTTCTGATATATCCAGCACTGCTGGATTAGAAATTAAACTAATTTCTACATGGGGTCATGGGATTCCCCTCAGCTTGCTGAGTCCCATGACATGAGTCGCCTTGCCATTGCACTACCGGCAGGTGTGGCTCACCCTTTGGGATCTTTCCTTTATCCAATGACCTTCAACCTACCTGAAACCAATAGCGCATGCAAGGAGCCTGCCTACCCACCAACAGCACCCGAATGGTGAGTGCGCTTTCCTTTGGGACGCCTTCTCTGTACTTGGTGCGACACTTTTCTCTCAGCCTTCAGTCTCTCTTGCGCTCCAATAGCACACTGGGATGCCCAAAATCGTGGCAGTTACTGCTGCACTGGTATCAGATTAGGTCACCCTTCCTACGTGTCTCCTTCCCTCCAGGAGCATCTGAATATGTACGCGTCCCTGGCGCACCCCCTCCCCCCCAAGCCCCCCAACTCATGATGCAAGCGGGCAGAGAGTTCCAATGGACGTCCTTGCGGTAGCATCAGGAGCGGACTCCCCACCTCTCACATTTCACATTTTTTTTGAACGCGCCCTCTTCACCCCCAACCCAGTGGCTGAGCACCCAACCCCCCCATCCACGAGGAAGGATTGCCTCAAAAGCCGAACAAGTACGTACACCCGGAAGCAACAACCGGCACACTCACTCGGCCCTCGTGGCACTCCCCCCCCACCCCCCATTTACGCTGACACGGTCTTTTCCGAGCCCGACAAGCCCGAGTGGGGCTCTGCCCCACCACCGTATGCCACCCGCCCTGTGCTCCACAGCCACGCCGCACCAAGTGTGTGATCCGCCGCTCGCTGGCCGTGTGCCTCGTCCTGGTGCTCAGCATCGCAGCCCTTGCTGGGGTGCTGCAGCCTGCAGGCACGCCCGCCCAGGCACTGACCGCGGCACCGCCCATGCCAACAGGACTTTTGAACGACGACGCCCTTCCCCATTTCAGACCAGAGCATCTCGTTGAGCAAAGGAACGCGAAGGTCTTGTCCAGATTGGACCGGGTATGGCGGTGGTCTGACGATACGTGTGGGCATGCGTGTGGGAACGGTGTGTGGGTGTGGCCCCCATAACCCTCAGACCCATTATAATTGAAATTGGCACCTTGTCTGACTGTACGTGTATTGGAATACGTTGTCGCCTGGGCAAGGTACTGTTTGTCTTTCCATTTTTGAAGTCCAACCGGGTCTGTTTTGGAGAATAAAGATGCACTCAATTCAAACTCCGCAGTGTATTGCCTCGTTGCTTCTAAAGTCACCTGCGCCAATAGCCAGCGTCAACCCAAGACACAACCATGGCAACCGCCTGGCGGGAGGAGGGCAAAAACAGCACGTTCCATTGCGGAAGAGCGAATCCAGATCGTCAATGGGCAGGAAAACGTTGAATGATGGGTGTAGTGCTGGATGCCCTGCTGTGACAAATCCGATGCACTACCTTCCAAGACCACCTGCGCTGCCCTCACTCCCCATTTCCTCTTTTTGCTCCGGTTGCGTAGGGTGGCCGTTGGCAGGGTTTTTCATCGAAACGTGGTACGTTAAATCACGTTTTACCACGTTTTGAGCCGATTTGCCAAATCACGTTAAACCACGTTAAATCACGTTAAATCACGTTTCATTGGGCCCCGACCAGGGGCGGCGGCCAGAACTGGCATGTCTGTGTTGTGGGTTTGGGTTGCAATGGATCATGGACCTATCCTTCCCTGGCATGCCATGTGAATGCGCAACATAGAAGCGAGACACGGTGTCAACTGACACTGTGTTCTCTGTAGGTGATCAAGACCAGTATTTTTGAGCTGGGGCCAGCCATGCTGCATGCAAAGCGTTACTCTGGTCGTCGGCGCCGCTGGTTTGCATTTTTGCATCGCAAAAAGGTTGGGCGCAGTGTCCCTTGTCCTCTGTTGCTGTGGAGCGTTCTTTCAGTTTGGCTGGCCTAATTGATGCTCCCAACCGACAAAGAATGGGAGAGCGTGTACGTGAAGCATGTGTCACAATGTTTTTCAATGGGGATGTGGAGCAGCGCTTCACTAAGGACTGATGTATTTAGGTCGTTTCTCGCATCCAATATCTCATCTGTACTGTTCCTGTAGCATTCAAATGTGTGAAGAAATGATTTTGGTGGACTGAGAATTGTCTCCTACAAACCTGTCCAGTGCATTGCCCTGTGTTACATGTTCCCAAGGACAGGGCTGATGAATGAGATTGGTTTACATGGGTTTACCATGTGCAGAATCCACAGAGCAGCATGGAATTGCAACCCAGAAATCACGTTAAAAATCACGTTAAATCACGTTAAATCACGTTAAATCACGTTTCATCGGGGGCAGCCCAATCACGTTTCTATGAAAAACCCTGCCGTTGCCCGCTTGGCTGTGGGGCCGGTGCACGTTGCGTTGTTGGTGTGTGCGCGGGGCCCGCTGTTCTGCCTTGTGGGCCTTGCGTCGTCCTCCATGGGGTTCCCTCTGGCCGCCTAGGCTGTCCTCTGCTAGCTGCCTCGGGTGGTCACTGCCTGCTCGCCCACGAGGCCGTGGCCAAGCACAATCTGCTGTTGTGTGAGTGTGTTGGAAGATGGTGGCAGCCTTCTGGGGACATATGCTTTCTATCTTGACCCAATTGGGGCCCAACTTGTGGCAATATGCAACACTATGTGGGCCATTGCTGATAAGCCATGCTACTGATTCGCGATGATCCGAGAGTGCGAATGGAGGGTTCAAGTGCTGGCTCATAAAGAGAATCCACAAAGGACATTGTTTCCTAGAGATAGCAAGGCCATGGCCATGAAGGTTGGAATCCGCTTTGGAGTGTGTACCAACCCACCTGCCGATTTGTTGCAATGTGAATGTACACGACGTCCGGTGATTCCCCATCATCATAATCCACCATCTAGCTTTAACAAAGAACGTGTAGCAAAACCTGGTGAAAATGGGCTAAAATGGGTGAAAATGGGTGAAAATGGGTGGCAATTCAAATGTGCCACATACTCCATCCACAAGAAGGATAAAAAAACCTCTTATGGAACAACAAACTTGTAAAAAAGGGCCAAAAGTAGGGTTCAAGTACCCCCCCCCCCCGTGTCCAGGAACCACCTTGCGCAAGAACCAACCCCTGGTTCCGCGGTCGAATTCTCGCATCACTTTTTTTACCAGGGTAGTGGGTTTTTAATGTTTCTGGTGGATGTAGGACAGCTATTCAGGTGTGCAGGACATCATTTCATGTGTGTTACTACGGGTTCCCCCATCAGGGGGGACCGTATCAGTCACTCACAGGCGCACATACCCCTAAAACCCCTCCCCGCTGCTCTCGACCCCTTCCCCGAAGCAACCAGCCCCTGACAAGAAACAAACAAAAGTCAGTTAAACACAGGGGGCCACTGACAGCACCACTTTGCAAATTTTATTTTTTCATTTTTGGCGAACTCCTTTGGTGTTCATTTGTCAACGTGGTTAACTGTGGGAAAGGAGAGGGCACGCATGTTTTTCCGCGGTACGGGGTTGCCCACGGCCGTGCGCAAGACCAACCCCTGGTTCCGCGGTCAAATTTTGGGGGGAAAGTGTGCGCAAGAACCGACCCCTGGTTCCGCGGTCAAACATTGCCGGTTCCTGGACACGGGGGGGGGGGTAGTTGCCGATTTACAAAAGTTTGCACTGTGTGCGCACTGAGTGCACGGCATTCCCTTTGTGAACAGGGCCCAGTTGTCAGGTCTCCGGTCTCCCTCCGTGAACCCCTGTAATGAGGTGTTCCACTGCGCTGCTGGCCCTCCTCCTTGCGACCCTGCGAACCGACTTCCTCCGCAGGGTGCACCTGGCTCCGTCCGCCCCCATCCCCCGCAGTTCCCCTTCGTGCAACTTGGTCACAGAGGGCCTTTGCCCAGGCAGTGTGGCTTTGTGAGATGGGCGTCAATAGCCGGTGTTGATGGCCGGCGTCAATCGGCGGTGTCAAGCTTCGGATGTTTGTTCATCATTCTATGACTCAATTTGTCTCAATTACACTGAGGCCTCATCTGCCCCATCCCCCCCCAAAACACTTACACGCATGTCCCACACCGAAGCGGTGTCCTCGGCGGAGAACGGGTGGGGCTGCAGCACAGACTGCACACCCCCCCCCCCCCCCGTCAAATCAGGCTGCCCATCGGTATGGGCCTGCACAGTCGAAGATTTCCATCACCGATCGATTGTTGGCACGGGTCCAGAGTGGCGAAGAGTAGGAGAGGCATGAGAGATAGCACGCTGCATGGCCTTGCGCTCTTCTGAATGATACGCACACCGTTGCCATCGAACATGCAGCCCTTGCGGTGGTGCAGTTGGACGCGCAGTCACTTTGGGGAGGGCACAAGATGGCTGCGCCAAAGCAAGACTGAAAAAACGATTCGGGGGCATGCTTGTTACTTGTTGGCGCCGTCAGGACCAGGAACGCGCTCTAGTTTCAGGCGGCCGCATGCTGCGTGCGGCCCAAAGTGTCCGCCTTGTGCTTGCAATGCGGCTGTTGAGTGTCACGGCGCTGGGGTTCACATGGGGCAGTCTGGGGCCCAAGGGGTGCAGCTGCATTTCAAGCCCGGTGAGGGTGTGGGTGTGCATATGGATGGCCTCTACTATGCCCACGCTTTCCTATCTACCCACCCTGCACCCACATCATCTGCACTGCCATACCAATACCCACAGCCGCCATATCCCAACAGCACACGGATCCCCATATGATGTCATGTTTGGCTCAAACTGAAACTGCACCCGGCTTTGCTGCATCAACGCCTTCGGCTTGATGTGAAGTCATTTCATGTGCATGAGGTCATGAAAGCGCGTCCGGCTTGATGTGCACATCTTCTTTCTCCTTTCATTGATCAAAATATCATAACTTTCACCATTAGTCCCCAGGTTAGGGATTGTCACTGGTTTCAGCAGCCGCAGCAACGTGCCGCTGGACGTTTGTCGAGTCCTTGCTTGTATGTACTGGTTTGATTGACTTTGGGTTGCGAGGAAAACATAGAGTATGTTCGCGCAATAGTTGTTGCCAGTCCGATGTGGGGTGTTTTGTTCAATAAGTTACCAAGCACCATACACCAATGACTGCCTCAGTTTGAATGATCTTGTGAGGCCGATACCCCTCCGCATACCTGCATCCCCATCTTGGTGGCTGCAGGACACCCAGTTCGAATTGGACCTGAAGGACACGCTCCAGCGGCTCCGCAGCGAGAATGCCCAGGATCGCAACAAGGCCCTCCGCGACTACGTGCGCCTGAGCGCAAAGGGGGTCCGCCGCTCGATGCAGCGCCGAGGGAGTGCGGTGGTCGAGAGCAGCCGGAACCTCTGGCACTCCGTGACCACGCCTGTGAAGAACAGCATGAGTATGCGCATGCCCTGCCCTCCGCCCCTGCACCACCAACACCTCCCGTTCGGGATATGTGGGGCTGGAATCGGGTGTCATGGCCCAGTCCCACAGCTGTTGTCGGCGACCTTGAAGTCGCCGGTAGGTTTCAACATGGCACCCCCCCTCCACACGTGCACATGAGTGGAAGGACCCGTGTCGGGCCCGACTCACACTTGCAGGCTGCTGCCCTGCCCTTCCGTTGGGAGGTCGGAGGACCCGACAATCAGAAGGGGGCTCAGAGAAACCCGAAGACACGCACATCAGGTCACCGTATCCCCCATCCCCCATTCGCGCAACCGCCCCTTCTGGATGTCGTGGACCAAGCGGCACATGCTCCGGTATCTCATGAATCTTGTCTCCCCACCCCCCAGACAGTCAGTGGAAACTTGGACTCATTGGTCTGTGTTACGTATGCCCTACAGGGATTTAACGTTTATACAAACGGCGCTGTGGAAAAAGTGGGCACACGTCTAGCGTCATGGCAGCCCAGGGGCACGGCATGCCCGCTGGATGGAGTACAGGAAATGGTACAGCATGCCACCATCTCCTGCAAGTTTTTGAATGCGGCATTCCATATTGCACGGCAGTGCATCGGACTGGTTCACCTGGATGACGGTGTAGTGGATGACCCAGAAGAAATTATCTGGGAACAAGCAGCTTTGTCAGTGTCCTCCCCCCTGGACTCATGTACTGGGCAGCAGTCAGGGCCAGTTGGCAGCTGCGATCAGCGCACAAGTTCCTTATACACACCCCCCCCCGCCAGTGGAACCACTTCCTAACAGTGTTGATGGGGTGGCTGGAACACCCTAACCCCTTCTTCCCCCGAGCAGAAACACAACTGATGGTTCAGGCACTGGAGAAACTGTGCAAAGGAGAGTGCCTGCGACACCCCAGGGTGCTGCAGTCCCAGGACAGGGCACCACTGGCATTGGTGAAACCACAGCGGAAAGGGCGCAAGAAGGAAATCCACACGCAGGAGCTGTGTGAGAACTATGAACGCCTCATAGCGCGGTGCACACAGGCGGGCTGGGAGGTAATATTTCCGGATGGGTTGTTTGAGCAACACCCGACAGCAGGACAGGTGGGAGGCTACGGCGTGTTCTTTGGAGACGGCGGAGATGTTGCTGAATTCATACCAGTCCGCGAGCGTCAGAGCAATAATCATGGGAAGCTCCGGGCTGCCCTGTGAGCACTGCATTGCAAGACAATGGGTAAGCAGACCGTCATCTGCCCGGACTCGCTATTGGTTGTAGATGGGGCTCTAGGGAAGGCACAGGAATGGAAACGGCATGGGTGGGTGGGGTCGAGTGGCCCAGTGAGTCATGTGGACCTGTGGGAGGAAATCCTGGCCCTGTTGGCAGTCTGCGGGCATGAGGTCCACTGGCTGCAAGTGCCCTCACACATTGGTATTTGCGGTAACCACGAAGCTGATGAAATAGCGGATGTGGGACGCCGAAAGTCCCCCTCCTATTTGGGCATACATCGGTAAACATGGTGGGCAGGGTGGATGGTGGGGAGGAGGAGGAGGAGGGGTTTGATGAACAGTCAGTGTTGGGGATGGGGGAGGAGGCACCGGCAGAGGAGGAGGAATTGTGTCCGCAGTCCACTCCGGTGCGTGGAGCTTGTGATGAGATGTGTACACCCATTAGGAGGAGCCCCCAGGTGCAGGGACATGGGGAAACAGGGACCCCCCCCCCTGGAAGTAGAGGCATGCATCCCCTTGCACCATCGGAAAAGGAGTCAAGCCCCCCCCCCCCCCGCCAGAATTTGAGCTGATTTATAGTATCCGACGGAACATGACACGTGCAGCCAGTGAGCAACCACCCCGAGAGGCAGGAGGCTTCATGACCCCCCAAGTGGTGGGGCCGACACGCCAAACCTTCTAGACGCTAGTCAGGGCATTGCCCATGTCCCAAGGAGCCTCGATGAATCTCCTAGATGCGTTACGACTGGTCGCTATGGAGGAGTCCCCCCCCCTCCCCCCCCTGAACCTCAGCATGAGTGAAGACTCCGGAGACCAACGGAGTACAGTGGACACGGCGACCACCATCTCATGTGATACAGAGGGGTGGCGTTCTTCTACTCCCCCACCCCACGATCCCCCATGCAATGAATGGCTGTGTGTCCTTGACCTTCACCAGACTTGAACCCACTAGGTTTTTCAACCGAAGGCCCAAACACGACATCCCCAGGAGTATTGGCCGAATGGGGCCGGCAATCTGCAGGTGCGCCACGGGGCTGATTGCTGTCCGGAATGTACGTCACTCACCCGGTAGAGTGTAAGCCACGTTTACCAAAGTGTACATCGTGGTAATGGACGAATGTACATAAGGAAGGATGGCATTGTCTAGCAAAAACCCGGATGCAGTGAGAACTTGCTGAGAACAATGGCTGGAATTGCCTATGGTGGGGACATCTAGTTTAGCCGACGGACCATTTGATGCCCCCCCAGTGATGTATTAGAACAGCCGTACACTGTAGGAGAAGCCCCCCCCCCCCTGGACCCCCCCCCGTCCTCCCCTTTCAATGTTTGAGGCTAACAACCAAAATTGTGCTTTGGTGCCAAGAGAATTTAAGCTTCAAAAATTTTGGCCCACCTCAAAAATTTTGGCCCACCTTTGGTGGGGACCATATGGGGACCCTAGGAGGAGCGGGTCCCAGCCAAACCCCCCCCCCCCCTTCTACGATACCCCCCCCCCTCAACACACACACACACACACACACACACACACACACACACACATCCTGAAGCTGTGAATCAGTGTGCTGGAGATGAGGGAACGACGGTGTGTATCAGTGTGCTAGTCCTGTCACCTGCCAGCGAGGCGCTCAAACATTGAAATTGTGGGTTCGTGGATGATCAGCAGGAGCATAGGTCTGTTGAAACCCGCATTTTTAGCAAGATTTGAATCTTCTTGCGTCACACAAACACATGCGCGCGCACACAGAACCCAACGTGCCCCAGCCCGGCTCTCCTCACCCACGTAGGGGGCCTATTAGGGGGCCTCTTGGGCGGCCTATTGGGGGGCCTACTTTGCACTTAACCTTCCACTTGTCCTGATCAGACATGCACAAATGTCCAGCAGAAAAAGTGAGTCTTGTTAGGAATCAGCACCCTGTACCACGTGCCACTCAATAATATACGCTACTGTCACACCCGGAACTCAGTAGGAACCAGCTGCGTCCCACCACCGACTCAGTAGGACCCTGTCACAGGAAGTATAAGAATGGCTGGACACCGTAGGAGGAGGGAGGTGTCGCCCCCCCCCCCCCCCCCAGACCAACGGCGAAGGCAGTTGCCTTCCTCTATGTGGACTTGACACAGAGAAGTGAAACAGGGCAAGTCCGGGGGCTCCGTTGGCACAACCGACAAAGGGAATGGAAAGGGAAGGAGTGGTGAGAGGCCGATGGGCACCACGGCCTATGGAGGGAAAGGCCAAGGGAAAGGAAAGGGAAGTACAGAGGGAAGGAGAGGGCAAGGAGGAAGAGGAAGGTCACAGGGTGGTGAGAGGCTGATGGGCACCACCGCCTACGGAGGGAAAGGCTCCAAGGGAAGGGCAGCGAATGAAGATCGGCCGGTAGGCGCCGCCAGCTGCAGACGAGAACAATACACCATGGCGTCATGCCAAACCCCCCCACAGACCAAAGTGAGACCGCGGGAAAACGCAAAATTTACTGTTGGAAAAATCTGATCGGGCCATTTTTGGTGCACAAACTTTTGGGTCCCAGACACCCACCCCCCTTCGCCCCGTGCTAATACTTCCCTGCCCTGTCCTTTCTGATCACGCCTGACCTGGTGGACGCCAGTGGCAAGTCTGGTCCCCTTGCACAAAGCCCCACGCGCACAAAGAAACTTTTTGATTTGCCAAAGGCTATGTTGGAAGAGCCCCCCCCCCCCCCCCGCCAAGTGGTGCCGAGTTGTCAAAAGGAGCCCTGTTGGGCGGGTGATGAAGCGTGCAGGGCTGTGTGGTGGTGCGTGGGTTGAGCCGTGCAGCGCGGGTTGTGTGTGCAGTGACTAGGACACCTTCAGCGCAAATTAGTTTAGAGAAAAAACTCTCTTCAGTGCCTCAAATTCAGCACCAACGCCTCCCCCCCCCCCCAATTAAAAGGAGCTGCCGCCTACTTGCCTTTGCCCCGGCCTTGCAAGCCAGCTCCGATCCCATCGTTCCCACGCATCCCCCTCCACGTCGCCGCAGGCTCCCTCGCGCAGCGCTTCCCCCTTGCGACCTCCGTCCTCAAGAAAACGGCGCACTTGTTCGACCGGGCCGTGCGCTTCGTCGTGCCTCTCGCGGCCAACGTTACGGCGACGATCGTCACCGACACGTACTCCGTCGCGGCCCCGGTCGTCACCTCCGTCGGCCACGCCGGCCTCGACGTCACTCGGTCCGTCGCCGGGGGCGCGCTGCACGCGACGCGCGACGTGGCCCAGACCGCCGCGGCCGGCTCCAAGTCCGTCGTCCTCGGGACGCTCCGCCGGCACCCGAAAAAGATCGCCGCGGTCGCGGGCGCGGCGATCGCGTACCAGGCGCTCCGGGACTACAACGAGGAGCCGCGCAACGCGACCCGGGGGTGGATGCACCGGGAGAAGGTGGTGTGCCCCGACGGCATGCAGCCGGTGTCGGTGGTGGGCGCCGTGCGGTCGCAGTGCGCGAAGGTGCCCGTGTGCTCGGGGGACAATTCGCTGGGGAACTGCCCGGACTACTCGGAGGCCTTCCCGCACCGTTCGCGGTGCCGGTTGGTGGCGGACAACACCTACGGCTGTGTCATGCAGGGGCTGGACGTGCCGGTGGAGGAGGTGATGGAGCAGGGCACGGGGGCGTAAGGGGACGTCACGCAGGTCCATGTCTGGCCGCAACCTTCTATTTTCGGGAGGTTGCGCTCTTCGAAGCGGGCCCAAAGCACGAAACTTTCCAAACGGATTTCCGTCAGATGGATGCACTTTCTTTCGGGGCATGGGTTGGTGCCCCACCCGCAGGTCATCTTTGTGTTTCCCTTTTGTGGCACAAAGGTACCTCTGGTCGCTGAGGCGACTGGCGGTCCAATTTTCGTGGCCCCTTCGTTGGGGAACAGGGGTGTGTGGCCCTTTCAAGCACTGAGCTCCTCCAGCAGCCTAAGGAGGTTGGTGGGCCGTTTCAGTCGGTTACAGTCCGTTGCATTCCCGTCGGTCTCTGTGCGTTTCGTGACATTCCTGTTGTATATACTGTTTCCGTTGCACTCCGTCACGTTCCCGTCATGCTCCATCAGTTCGAAGCCCAATCTGACAGCTCCAGACAGTCCCTCTGTAGGAATCACCCTTGGGTCTTGCAGAACCGTTCGGGAAGCGCGTCGTCCTCCCAGGAATGCACCGGGACAAGGACGGGGAGGGGGGCAGGGGGGCGCGCAGCCAGGGAACTGCGTGTGCATCCGGGTGGGTTTCAGGGCCAGGATCGAAACGTAACAATTGCGCGACTGCTCTTGGCGGTGCCCGCAATCCGACAACAGCCTTTTGATATTTTGTTGCCCTGATCACATGTACATCTTGGGGTATTGAGCCGCAAACAGCACGAGACGATGTCACTGGATTGGTGACGAGACGACGAAATATTAGTGACCATATCTCTCGGGGGTGTTCATTCTTTGCCAACACGGAGCGTTTTGGCACTTTTTGGGAAATTTTGCACGTTTCGCTTTGATGTGTGGAAGGAAGGACACCCGCCCCTAATTTGAGGGTGGGAAACTCAAAAAAACATTTTTTGGAAGGTATTTAGATGGGCAGGGGTGGGGTTTGGGGCCTAAAAAGGGGTTGGAAGGACGAAAAATAGGGCATGACATCTGGGCACGGTCAAGTCAGACCCAAGCCTGGCCCAGCTCGGTGACTTTTGATCACCAACTGAGGCCTGAGAGAGCAGGGGGGGGGGGGGGGGGGCGGGGGGGGCACTACCTTTGGCACTCATTCAGGGGCTGCACCCAAACACACCCAAACACAGGTGAGGGCCGCGTGTGGGGAGAGGAGCCCTTTTTCCACCCACCGTCAAGAACGGAGGTCCATATGCGGGTGCCCCTTCCCTTTTTCAATGCAGGCAGCCCGTAGACCCATGCAGGTCTTCCTCTTTCATATGGTGTCTCCCCCCAAACACACCCAAACACACACACACACACACACACACACACGCTCTCTGCGCTAAGTTAGTTCACACATTTATTAGTTGTTAACTATTACGCCCCCACGGGTACATGCCCTCTTCAACGCAGATCACTAAACATAGGCAATTTAGGGTCAAAATTGGTGACCTGGGCCATGATTCACCCCTAACAGTGACTGTGAATGATGAAAATGAGCAAAAGGAAGGGGAATGTTCCATGGTATTGGGGGGCCAAAGGGTAGGGATGCCGAGAGGCTCCACCCAGATAGCTGGGAGCCACAGTGCAAAAAGGGTAGGGGTGGGCTATTTTTAGGGGTAAAGTGGCTATTTTCTTGAGCACTCTGGGTAGGGTCCTATCAATAGTGATGGCCTGACCCACTTTTTTCATAATTTTGCCCTCGTACAGCTCTCCCACTGTCCCCACCTTCGCCGAAACATTCTTTTTTGAACTTCCCACCCCCAAAATAGGGTGAGAGGGTGCCTCTACCCCCCCCCCCCCCAAAAAAAAACGCACCCGGTAATGGGGGTAGGGGTGCGGTGCAGTCTGTCTGAAACCTGACCAGAACTGGCAGAAAAAACCCAAGCTGTCAACGGTAACGGCCAATTTTCGGAAAAATGTGGTTCCGGACCCCCCTCTAACCCTACATCTCCGAAAAGCCCTTTTCAAGCCCTTTCCGAGTATGCCCCAGTGGACAAAAATGAGGCGACAATGGCTCCGACCCCCGAAAATGCTCCGTGTTGGCATAAATGTCACCGACCCTGAGAGGGATATTACTGGCATATGGCACCACCCATAAGCTTCGGAGGATTCTGCCCGGCATTGGCTACCTACTACTGCTGCCATTTTTCGGGACACTAGACGGACGAGCGAGCTCCCCAAACCCTCCCACCCAATCCCCTTCATTCCACCCATGACATCCCAGTCAGTGTCCGCAGCAGAGCACATGGTCATGGACAAACTCAACAGCCACCGCCGCGCATGCGACACCATCGGTGGCGCTTTTCCGCAAAAGCGGCGGTTTGATGTGGGGCGGGGAGGGCAGGGCTTGCAGGCCGCAGTCAGAAGCAGCACAGCACGATCGCGTGCTTCAGGCACGCATGAGAAGCGTGTCGTACCACGTTTCGACAACAAGTGTCGCACCCGCGACTTTTGCCTGGCACTCTGCAGCGGATGAGTGCCATTACATTCCAAAATATTGGCCTCTCGGGGCTCAAGTTTAAGTTTCAGCACAGAATCACTCTTTCTGGGAAGCCTTCATGGCGTGGCAGTCTCATCCGACTGCATCCGCTGGCGACAGATTCCAAAGTCCAAATGAATGTCCCACCGTTGTTGACGGCTTGTGGAGTCTCCACACGGGACTGCTATCTTGTACTTTACCTGCCACACAGAAGCGGTCCGTCTGACCGAGCACTTACGAGGCACACGTAAGTCTGAGCGAAAAAAAAAACCATTGCTCTCTCAGGGCTCAGGAGTTCAGGGGGTGTACAACCCACAGAAGGGGACCAGGAGGACGGTCCCATGAGGAGGGGACGATGAGAAGGGTACCGTAACCCCCCCCCCCCCTCCCCCCTCCTTTGCGAGGACAACGCCCTTGCCGCAAATTTTGGGACCATGGAATTTTTGGCAGCCCCGTTTTGTGGTGGTTCCTGAAGGTCAAGCTTTGTGATTTGGACCTGAAGATGGTGTTTGGCAGAAATGGATCGCGTTCATTCATGTACAGCACACCTGACACTGCTTGAAGTGGTTTGTTGTGAATGTGTGCCCGGGCGGGGGGAAGCGCTGCGTGCAAAAGAAGGTGGTACTTTGGGGGTGCTGATTACCGTGCTTCCACTTGTTCATTCGGTGCCACACATGTGGGTGCCCGGGCGTGCGGGTCATTGCACATGGACCGAGCACTGAGGTAGTGCCACTGCTTGTGTCTTCTCAGGGTGCGCGAGAACAACGGCTTTATCAGAGCAGCATGAGGCATTGTTTCCGTCGTTTCCAGTGCTTTTACGGTCGTTCTCGCGGGGGCGGGGGGATACCATGAGAAGGTCAGAAGGGTGTCATGTGAAGAGCGCCATGCTGGAGGGTGCCATGAGGAGGGGAGAATGAGTGGGTACCATGGGGTCATGCCATGAGTTTGGCACCAGACATGATATTCGTTGTCTTTCATCCCATTCATGCGGGCGTGTGGCGAGACGGAGGGCAGCAGTGGACGGCTGCGAAGGAGTTGCAAGACGGAGCGGGGCGGGGTTCGGTTGCTGTTGGCGGTCGGCGGTCGGCGGTCGGCGATGGTTTCGATGAATTTTCGAGAGCCGTCACCAGATTTTGAGCGTTGATGATCACCACTGAGCTTTTTTTTCTTCTCGATGCATGGCAGCCCTGCTGCCCAATAATCACCACTAAGTGTACCGTGGACAGAGCCCACCTCAGGCCTCAGTCCACAGAAAGGATTCCCGCGCGCGTGCAGAACACTAACATACACGCGCACAGACAGACTTTGCTGAGGTACAGACCCAGAGAAAGAGTTTTTGAATCGGATTTTCTGTCAGTATTTAGGCATAAATGATATTACAGTGTTGAGATAATTTGTACGGCTAGATCGACCTGAGTGACAAGTGACGAGATATATTTGTTTTGCATCATGTTTTCAAATGCGAATTGCTCAGTGAGTCATATGCATGCATCATACAAGATTTCAGAATATTTTGCATGCATTGTAACAAGAGCTTGAACTCATGTGCCATTTATTCACTTGTCTCTCTTTTAGAATGGACCTCATGTGCCGGACGCTTAGTATCTTCGTAAGTTTGTAATATTGTTTTGCCATGCGTATGGCAAGGCTATGACCCCCAGCAAGAAAGCGCAGGACACCTCAGCCACCCCCTCCCCCCTTAAGGTCCCCGTGCGGTCTACCACAGTCCATCTGCAACAGTCTCAGCCTTCTGACCTTCATCCGGCCTCCGAGATCCCAGTTTCTTTGGCAACCGAAGCCCCGGTTTCATTTGTGACGGACACGCTGCATTCTTCAGTCCCAGAATCTGTGATGCATCCTGAGGCTAGCAGTGCCCGTCTGACTGTTGGGGCAGATCCCTGCACCTGCGATCGCGATATTTGTCAGGTCTGCTTTGCAGGGTCTGCGTCTACACCTTTTCCTGGTGCTGAGACTGTGTTGGACCTGCCTTCCATGTTGGTGTCTGAATATAAATATGCCTCAACTGCAGCCACACCCGAACCTGATGAAGCTTGCGCCCCGTTTACGCCTCCATCTGATTGTAATCCGACAGCCTGTGAACCTCAAATTGATAGTGCTGAGATCGGGATAGTGCCTGAATCTGAGTATGATTCTGAGTCGGACATGGTGGCCTTGGAGCCATGTGGTTTGAACCTGGGCAGTGATGCTGAAAGTACTTCTGTGGCGACCAGACCGGGTCTGGACCCCAAACAGGGGAGTGTTCCAGACTGTGTTCCAGACTACAACCCATGTGTCAACAATTCCGCAGAAGCCTGCATTCGAAATGTGCCGTTGGCTGGAACCATGCAGCCAGTTGGTTGCTACATTTCCTTTGTTGGAAAAAACCGAAAACAAAAAAAAAAACGTTGTTACGTCTCTGTCGCTTCTTCACAATATTTTTTTTGAACCCCAAGGAGGGGAGTGTACCGTGGACAGAGCCCACCTCAGGCCTCAGTCCACAGAAAGGATTCCCGCGCGCGTGCAGAACACTAACATACACGCGCACAGACAGACTTTGCTGAGGTACAGACCCAGAGAAAGAGTTTTTGAATCGGATTTTCTGTCAGTATTTAGGCATAAATGATATTACAGTGTTGAGATAATTTGTACGGCTAGATCGACCTGAGTGACAAGTGACGAGATATATTTGTTTTGCATCATGTTTTCAAATGCGAATTGCTCAGTGAGTCATATGCATGCATCATACAAGATTTCAGAATATTTTGCATGCATTGTAACAAGAGCTTGAACTCATGTGCCATTTATTCACTTGTCTCTCTTTTAGAATGGACCTCATGTGCCGGACGCTTAGTATCTTCGTAAGTTTGTAATATTGTTTCATTGTGTTTGTGTGTGGGCTTGTGTGTCTTGCATCTTGCGTGCCTATGGGAAAAAGTTTTCTTTTTCTTGCATTTTAAAGTGTTTTTCAAGTGAAATTTCCAATCAAGTTTTAAGCAATTATTTTCCAATATACGACAAAGCCCATTACAGTACACTAAGCTTTTCACTCCAAGTGCTTTCAAGGCGCCTCATAAGTGCACAAGATAGATTCAAGCCGAACATTGCATCCTCATCGCGTTTGACGTGTGGTTTTTTGTGGAATCGTCGATGAATTCCTACCCGTTATCCATTTTCTGATCTTTCAGGCCATTGACAAGCATTAACAGCTCCACCCACAATATTCCGTTCAGATACCATATCATGCAACACGACGCCACACCCCAATCAGACGCAACGAGCAATACAATGCCACATTGAGGTCAAATCCCATAAAACACGACGCTACACATCTCGACGTCAAACTTACATCGGCTGACACGCTTCAAAAGCGCAGTCTATACTTTGAACTACAATACAGCAGTGCCCTCCCTGACACTGCCGCACAGATTGTATGTGTTTTTATTCTGATGGAGGGATAACGCAGCCCTCCCTTTGCACAAGCAAGGGGACAACCTACCCGGGACACAGTGGCTGCCACAGAGGGGGTGCTGGGATTGTTGCCACAAACACTAGCCCCAACCCCACCTTTGGAACCTGGGTCTGGGAGACCATAGCATACGTACCTCAAAATGATCTGCACGTCGAACGCTGAGTGTTGAAAGTTTGAGGAGATTTTCACCAACGCCACTTGCGCCCTGTTTTAGGCTCATTGCAGCCTCAAAATTTTGGTCTGAAGCTTTTGGCCCCCTGTTTTCATACACCCCCATTGGTTTTGGCTGGTGCCCCCGGACCCCTTGGAAACCGAGGTTTCCCCAGAAACCCAAGTTTGGCCCCACTGTGCACTCTTTGCTGCAGTGCACAGTGTGTATTGCATCTCTTTTGTAGCAGGGACCAGGGAATCAGCCAAACCTGCTTTCGCCCAAGCTCCCTCTGGACCCCACATCTCGCACGTGGAGATTGTTCAAAAGTTTCATCTCAACACTCCCATGGGCTGTCCCCTAGGTCGGAGCAACCGCCAACACTTGCGAAAACCCTGAAGTACGGAATGGACACTACAGTGCAGAAGGTTGGGCCATGAGCAGCACCAGCACTGCCGCCCATGGGTATCTGTGTCTGTGTGTGTACGTGTGATTGTGTCACGCATCCTCTGTGTGTGTGTGTCACAGTTCAGGTGTCTGTGTACATGCAGACATGCGTGCCACCCGCACGCACGTGTCTGTGTGTGATTGTGAATGTGTTCTGGACTCTTGACCAAGTGTGAAATGAGGCGCCTGTGCTTAAGAGTGCTGCGGGGCTGTGTGTAGACCTTCCAACAACAACAACAACAACAACAACAACAACAACAACAACAACAACAACAACAACATGTGGGTCTCATGATTGTGCTTGTGAATATTGATGAATATGCATGTGCAAAGGCACTCAGGGGACACACAGCACCATCAGGTGCAGGTGGATTTTGCCCAGGCTGGGGCACACGCCGCCATGGAATGAGTAGATGAATGAATGGTCAGCCTTTTCTGCCCAATACTGCAAAGTACCCCATTAGCAGAGATTTGCAAAAAATGCTTTGGGAATCACCAACCATTACTTCAACTCAGTCACCTGTGTGTATTCTTTGATATTTTCTCTCCAAAGAGTGCTCAACTTTCAGGGCTTGAGGCTGTGGTGTTTGCATCACCCAAGTCGCTTCACCTGTGTTCTGTTTGCTTGCGTCAGTGGAGGGTACCACAGTTTGCCTTGAAATACCTTTGCAATCCCCCCCCCCCCCTGGAGTGGGGGGAGACCATTGCACGCTACGGCAGGATATTTCAAGGAGAGAGGGTAACCTATCTCCCGGGTGCTGGTTCTTAAGCCCCTATCTTTCGTGGCCCAAACAATTCCTATGCTGGTCAAAAACACCTGTTTTGAACACAGCTGAGCCCTGCAGAGCAGAGTGGTGTGTAGGCTGCCATGCTCTCGGGTAATTGGATCCCCCCCCCCTCCACACACACGCCCGCGCACACACACACACACACATGCAGACAAACTGATTCCATTTGTATGAAAATTTTGTTTTTAGCTCTGCATCTCAAAGCTGCATCAGAATGGGCTTGCTTCAGAGCATCTCAGCGGTGGAGCAAAATGAGATGTTTTCAAAACGGGATCTGATCATTTGCAAAATATGTTTGTTTCCAAAATAAACTGTTTTCACATATAATTCCAATCATGGAACATGATTTCCGTTCTTATACAAAGGCAAAAGAAACACCGAGGTAAAACGATCAGTTTGGGTTCACTGAACCATTATTGAGTCACTGTACAGCTTTTTTCTTTTTTATCCAAAGTAGCACAACCAAACCAAACAGCTCTGATTTTCTTTTACAATGGCTTCAAAGACACATCATTATGCTTTTGTTATGCTTTGCTGTAGGTATTGCATTATATTGCTTTTCTTGTTGGTTTTTGTGCATTGCTACAGTTTCTCGCAATGATTCAAAAAATTTTCACGTCTCATGTGTGGCAACAAGCACTGGTTTTGAAGTTTTCAAAGGTTTTTAGCTTTGCTCGGACCAGCTAACACCGCTACTGACCAAGCTAGGGGGTCGGCCCACCGACATCAAGGTCAACCCAAGGCCATTGGGACGAATTGGTGTGCTCGGCCTGTTGTGCCATGTTTGTACAACCTGATGTATGCGGATCGGATATTTTTAAAGCGAGAATTTTTTCTAGATAATCCAAAAGTTTTAAGAAAAGTTTATAGTGTTTTCAGCACTGTGTTTTGCCTCTCCTGCTGCTTGCTGTTGGTGTAGGGATTCCTGCTGCTTGTTTTTGGAGATGAAAAGCTTTTGTTTTGATGAAATACAGCCACTCCAAGTCACTCCAGGATAGCCCAAGCCAATAGTATGCAAAGAGAAGAGGATTCAGGATCAAAGCATGAAGGGCTGCAGTGTAAACAGTGAAAGATGATTGGATATTCACAGAAACTGCAACTCAGGTCACAAATGAATGCATATTCACAAAGATAGCTGAAATGTTTTTGGAAAAGAGTTAGAAAACTGCCTCAGGATCACTCTCTCTCCATAGTGCCATCTTAGGAGATGTGCACTCTTTGTTTTGGGTCCCATATGTGCTGAGGTGGCATGGTATGTGGCGATGAGGTCACTGCCATGTCACATGGGATCTTCCTACTTAGCTAGGCTGACCAGGAATTGAACCCAGGACCTCTCAAAAAGAGGTGCCCAGCCCCCTAGGGTGCATACCACTAGGATAGCTAAGAATTCATGGAAAAAAATAGATAAATTCATAGGCTCTACTTTAGGTATGTCAGTGCTCAGTCAACTCAGGAAAAGATGAATAGCTTCACATTGAAAGGGGATTAAGGGGTCCACTCCATATCCTGATTGGGTGTTTGGTTCCATAGGTCAAAATGTGTTATCACCAGTTTTGGTTGGACCAATACTAAGATTAAAATGCATGGATGCTCAGTGCATCTCTAATACAACTAGAGTATGCCTCAAAGCAATGGAAAAGCACTTTTTCTTACTCCCCCCTTGTGCTGTGGTGGCCACCACTGTCGCATTTTAGGAAAAAGGGAATTTTTCTTGGCCTTTCCTTGGTTTCCACATCTACTTTAAAATACCTACAGTCTCCCTCACACTGAAAAATGGGCGCTCACCATGGCTGGCGTCCTTTTGCTGCTCTGATTGTATCATTTCCTCCAGAAGACTCAGCGCTCATGGCGCTGCCGGGGCTCCTGTGGCTTGGTTGGGTTAGATTGGGAGCATGCCAAACATGTGCATATGCACCCTCCCTCCAAGACGCAGCGTCGACACAACCCAAATGCAAGACACATTATACACACTCGCATGGGTTCTCGTAAACCTGCTGGCGACCTGTGACCTGTCTTAGGGCGAAGGGAGTCGAAAAAGAAATTAATTTGCCCCTTGGTGGGGTCTTGGTTCTGCTCAGTCTCTCCAGGCACCTGCGTTTCGGCCCGAACACGGCCTACTCAGCGAGGCTGCGCGTGGGTATCTGCAGAGGCAGGAATGGGAGAATTATGGACGAATCCACGCAAAAACGAAGCGACGACACCAAAATCCGTCAAATGACGGCGTAGAATTTTTCTGAAACGACACACCTGAGCAGAATCCAATTGTGCATCAGAAGCACATTTTTATAGAAATTATAGTCATCTCTGGATTTTTTAAATCCAGAAATTCATACGCATAAAATGGCGGCGCGCAGGAGCGGCTCCTAGCGAAGCGCCGGAAAATGGAGAAATAATGGAATTATAAACGTATGTCTCACGTAGTCTTGAAAATGACGAGACACACATTAATAAATAAACATACAGATTCCACCCACACTAATAGAAGCTTCAAAAATTCAAGAATTCGAAAATGAACGAAAAGACTTCAATGAATCAGGTATAAACTACAGGTATGTTCGTCTCGCATGCCGCATACACATTGCTCGTCTCGTGTCTCCGTGAACGAGCCTTGTAGCAGCGCTAACAAAGATAGAACGCGATAGAGGGATTGATTAGAAAGATTGCAGATGATTAGCGGTCAGATCAGGGTGATTAGACATACACACAAGTGCATTGCAACGTTCTTCGCGTGCGCCCCTCACTTGCTCTCTCTCCCAGCGGTAGGTAAGGTGAGTAAGCCCAGGCGGGGCCACCCCCTGGTTGAGTCGTGATTGACGCGCAGATGGGCAGGTTTGCCCACGTTTCACGTGCATACTCGTGCATGCACACAGGCATTAAAGGGTAGGCCACGCGAAGTGCGCACGGTAAACCTTGTTTAGGCTACCCAGGGGCTCCTCGGTACGTTCTTTAAGAGAACCTGAGGAGTCCCTTAAAGCTTGCTTGCTTGACAAGGGTAGCTGCTCCTGCAGCGTGTTTGCGAACAGTGTATTATAGGTCACACTGAGAAGGGTATAATACCTGGAGTGTGGCTTGGTTCCTCCGTCGCAAACGCCCTTCCATTTGCCTTTGTTTTACAGGTGGGCAGGTAGGGTGATTGGTGCAGCAGCCTTTTTTTTTTTTTTTTTATGCCCTGCTAAACAAGGGCGCAGATCACACAAACAAGTAACTCCGCTCCGCCTGTGGCAGAGCAGGGAGTCCGACTTCATCGACATCTGCGCCTTGCACGCGAGAGCACTCCTTCCCTCCAAGCCCTAGCAGGGGAAACGCGTTGTGGCGTCCCCTGTTAGGCCACAGTTGCTTAGTAGCGCTGTGTTCTCTTGTCATTTCACAGGAGGGTCGCTAGGACCCATGAGACCTTCACCTTCGCAACGCCCAGTAGAGGGTGCGTGTAGGAGTGGTAGTCCTGCGTGGGGGCTAGAGCCAGTTGCCCAGTGCTCGCCCACCAGGATGGTGCCACTGTAGGGTGTGTAGGACCTGTAGGGGGTGTGTCACTGTCCCACCCGTTTTCTGCAATTTTAGCAGGGTTGGTGAGCTGTGACAGTGGTTAGGTCAGTGTTTTGGCCACATAGCAAAACGGCGTTTTCATGCCTTCATAGCTTTTGGCCACCCCTCCCTGTAGTAGACAGATAGGTAGGGAAAACAATACCTGGATTAGTACGCTGGGTATTCCCCCAAGGTTTTGCGCCAGCACAGAAATTGGGCGCATAGGGGAGGGGAGACCCGGGGCGTACCCCGTGGCATCAATAAGCCAACCCTCCAGGTTCAGCAAGGACGCAGACTTGGGTATAATTAGGACACCACTTCTGCGGCTTGCTCTCAGGACCTTAGGACTAGCACACTCATACATACGCTTTGGCAGGTAAGGGTAAGGTTCAGTCCCTAGCTTTAGTCTTGGAGGCAAGCGTCTCAGCGAGCCTCAGCAACTCACCAAGGTTGTTCTGGGACAAGTAGTCAACCAGAACTGAGTTTAGGCGTCCCTCAGGTAGAACAAATGCAGAGAAGGGCTCCCAGGTGGCCTCTTCGACTCCAAACCCTTCCCAGAGGGTGAGGAAGCGCCAACCCTGGCGATAGCGGTGGCGTAGGACAGACTTCACCAGGTAGAAGCCCTCCTTAGCCATCTCCTCGGCGTTCATGTCGGGGAGTTCACCTTCAACTTCCATAGGGCTGGCAGCCCCTTGTAGGTCCAGAGCGGCGATTTCCTCGTCGTTCAGCTCCCACTCCTCCCCACAGAGGTCTTCAGGATCATGGTAGCGCTTCAGGTGTTGAGCAGCGCACACCAGGGTCCCCCCTAGACGGGGAGAACACCGCACGGTGATACGGTGTCCATCCACAGATAGGATCTTGTACGGCCCGAAGTATGGGTCATCGCTGGTAGAGCGTGGCCAGGCGGGTAGTCGACTGTGGTGCACCAGCACCCAGTCCCCCTCTTGGTAGGTGGCCGGTACACGGTGCTTGTTCTTCTTGTTCCACTGACGCTCCCTCACTCTCTGGAGCATAGCCTTGGCCTTGTCCACCTTCGCTTGTTGCTCTTGGACCCATTCACCCACAGAAGAATGGGTGTCCTCTGGATAGGGGGCATGTAGGAACCACGCCGGGCGCCCCATGAATAGCTCATGTGGCGAGTAGCCAGTAGCTGAACTCTCTTGGGAGTTCATCATCAAGGATATGACGGGGAGTAGTCTCATGCAGTCTCTGGTGCGTTCAGTTTTGCACCATATCCTGACGTTCTCCTTCAGGACACGAATCTGTCGCTCACATAGGGGGTTGCTCGTGTGAGAGTAGGGAATCCCCGTAGACACCTGGACATTGAGGGATCTCAGGACCCTCTTGTACCAGCCAGTATCTGAGCGTACTCGTACGTCCTCATCGGAGTTGATCTCCTTGGGCGCCCCATAGACACAAAACCACTCCTCCAGGAGTATCTTGATAGTCTCCTCTCCGGTAATGTGCTTGGTACATGGGAACACCCTGGTAAACCTGGTCAACCCACAGGTTACCACGAGGGCGAAGTCATAGCCCCCGAACTTCGGCATCTCCGTGTAGTCCACGTATAGAACACTGTTGGCACAGTGTGGGATGGGCAGGGTCGAGTAGAGACCTCTGTCCCTGATATCCCCTGGTTTACAGGACCTGCACGGGCACTTGTCCACGATAGGCTGGAGTGTCTTCCGCAGTTGGTCGTCAGTCCACGTAGTGTGGAACCACTGCTTGAACAGCCTCAGGGTACGGTCAGCACCCACATGACCACTGGACTCATGGGTCCACTTCAGCAGCGCTGGGACTCGGTCACTAGGCACCACGATGCGGTCCTCGTGCCAGAGGTAGCTCTTGTCCCGCTTCCACTGGTCTTGGTTGACCAGGAGGGGTTCAAGGCGTTTCTCCAGGCGCCGGTAGATATCCCCAAACTCCTGTAGGTACTCCGATTGTTGGAGTCCATCCAGGGGGCGTATCATGGTCATGTTCAGGTCCAGGTGTACGTCCATACGGCTGAACGCCTCCTTAGCCAGCGCTTCAGACCGGGCACCAATCAGGGCGTCGAAGTTGTTGCGGCTGATGTAGTCGGCACACTCGTTCTTCACTCCCTGGATATGGTGTACCGTCAGCTGTAGTTGACTGAGGTAGGTCCACCAGCGACGTAGCTTGGCCTTCTCAGGTGGGGGACCCTTCTGGAAACTGCGGACCGGTTCTTGGTCGCATAGCCAGACCACAGGGTTACTCCCCAACAGTCGTGCTTGTGAGGATAGCACCAGCATACCCGCGAGCAGTTCCTGCTCATAGGTGGAGTAGTTCCCCCTGGCCTGGTTCCACTTCCAGTTCCAGTGGCCCAGAGGTACTAGGACCCACTTGTCGTCAGGGTAGCTGTGCTTGAGGGTTCCATCTCGGTTGAGACCTTCCGTCCCCCATTGGGAAATGGCCGAGTCGAACTCCTCCTTCTCTAGTGCTTGCCATTGGAACAACGTTCCACCACCGCCCACATTGCTGGCGTTGGTCACCAGGATAGTCTCCCCTTGTGCCCTAGGCACGCCCAAGCACTTAGCGTTGGCTACCCTGTCTTTGAGCTCGTCAAACGCTTGTTGCTCTTGTGGGCCCCAGCGCCAAGTGGTACTCTTCTTGATCAAGTCCGTCAGAACGGCGCTGGTATAGGTGAAGTTCTTGATGTGGCGGCGATAGAAATTGCACGCCCCAATGAAACTGCGTACATCATGAAGTCCTTTCTTGGGGTCTTCGTGTCGTACCTTGGCATCCATCAGGGGTTTGGCCTTAGAGGCCGCTGGGGTCCACCACCCATAGCCAACGTCAAACCCCAGGTACTGCATGGTCTCCTGCATGAACTCACACTTCTCCAGCTTGAGTCGTGTGTGGTTCTCCTGGCAGACCGCAAAGAACTCACCCAAGAGGATTAGGTGATCCTCCTGGGTATTGGTCCCAAGGCATACATCGTCGATGTGAGCCTCCATCTGGGCACCACGGGATATGAGCTCCTGCACCTTAGGTCTCCTTCGTAGGATGGACAAGATCTTGTTCATCAGCTCTTGGAACAGAGCGGGTGCATTAGCCACGCCAAATGGCATGACCTTCCTGTAAGTGCGGCTAACCCCCATCTGCTCAGATTTTCACTGATCTAACCCAGATTGGCTACATTTTGGTCATTTTCTTTGCTTCGGCGGAATCGCCGCCTCGCAGCTCAGTCTCAGGATATGTCCTATATATTTCTGATATGCCGGATCTGATTCCGCGGTCCATTCGCCGTAAATCCGCCGCGTTCCGCTAATTTAGCTGGAATCGCCATTTGCCGCTGACGCGCGCTCGCGGGCCAGATCGGCCAAACATTTTTACATAATCGGATTTATTTAAATCTTTTCAGACAGATATGGACACCCAGATGTGCATAGAATAATCCGCGTCAATTTTCTTCATAGACTGGGATTTTCTGCCGGATAACAATCAGCATGGACCTTGCTTCAGTTGTTGCTGCTCTCGCCTCCGTTGGTGTTCGAGTATCCGGTTCTACCCCCAATAACAACGTCCAGGGAGACTCCTCGGGTGCCTGCCCCACTGGTCTTGCCGGCCCCGAGCCCTCCGGCACAAACATCGACCCAGGGCAGCACTTTCATGGTAGCAGAGGCTACCTGAATGTTGTTCCTTTGGTGTCCCAACCACAGTTAGCTCCCCAGTACGGCCCCGTAGACTCCGCCGCCCCTGGAGAAGTAACGATTACGTTGCCCTGGTGCTGTGCGAACGAGGCCTTGAAGGGAATGCCTTGCGCTAGCCCCAGTTGCCCAAGAAGGGCACAAATCAGCAGCTGTGGGGACCCAAATCATCCCAATCCCAGTCGAAATTGGCCATCAAGCAGCTGGAATCTCCCAGCCTACGACGATGGCAACGCTCCGGTAGACCTTACGGAGCTGGCAGGTACCCACATTCCCTACCAATGTCCCACATTCGAGACCATCGAAGCCGACATTGACGACATTGAGATGGGTGGTCCAGGTGAGGTACCTAACTACAATCGACCAGCCTCTTGGGCACAATGGGACAACCATTTGTCTTCAGAAGTGACCCGTAACCTTCAGAGCCTTGAGGCCCTTTGTCTATTAGCTACGTCTAAGCTGATTGGACAAGAAAGAATCGCCTCTGATTTTTTATTCGAATATTTTTTCCTTCTTCAAGAAGAAATTAATACCAGGATGTGGTGGCGTTCTCAAGAAGATGACTCTTTTGCCATTTTTTTGCAGATCTGGGAGGCAAGTCCCTTCCCGAAGGAGAAGACCAAGGCACCTGTTGCCGGGCCCTCCGCCCCTCATCCCCCTGTTTCCATTCGCGACGATCTAGCCGCCGCGGTTGAGGAAGGAATTTTAGAGGCAGCTAGGCAGGCAAGTCTGGAAATCAGGGCTGAAGGAGCTCCCCAAGTGGACTTCTGGCTGCGAACCACCGAGATTAGCGGTCCGACAGCCTGCTCAGGCCCTTCAGGACACGGTATGTACTGTCCTGCCGACTGCTCTTGCAGATCCCAGCGAGATACTGAGCTCCAATTGCTCAAAGATCAAATGCAACTCATCATTCAAACGTTGGGAATTAAAGATCTTTTCAAGACGCACATGCGATCTGAGGGCGCATCATCGGTGGAACAAGCAACAGAACCGTCGGAGGAGTCGACAGAAATTTTTTCAATTGCTCCTTCGGTGGACTCCAAGACCACCGATGCAAGGATCAGCAGGACCAAACTAAAGGAAAGGGTTACAATCTCTCGATCTCAGAGTAGGACGGCGAAGGCTAGGACTGAGGCTCAGAATGCCAAGCGAACTGCCTCCCGTACTGCCCCTCCTGCTGCTGATTCCAATGCATTAGCCCAGCTGTTGCTCGCCCAGACCCTCGCCGGAGCTGGTGTGGCGAATGATGCCGCCAAGGTGTCTGCCATTACGGCCGGTGTTGGGCTGGATTCGCTCCTTAATCCCACTTCATTGCGACTTCGTCAGGTTGCCAAGCAACCGAAGTATAATGGGAACCCCAGACATTGGCCTCAGTTCCAACGGGAATTTAAACTGTGGGTTAAGACTCAAAAACTCCAAGATGATCAGTTCCTGATGGCCCTCTTGGACTGCCTTGAGGGAGCGCCGGCCAACACTTGGCTCAGGACCTGGAGTGATCGTGAGGATTCAAGTTCCCCTCTTACCTTTGATGAGGTGTGGGAACAGTTGGAGGTACGTGGATCCCGGCTGCCAGAGGACCATTACCACCAGATGTTGAAGAATTTTCTTTCATTCTCTCGACTGATCTTGCACGAAGTGCAAGACAAAAGACAGCGCTTCTGGAATCTAGTGGAAGAATCTGAACATTCAGGCGAAAAATTTTCTAGTGCTGAGCTGAAAAATCTGATTTTTGACAAGATCCCCTCCGAAACTGCCGCCACCCTTCGGAATAAACAATCCGAAGAAAAGGTCAAGACCTGGTGGGCGGAGGTCGATGGCTTCGATGCCTCGGCCAACAGGTTTACGGTCAGGGAGGCACTTCAAAAGTGCTCCCCCACGTCGTTTTCCAAGGTGAAATTCACTGAAAACACTTGGAAAATCAAGTTTAATGAACACGAGGATCGGGACTTGTTTGTCCAAGTCCTCAATAGGGGAGTAAGCTACCATGGCACTCGCCTGAAGGCCAGGAACTGGGTGTTTTCGTTCACCCCGAAGGAATTGTGGGAAGAGGTTGAGCGGCTCGCTGACGCCGCCAATCAAAATTTCCATGAGGGTCTTGGGGGAAACAAGAATACCCAGCAAAACACCCAAAATGGGGCCCAAAAGGGCAACAAAAAGGTGAATGACACCCGGAATGTTCAGGATCACTGTAGCATCTGCCTTCTTTTAGGTTCTACGAACCGAGCTAAGTCGCATTCTACTGGTAATCACCGATGGTCTCCTTACGATCACAAGGTGATTGGTGAAAATATCAGTAATCCTCAGAATTCAGACAGGAATGACAGACAGGTGCATGGTGGAAAGGGGGGAAAGGGTAATCCGACCCCCTCCGGTGGAAACAAAAATACTGGAGGCCCTGGCGGGTCCCAAGGCAAAGGAAATCGGACTCCATCCGGCTCCGGTGGGCAGCCGAACGGTCAGACAAACCCCAATGGCAACGCCGGAGGCGGAAATCGAAATCCAGGCCAAACCCCTCAATCCGGTACAAACAAAGGAAATGCTCCAGGATCACAGGGTAAAGGTAAGGGAAATCCTTCGGGAACCCCTTTCTCTGGTAAGGGCAGAGGGCGTGGCGACGGTGGAGGTCCATCATCCGGCGGCCGTGGCCGTGGACGTGGAAAGGGCAACCATCGTGTGGATCAGGTCTCAGGTGCAGATCAGGTGTCCGATGCGGATCGAGATTACGTTGAAAATGCCTTGAATCCAGCAGATGATCCGTTCCAAGAGGAGTGGATCGACGAATCAGGGTGTGTTCACAACGTTAACGCAAACACTGGAGGTCAGAACGCCTAGGGGAGCCACGAAAATCGCCCCTCCCCAGGCGATTTCAGGCATGATCCCCAGATTCCATCTCGACCATTACTTGATGTAGGGTCGCTTGTCTCCTCTCCCCTGGATCCGGCAGCGGATCCTCCTGTTGTAGTGGACGAGGTTGGTGTACAGTCCAAGCACAGGGCCCGTCAGTTCGTCACAAAGCTGTGGGTCTCTGATTGCAAGGGCAATTTCCATCTCGCCACTTGTTTGTGTGACAATGGATCAGAGGTAAATCTCCAATCCAATGCATTCTTACCCGACGACTGCTTACAGGATTCGCTTTATCCTGTTACCCTCGAGGGAGTTTCTGGACATTCTCTCGCAGGTGGGCAACGCGGTTGTTATATATCAACTCATTTGGTCGCTCAAGACCTTTGGGAAGAGCAAAATGTGGAAGAAGTTGTCCTTAAGGATGACTACTTCTATCGTGCCGACATAAAGTATGACCTTTACTTGGGCCATCCTTGGCTTCGCAAGAACAGGGTAGCGCCCGTAGGTCATCGTCGTTGTTTTTTGCTGGAGTCAGGTCCCTTGGAGCGTCCTGAATTTCGTTTTTTGCACGCAGGGTTTAAAAGTGCAGAAGAATTTTTGAAGCAAAAGGTTACACCAAAATTTGGTGAAGATGTCACCATTGCAGAGGTGAAGGGGAGTGCCGATTACTCCCAAGAGTTAGAATGTCTTCGTAGGGACTCCCAGCCACGACGCCCTTCGCGCTGGCACTCTTCATCCTACAGAGTTGTCGACAAATGGCGCGATGCAATTTGTGAATATTTTCATGAACACCATTCCTTTTGGCCACAGTATGATGCCTTTGCTAACCGTATGAACAAGCGCTTCGACAAGCACTTTAGCGACGCTTGGACCCATAAATGGGACAAGAAGTTGTGGATTAATCCTCCGTTTCACTTAATCCAGCAGGTCATCCACAAAATCAAGCAAGATAAAACCCAGGCAATTTTAGTTGTGCCCTTGTGGGACCACAAGCCTTGGTTTCAGGAATTACAGGACATTTGTGTAGATTACATCGAACTTCCCAGGAAGATTAAGCTGTATGCCAGGGACGACACAGGTCCCCTGCCACAGCGGTCCTGGAGTTCGCTTGCATTCCTGGTGGATGGAAAGCTTTCTGACTCTAATTCTGCTGATTCTGGTACTGATTCTTGTGTTGGGTCTGAATCTGAGGTTGAGCGTGGTACTGATGATGAATCTATTTTTTCTGATTTTTGTCCGTCAGATACCCAAGGTGATCCAACGACAAATGGATCCGCCTCGCCTCCCTCTTCCCCAATACGATCGACATCGAAAAGAATCTTCAGTGCACGGGCGAAGAAAAATTTCAAATCGCGCCGCAAATTCAGAGTTTTTTATGAAAAACCCCCTGTGGAAGCTTTCATGGATCCTTTCGAGGAGCTGGATCACGAAGAGAATCTCTGGGATTTCGACACACGACCCACCTATCTTCAAGAGGCAGTTGATACGGACCTGTTTAGGGACATCCGTAAGAAGATTCTTCCTGCCAAAGCCGAAGAAGTCGCCAAGGTTTTTTCGACAGTAATTCCTGGCGATCAGGTGGACACTGAATTGTGTTCCAAGGCAAGAGAAAAGATTTTTGAGGAACGGAAGGACACAACCCTTTCGGGAAAGTTGATCAAAGACCCCCCTGTCCGTGGGCAGTTCGGTGAAGCCTTCATCGAGCTTCGTGAAGGGTACAAGGCAAAAAAACAGCGCCCTTATGAGAACCATGGACATAAACATGAGATCCTCAGAAAAATCATCGAGAGAAATCTCAGGGAATTTGGTTGGCTTGAGGGTTGTATGACCAGCGAATGGTGCTGTGCACCCTTCACAGTCCCGAAGCCGCCGCCTGCAGACCAGAACACTATAGATGGTCGGCGAATGGTTGTTGATTTTCGCAATCTCAACGCCGAAACCAAGGCGGATTCACACCCCCTGCCCCTCATTGAGGAGGAAATCGCCAAGAGGGCAAGAGGTCGTTTGTTTTCTGTGCTGGATCTCCGTCACGGCTTTCACCAAATGCCGTTGAGGAAGGACAGCCGACCTCTCACCTGCATGTGCACGCCATGTGGCCCAGTCCAGTGGACGGTCATGCCCATGGGCCTGAAGAATGCCCCTTCATTTTTTCAAAGAATGATGGAGGATGTACTTTTTACAGCCCATCCTGAGCTTCGTGCCTTCGTGAGTGTGTACATAGATGACATAATCATCGCGACGGAGGGGGAGGGACTGACCGAAGCCGAGCTGGTGGCCCTACATGAGAAGCAGCTGAACCAAGTTTTGGACATTCTTGATGCCAATCAGCTGATTTGTGGGCCAAAGAAGGGAAAATTATTTTTAAAATCAGTCGAATTTTGTGGTTCTCTCCTTGAGAATGGCACCCGACGACCCAGTCCAGGGAAGCTCGTCGCTATTCAGAAGTGGAAGCGCCCTGAGACGATCACGGAGTTGAGAGGATTCCTGGGTTGTTGCAATTTTTACCACACTTTTGTGCCAAATTATGCCAAATTTGCTGCCCCCCTCACTGAATTATTGAAGGTAGGGAGAGATGCAGGCAAGGCAGGTTCAAAGGTTCGTGTCAAGTGGACTGACGAGTGCGAGGAAGCCTTCCATCACTTGAAGGCGGCCCTCTGCGAAGTCGCCACGTTGCATGTGCCCCAATTCGACCGACCCTTCTACATTAGAACCGACGCTTCTAGGTATGCGATCGGAGCTGTCCTTGAACAGGTTGATGAAGCCACCGGCGATCATTACCCTCTTGCATTTTGGTCGCGGAAGCTAGCTCCACGCCAGATGCAATGGTCGCCGCGTGAGCAAGAAACGTACGCCATAATTTGCGCTCTAAAAAAGTACCAATCGTGGGTTGGCACCAATCGAGTCGAGGTCCTGACGGATCATCGATCTCTGGAGTATTGGGCCACCGAACACATTGATACTGTCGCGAGCCCAGCTGGTCGACGGGCCAGATGGCACGAATTTCTCAGTCTGTTTGACCTCCATGTGTCGTATTTGCCTGGAAAACACAACACGGTAGCGGATGCTCTGAGCCGATGGGCTTACCCCGCCTCAGAGGGGCTGCAAAGTACCAACATCCATGGTACGGAGCAGGACCGCCATGTAATAATCGAGTGGGATCGCGAAGAAAAGAAACTCATTCGACGTGCATGCATGCAATGCGCTGTTAAACAGCACGCATTACCGTGCCATGACATCACGGCCATCTCAGATCTGGCGCATGCTCATGAGATCTGCACCAAAACACTGAAAGTCGTGGAGAAAGTCACCGATCCCTCCTCAGGGAGTGTGAAACGGTTTGACTATACCCGACAAGTAAGTCGATTTCGGTTGATCCAAGGCATTAAGCGTCGAGATCCGGCCAAAGCTCCACCCCTGCCTAAAGATTCCCTGATCATCCGTGACTGGACGTCCGATTATCTGCAGGATCCCATGTTTAAAGAGGTCTTTGGAAATCTCAAATCCAAAGATGCTCACAAGGATGGGATTTTTCCTGAGTACTCGTTGGATGGGGGGAAGCTGTGGATGGAGGGTAAATTGTGTGTGCCAGACGCCCTAGCCCCCCGAGTGTTAAACTGGTGGCACAAATGGGAGTCCCCCCACGCACATGGCCGTCGACTGTGGTCGATGATTAAACATAGGTTGTTTGGCTCACGGCTCTATACTCACTGCATGAAAGTAGCCGCCGGATGTGCCCAATGTGCTGTCTCGACGCCCCCCAGTGCGAAGAAGCACGGCCATCTGAGGCCTCATCCTATCCCGGAGCGCCTCTTTAACAGAGTCACCAGTGATTTCTTCTATCTCGGTGAACTCGATGACGAAGAGTGCCATTGGACTAACAAAAAAGTCAATGGTGTGCTCCTTATTCAGTGCCGTCATTCCGGCTACATGCAGGTGTTGCCTTGCAACATCGAGTCGATGACTGGCAAGGCTGCCGCCAAATGGTGCGCGCAGACCTGGATGGGAGGTTGGGACGTCCCATCCGAGGTGGTTACGGACTCAGGCAAAGAGTACACCTCCGAATGGTGGAGAGAATTTGTAAGTGCGGCTAGCCCCATCTGCTCAGATTTTCAGACATTCTGCCCAGATTGGCTACATTTTGGTCATTTTCTTTGCTTCGGCGGAATTGCCGCCTCGCAGCTCAGTCACAGGATATTTCCTATATATTTCTGATATGCCGGATTTGATTCCGCGGTCCATTTCCCGTAAATCCGCCGCATTCCGCTATTTTAGCTGGAATCGCCATTTGCCGCTGACGCGCGCTCGCGGGCCTGATCGGCCAGACAATTTTACATAAATGGATTATTTAAATTCATTCGGACAGTTTTGGACACTCAGATGTATTTAGAATAATTCCCCTCAATTTTCTTCATAGACTGGGATTTTCTGCCGGACCACAATCAGCATGGATCTTGCTTCTGTTGTCGCTGCTCTCGCCTCCGTTGGTGTCCGAGTGTCCGGTTCTACCCCCAATAACAGCATCCAGGGAGACTCCTCGCGTGCCTGCCCCACTGGTCTTGCCGGCCCCGAGCCCTCCGGCACCCACAACGACCCAGGGCAGCACTTTCATGGTAGCAGAGGCTACCTGAATGTTGTTCCTTTGGTGTCCCAACCACAGCTAGCCCCTCAGTATGGCCCCGTAGACTCCGCCACCTCCGGAGACGTAACGATCACGCTCCCGTGGTGCTGTGCGAACGAGGCCTTGAGAGGAATGCCTTGCGCAAGCCCAAATTGCCCAAGAAGGACACAAATCAGCAGCTGTGGAGGCCCAGATTACAATCAAGATCCCAGTCGAAATTGGCCATCAAGCAGCTGGAATCTCCCAGCTTACGCTAATGGCAACGCTCTGGTGGAGCTTACGGACCTGGCAGGTACTAATACTCCGTACCAATGTTCACATTTTGTGACCATCGATGCCGACATTGACGACATTGAGATGGGTGGTCCAGGTGAGGTACCTACCTATAATCGACCAGCCTCATGGGCACAATGGGACAACCATTTGTCTTCGGAAGTGGCCCGTAACCTTGAGGCGCTTGAGGCCCTGTGTCTATTAGCCACGTCTAAGCTGATAGGACAAGAAAGAATCGCCTCTGATTTTTTATTTGAATATTTTTTCCTCCTTCAAGAAGAAATTAATACCAGGATATGGTGGTGTTCTCAAGAAGATGAATCTTTTGCCATTTTCTTGCAGATCTGGGAGGCAAGCCCCTTCCCGAAGGAGAAGACCAAGGCACCGGTTGCCGGGCCCTCCGCCCCTCATCCCTCTGTTTCCATCCGCGACGATCTAGCCGCCGCGGTTGAGGAAGGAATTTTAGAGGCAGCTAGGCAGGCAAGCCTGGAAATTAGGACTGAAGGAGCTCCCCAAGTGGACTCCTGGCTGCGAACCACTGAGATTAGTGGTCCGACAGCCTGCTCAGGCCCTTCAGGACACGGTATGTACTGTCCTGCCGACTGCTCTTGCAGATCTCAGCGAGACTCTGAGCTCCAATTGCTCAAAGATCAAATGCAACTCATCATTCAAACGCTGGGAATTAAAGATCTTTTCAAGACCCACATGAGGTCTGAGGGCGCATCATCGGTGGAACAAACAACAGAACCGTCGGAGGAGGCGACAGAAATTTTTTCGATTGCTCCTTCGGTGGACTCTAAGACCACCGATGCACGGATCAGCAGGACTAAGCTAAAGGAAAGGGTTACAATCTCTCGATCACAGAGTAGATCGGCGAAGGCTAGGACTGAGGTTCAAAATGCCAAAAGAACTGCCTCCCGTACTACCCTTCCTGCTGTTGATTCCAATGCAATTGCCCAGATGTTGCTCGCCCAGACCCTCGCCGGAGCTGGTGTGGCTAATGATGCCGCGAAGGTGTCTACCATTACGGCCGGTGTTGGGCTGGATTCACTCCTTAATCCTACATCATTGCGACTTCGTCAGGTTGCCAAGCAACCAAAGTATAATGGGAACCCCAGACGTTGGCCTCAGTTCCAACGGGAATTTAAACTGTGGGTTAAGACTCAAAAACTCCAGGATGATCAGTTCCTGATGGTGCTCTTGGACTGCCTTGAGGGAGCGCCGGCCAACACTTGGCTCAGAACCTGGAGTGATCGTGAAGATTCAAGTTCCCCCCTTACCTTTGATGAGGTGTGGGAACAGTTGGAGGTACGTGGATCCCGGCTGCCTGAGGACCATTACCACCAGATGTTGAAGAATTTTCCTTCATTCTCTCGATTAATCTTGCACGAGGTGCAGGACAAGAGACAGCGTTTCTGGAATCTCGTAGAAGAATCTGAACATTCAGGCGAAAAATTTTCTAGTGCCGAGCTGAAAAATCTGATTTTTGACAAGATCCCCTCAGAAACCGCCGCCACCCTTCGGAATCGACAGTCCGAAGAAAAGGTCAAGACCTGGTGGGCGGAGATCGATGGCTTTGACGCCTCGGCCAACCGGTTTACAGTCAGGGAGGCACTTCAAAAGTGCTCCCCCACGTCGTTTACCAAGGTGAAATTCACTGAAAACACGTGGAAAATCAAGTTTAATGAACACGAGGATCGGGACTTGTTTGTCCAAGTCCTCAATAGGGGAGTAAGTTTCCATGGCACTCGCCTGAAGGCCAGGAACTGGGTGTTTTCGTTTACTCCGCAGGAACTGTGGGAAGAGGTTGAGAGGCTCGCTGACGCCGCCAATCAAAATTTCCATGAGGGTCTTGGGGGAAACAGGAATACCCAGCAAAACACCCAAAATGGGGCCCAAAAGGGCAACAAAAAGGTGAATGACACCCGGAATGTTCAGGATCATTGTAGCATCTGTCTTCTTCTAGGTTCTACGAACCGAGCTAAGACGCATTCCACTGCTAATCACCGATGGTCTGCTTACGATCACAAGGTGATTGGTGAAAATGTCAGTAATCCGCAGAATTCAGACAGGAATGACAGACAGGTGCATGGTGCCAAGGGGGGAAAGGGTAATTCGACTCCCTCCGGTGGGAACAAAAATACTGGAGGCCCTGGCGGGTCCCAAGGCAAAGGAAATCGGACTCCATCCGGCTCCGGTGGGCAGCCGAATGGCCAGACAGGTCCCAATGTCAACGCCGGAGGCGGAAATCGAAATCCAGGCCAAACCCCTCAATCCGGTACAAACAAAGGAAATGCTCCAGGATCACAGGGTAAGGGTAAGGGAAATCCTTCAGGAACCCCCTTCTCTGGTAAGGGCAGAGGGCGTAGCGACGGTGGTGGTCCATCATCCGGCGGCCGTGGCCGTGGACGTGGAAAAGGAAACCATCGTGTGGATCAGGTCTCAGGTGCAGACCAGGTGTCTGATGCGGATCGAGATTACGTCGAAAATGCTCTGAATCCAGCGGATGATCCGTTCCAAGATGAATGGATCGACGAAACAGGCTGTGTTCACAATGTTAATGCAGCCGCTGGAGGTCAGAACGCCTAGGGGAGCCACGAAAATCGCCCCTCCCCAGGCGATTTCAGGCATGATCCCCAGATTCCATCTCGACCATTACTTGATGTAGGGTCGCTTGTCTCCTCTCCCCTGGATCCGGCAGCGGATCCTTCTGTTGTAGTGGACGAGGTTGGTGTACAGTCCAAGCACAGGGCTCGTCAGTTTGTCACAAAGCTGTGGGTCTCTGATTGCAAGGGAAATTTCCACCTCGCCACTTGTTTGTGTGATAATGGATCAGAGGTAAATCTCCAATCCAATGCATTCTTACCCGACGACTGCGTGTTTGAATCGCCTCATCCTGTTACCCTCGAGGGAGTTTCTGGACATTCTCTCGCAGGTGGACAACGCGGTTGTTATATATCCACCCATTTGGTCGCTCAAGACCTTTGGGAAGAGCAAAAGGTGGAAGAAGTTGTCCTTAAGGATGACTACTTCTATCGTGCTGACATAAAGTATGACCTTTATTTGGGCCATCCTTGGCTTCGTAAGAACAGGGTAGCGCCCGTAGGTCATCGTCGTTGTTTTTTGCTGGAGTCAGGTCCCTTGGAGCGTCCTGAATTTCGTTTTTTGCACGCAGGGTTTAAAAGTGCAGAAGAATTTTTGAAGCAAAAAGTGACACCAAAATTTGGTGAAGACGTCACCATTGCAGAGGTGAATGGGAGTGCCGATTACTCCCAAGAGTTAGAATGTCTTCGTAGGGACTCCCAGCCACGACGCCCTTCGCGCTGGCACTCTTCATCCTACAGAGTTGTCGACAAATGGCGCGATGCAATTTGTGAATACTTCCATGAACATCATTCCTTTTGGCCACAGTATGATGCCTTTGCTAACCGTACGAACAAGCGCTTTGATAAGCACTTCAGCGACGCTTGGACCCACAAATGGGACAAGAAGTTGTGGATTAATCCTCCGTTTCACTTAATCCAGCAGGTCATCCACAAAATCAAGCAAGATAAGACCCAGGCAATTTTAGTTGTGCCCTTGTGGGACGACAAGCCTTGGTTTCAGGAATTACAAGACATTTGTGTTGATTACATCGAACTTCCCAGGAAGATTAAGCTGTATGCCAGGGACGACACAGGTCCCCTGCCACAGCGGTCCTGGAGTTCGCTTGCATTCCTGGTGGATGGAAAGCTTTCTGACTCTAATTCTGCTGATTCTAGTACAGATTCCTGTGTTGGGTCTGAATCTGAGGTTGAGCGTGGTACTGATGATGAATCTATTTTTTCTGATTTTTGTCCGTCAGATACCCAAGGTGATTCAACGTCCAATGGATCCGCCTCGTCTCCCTCTTCCCCAATACGGTCGACATCGAAAAGAATCTTCAGTGCACGGGCGAGGAAAAATCTCCAATCGCGCCGCAAATTCAGAGTTTTTTATGAAAAACCCCCTGTGGAAGCTTTCATGGATCCTTTCGAGGAGCTGGATCGCGAAGAAAATCTCTGGGATTTCGACACAAGACCCACCTATCTTCAAGAGGCAGTGGATACGGACCTGTTTAGGGACATCCGTAAGAAGATTCTTCCTGCCAAAGCCGGAGAAGTCGCCAAAGTTTTTTCGACAGTAATTCCTGGCGATCAGGTGGACACTGAATTGTGTTCCAAGTCAAGAGAAAAGATTTTTGAGGAACGGAAGGATACAACCCTTTCAGGAAAGTTGATCAAGGATCCCCCTGTCCGTGGGCAGTTCGGTGAAGCCTTCATCGAGCTTCGTGAAGGGTACAAGGCAAAAAAACAGCGCCCTTATGAAAATCATGGACACAAACATGAGATTCTCAGAAAAATCATTGAGAGAAATCTCAGGGAATTTGGTTGGCTTGAGGGTTGTATGACCAGCGAATGGTGTTGTTCACCCTTCACAGTCCCGAAGCCACCGCCTGCAGACCAGAACACCATTGATGGTTGGCGAATGGTTGTTGATTTTCGCAATCTCAACGCCGAAACAAAGGCGGATTCACACCCCCTGCCCCTCAGTGAGGAGGAAATCGCCAAGAGGGCAAGAGGCCGTTTGTTCTCTGTGCTGGATCTCCGTCACGGCTTTCACCAAATGCCGTTGAGGAAGGACAGCAGACCTCTTACCTGTATGTGCACGCCATGTGGCCCAGTCCAATGGACCGTCATGCCCATGGGGCTGAAGAACGCCCCCTCATTTTTTCAAAGAATGATGGAGGATGTGCTGTTCACAACCCATCCGGAGCTTCGTGCCTTCGTGAGTGTGTACATAGATGACATAATCATCGCGACGGAGGGGGAGGGACTGACCGAAGCCGAGCTGGTGGCCCTACATGAGAAGCAGCTGAACCAAGTTTTGGATATTCTTGACGCCAATCAGCTGATTTGTGGGCCAAAGAAGGGAAAATTATTTTTAAAATCAGTCGAATTTTGTGGTTCTCTCCTAGAGAATGGCACTCGACGACCCAGTCCAGGGAAGCTCGTCGCTATTCAGAAGTGGAAGCGCCCTGAGACGATCACGGAGTTGAGAGGATTCCTGGGTTGTTGCAATTTTTACCACACTTTTGTGCCGAATTATGCCAAATTTGCTGCCCCCCTCACTGAATTATTGAAGGTAGGGAGAGATGCAGGCAAGGCAGGTTCAAAGGTTCGTGTCAAGTGGACTGACGAGTGCGAGGAGGCCTTCCATCACTTGAAGGCAGCCCTCTGCGAAGTCGCCACGTTGCATGTGCCCCAATTTGACCGACCCTTCTACATTAGAACCGACGCATCTAGGTACGCGATCGGAGCTGTCCTTGAACAGGTTGATGAAGCCACCGGCGATCATTACCCTCTTGCATTTTGGTCACGGAAGCTAGCCCCACGCCAAATGCAATGGTCGCCGCGTGAGCAAGAGACTTACGCCATCATCTGTGCTTTAAAAAAGTACCAATCGTGGGTTGGCACCAATCGAGTCGAGGTTCTGACGGATCATCGATCTCTGGAGTATTGGGCCACCGAACACATTGATACTGTCGCGAGCCCAGCTGGTCGACGGGCCAGATGGCACAAATTTCTCTCTCTGTTTGACCTCCATGTGTCGTATTTGCCTGGTAAACATAACACGGTAGCGGATGCTCTGAGCCGATGGGCTTACCCCGCCTCAGAGGGGCTGCAAAGTACCAACATCCATGGTACGGAGCAGGACCGCCATGTCATCATCGAATGGGATCAGGAAGAAAAAAAGCTCATTCGACGTGCATGCATGCAGTGCGCTGTTAAACAGCACGCATTGCCGTGTCACGACATCACGGCCATCACAGATCCAGCGCATGCTCACGAGATCTGCACCAAAACGCTGAAAGTCGTGGAAAAAGTCACCGATCCCTCCTCAGGGAGTGTGAAACGGTTTGACTATACCCGACGAGTAAGTCGATTTCGGTTGATCGAGGGCATTAAGCGTCGAGATCCGGCCAAAACTCCACCCCTGCCTAAGGATTCCCTGATCATCCGTGACTGGACGTCCGATTACCTGCAGGATCCCATGTTTAAAGAGGTCTTTGGAAATCTCAAATCCAAAGATGCTCACAGGGATGGGATTTTTGCGGAGTACTCGTTGGATGGGGGGAAGCTGTGGATGGAGGGTAAATTGTGTGTGCCAGACGCCCTAGCCCCCCGAGTGTTAAACTGGTGGCACAAATGGGAGTCCCCCCACGCACATGGCCGTCGACTGTGGTCGATGATTAGGCATAGGTTGTTTGGATCGAGGCTCTACACTCATTGCATGAAAGTAGCTGCCGGATGTGCCCAATGTGCTGTCTCGACGCCTCCCAGCGCGAAGAAGCACGGCCATCTGAGGCCTCATCCTATTCCGGAGCGTCTCTTTAACAGAGTCACCAGTGATTTTTTCTATCTCGGTGAGCTCGATGACGAAGAGTGCCATTGGACTAATAAAAAAGTCAATGGTGTGCTCCTCATTCAGTGCCGTCATTCCGGCTACATTCAAGTGTTGCCTTGCAACATCGAGTCGATGACTGGCAAGGCTGCCGCCAAGTGGTGCGCGCAGACCTGGATGGGAGGCTGGGACGTCCCATCCGAGGTGGTCACGGATTCAGGCAAAGAGTACACCTCTGAATGGTGGAGAGAATTGTGTGCTCGCCTTGGAATCCACCACCTCCGATGTGAAATCCACTCGCATCGAGCGTTGCCTGGCGAAAGAGCCGGCCGCTCTATAATTAATATGCTTCGTAAGGAGCTCGCGAGTGAAAAGGATTTCCATTGGATGGAAGTTCTCTTCGCATTGCTTCGCCGTTACCACAATACGCCTTTGTATCATGGCCTCTCTCCAAATGAAATTGTCTTTGGACGAAGGAAGTGTTGGTGGAACATGCCGTTGAATAATCCTCGCCCCTGTAAGGATGCTTCGCTGTTTTTGGACGAAGTCCAACGAGCAGATAAATCTGTGTCGAAATTAATTGAGAAGCATCAAGCTGACTGGCTTTGGGTTCAAAATCAAGGTCGGAAAAACCCCCACAATTTTGAAGTTGATGATCGAGTTTGGCTTCGAAAATCCGAAACCACCCTGGACGGAGATGACAAGCTTCTTCCCTTGTGGGAGGGGCCATTCGCTGTTACAGCGCGTCTTGGGGAGAACAGGTGGAGGATTCGTGTGGATGTCAGCAGGGAAATTGACGTTTCGGGCGATCGCCTCAAGAGAGAGATCCCCTCCCCCAAAGATCGAGTTAAACCCCTTTTTTGGACTGCAAAACACTTGTCCAATCGGGTAATCGAAGGGGGAAAGTACGAACTCAAGAGGATTGTTGAAGCAAGACGTGACGCCAAGGGCGAATGGGAATTTCTGTGTGAGTGGAGGGGCTTTGATTCCAGTCACAACAACTGGGAACCAGCCCAATCTTTTGTCCATGGATACACCAAGGGGTTCATCGACTTCCTCAAGAAGCACCCCGAAATTGGTGTACTCCTGACAGATTGTTTGTCGAAACCAGACAGACAAGTGGAGAGCGACGGAAAACGACCTGTGGTGAATCGAGATCCAGCCTTTTACGGCCCTCAGCAGCCACATTCCAGGGCTGATCCGTCGATCCCCCCTCCTGCGGTCAGGCCAGCCCAGGAGCCAAATGAGGACCAAGCTTCAAGTTCGGCCACTGATCTGCAGCGCCCAAGCCGTACGAGGGCCAGGCCAGACAGGTTGGTGGTCACATGCATTCGTGCTTGGCCGAATTGAGGAAGCCATCCTACCACATTCTGCTCAATCCACTGTTCATTCTTTCTGTTTATGTCATGATGTGGAGAACTGCGAATGTTTGATAATTTGACGCCAATCAACTTTTCTTTGGTCTCCGTTCGGCAGACAAGGCGTAGATACGCTGACGGAGTGTGCTGCCGTGTTCAGAAAAAACCAAACTCAGGCTTAATTCAGGCAGATTCGGGGTAATCTTGTCTCTGTTGGTCTGTGCATCTTTGGAATTTGGCTACTCGTGCAGATGGAAGCAAATGTACATAATCAAAACGCTGGCCAGCGACATTCACCCCTACAGGCAACCCCTGTAGTACTGGTTGCCCTAGAGGCGACGCCAGGAACTCAGATCATACCTTCATTTGCTGTGATGCTGACGCCAAAGTCCAGATTCAGATCCAGGATCCTCAAATTTACCTTGAATTTCTCAGGTTTGTCCATCATTCTGCCACTGTTGTACGAAACCCAGACGTCAATTGTTCAGACAATCTTCATCTAGGAGCTCTAGGGACTTCTAACAGTAACCTCTGAAGTCCGTAAGCTTCGTTGTATTTTTGGCACACGCCAATGTGAGCTCAATTCGACCAGAAACTGTCGAGAATGGTGAATCCAAGTGTCTTGTGGGACTCCATCGAAAGATTGGCCTTGCCCAAGTCGATTGACACCGCCGCCACTGTAAATTTGGTGTCTCTCAGTTATATACTGTCAGTAAAGCGCCTTCAGCGAACCTTCGGCGCGTTACATGCCAAGGATCCAGGGCCAGCATGTCCCATCATGATGCATCATCACATGATCCACATTTTGATAGAATCTGTTAGATGCTCGCGAACCAACGTGCCGGAAAGCACAATTGAGCTGAATAAACGACAATATATATTAACTTTACTCTAAACGAAGGTGTGAGTAGTTTCAGTTGTACACATTCCGCTTCATTTCACCTTCATCTCAGGGAATTTACTCATGTTAGGACAATTTAGATTGATTTCCTTGTCATCTCCCATCATTCCTCGAAGATCTGTTTAGATCTAAATGAACAAAAGAACATCTCTACCTTCGGTGGTTCACTTAGGGTCTGTAGACTACATGTGTATTTGTTTAACCTCTCTGTGATTGCTTAATCCCCTCAATCTCTGCTCAAATTCATTCTCATTTTTGCTGAATCTTGTGATCATCCACCAGATGCGCCAAATCTGAGCCACATGCTGTACTTTTCAGAACGAGAAAAGCGGGATAACACGATGTAGAGTTCGGCGAGGACACCGTAGCGTGCCCGCGACAGCGAAACTGTGCCAGAGCGCTGAGATGTCACTTCAATTCTTGATCCCCCCACTCAATCCACCAATAATCTACCTCATTCTCAACCAATGCATGGTTTGGTATCGATTCTCGATACGTTTACATGCTTTTTAGCCTGTGACCTAATGTTTTACTGCACGGAGGACTGTTCGTCACTTCTCATTCTGTCTCATTTCAGGTTCATCCAGCCTGATTCAGTGCCAATTCAGCCCAAATCAGGTCAGATCAAGCAGATTTTGCCTCATCGAGGCTACATTTCTATGTTTTTCTGGGACTTACCCGCACTACGTTCTTCGTTGACGTAGCGACACACCCCAGTGTGTTTTTGGAGGGGGAGTGTAAGTGCGGCTAGCCCCATCTGCTCAGATTTTCAGACATTCTGCCCAGATTGGCTACATTTTGGTCATTTTCTTTGCTTCGGCGGAATTGCCGCCTCGCAGCTCAGTCACAGGATATTTCCTATATATTTCTGATATGCCGGATTTGATTCCGCGGTCCATTTCCCGTAAATCCGCCGCATTCCGCTATTTTAGCTGGAATCGCCATTTGCCGCTGACGCGCGCTCGCGGGCCTGATCGGCCAGACAATTTTACATAAATGGATTATTTAAATTCATTCGGACAGTTTTGGACACTCAGATGTATTTAGAATAATTCCCCTCAATTTTCTTCATAGACTGGGATTTTCTGCCGGACCACAATCAGCATGGATCTTGCTTCTGTTGTCGCTGCTCTCGCCTCCGTTGGTGTCCGAGTGTCCGGTTCTACCCCCAATAACAGCATCCAGGGAGACTCCTCGCGTGCCTGCCCCACTGGTCTTGCCGGCCCCGAGCCCTCCGGCACCCACAACGACCCAGGGCAGCACTTTCAGAATTATGTGCTCGCCTTGGAATCCACCACCTCAGGTGTGAAATCCACTCGCATCGAGCGCTGCCTGGCGAAAGAGCCGGCCGCTCTATAATTAATATGCTTCGTAAGGAGCTCGCGAGTGAGAAGGATTTCCACTGGCTCGAAGTTCTCTTCGCATTGCTTCGCCGTTACCACAACACGCCTTTGTACCATGGCCTTTCTCCAAATGAAATTGTCTTTGGACGAAAGAAGTGTTGGTGGAACATGCCGTTGAATAATCCTCGCCCCTGTAAAGATGCTTCGTTGTTTTTGGACGACGTCCAACGAGCAGATAAAACTGTGTCGAAATTAATCGAAAAGCATCAAGCTGACTGGCTTTGGGTTCAGAATCAAGGTCGAAAAAACCCCCACAATTTTGAAGTCGATGATCGAGTTTGGCTTCGAAAATCCGAAACCACCCTGGACGGAGATGACAAGCTTCTTCCCTTGTGGGAGGGGCCATTCGCTGTTACAGCGCGTCTTGGTGAGAACAGGTGGAGGATTCGTGTGGATGTCAGCAGGGAAATTGACGTTTCGGGCGATCGCCTCAAGAGAGAGATCCCCTCCCCCAAGGATCGGGTTAAACCCCTTTTTTGGACTGCGAAACATTTGTCTGATCGGGTCATCGAAGGGGGGAAGTACGAACTCAAGAGGATTGTTGAAGCAAGACGTGACGCCAAGGGCGAATGGGAATTTCTGTGTGAGTGGAGGGGCTTTGATTCCAGTCACAACAACTGGGAACCAGCCCAATCTTTTGTCCATGGATACACCAAGGGGTTCATCGACTTCCTGAAGAAGCACCCCGAAATTGGCGTACTCCTGACAGATTGTTTGTCGAAACCAGACAGACAAGTGGAGAGCGACGGAAAACGACCTGTGGTGAATCGAGATCCAGCCTTTTATGGCCCTCAGCAGCCACATTCCAGGGCTGATCCGTCGATCCCCCCTCCTGCGGTCAGGCCAGCCCAGGAGCCAAATGAGGACCAAGCTTCGAGTTCGGCCGCTGATTTGCAGCGCCCAAGCCGTACGAGGGCCAGGCCAGACAGGTTGGTGGTCACATGTATTCGTGCTTGGCCGAATTGAGGAAGCCATCCTACCACATTTTGCTCAATCCACTGTTCATTCTTTCTGTTTATGTCATGATGTGGAGAACTGCAAATGTTTGATAATTTGACGTCAATCAACTTTTCTTTGGTCTCCGTTCGGCAGACAAGGCGTAGATATGCTGACGGAGTGTGCTGCCGTGTTCAGAAAAAACCAAACTCAGGCTTAATTCAGGCAGATTCGGGGTAATCTTGTCTCTGTTGGTCTGTGCATCTTTGGAATTTGGCTACTCGTGCAGATGGAAGCAAATGTACATAATCAAAACGCTGGCCAGCGACATTCACCCCTACAGGCACCCCCTGTAGTACTGGCTGCACCAGATGCGACGCCAGGAACTCAGATCTTACCTTCATTTGCCGTGATGCGAAAGCCAAAGTCCAGATTCAGATCCAGGATCCTCAAATTTGCCTTGAATTTCTCAGGTTTGTCCATCATTCTGCCACTGTTACACAAAACCCAAACGTCAATTGTTCAGACAATCTTCATCTAGGAGCTCTAGGGACTTCTAACAGCAACTTCTGAAGTCCGTAAGCTTCGTTGTATTTTTGGCACATGCCAATGTGAGCTCAATCCGACCAGAAACTGTCGAAAATGGTGAATCCAAGTGTCTTGTGGGACTCAATCGAAAGATTGGCCTTGCCCAAGTCGATTGACACCGCCGCCACTGTAAATAGAGGACTCTTCGGTGTCTCTCAGTTATATACTGTCAGTAAAGCGCCTTCAGCGAACCTTCGGCGCGTTACATGCCAAGGATCCAGGGCCAGCATGTCCCATCATGATGCATCATCACATGATCCACATTTGGATAGAATCTGTTAGATGCTCGCGAACCAACGTGCCGGAAAGCATAACTGAGCTGAATAAACGACAATATATATTAACTTTAGTCTAAACGAAGGTGTTAGTAGTTTCAGTTCCAGACATTCTGCTTCATTACACCTCCATCTTAGGAAATCAACCTAAATTCAACCTAGCCAACTTGATTTCCTTATCATCTCCTCTCATTCCTCGAAGATCTGTCGACGGCTTTGCCTAACTCCGTTGACGCTTATGATTTTCGGTGCACTTAGGGTCTGTAGACTACATCTGTATTTGTTTTCCCACTCTGTGCTTGTTTAATCTCCTTCATCTCTGCCCAAATTCATTCTCAATTTTGCTGAATCTTGTGATCATCCGCCAGATGCGCCAAATCTGAAGCACATGCTGCACTTTTCAGAACGAGAAAAGCGGGAGTAACACGATGTAGAGTTCGGCGAGGACACCGTAGCGTGCCCGCGACAGCGAAACTGTGCCAGAGCGCTGAGATGTCACTCCATTTCTTGATTCCCCCACTCAATCCACCAATAATCTACCTCATTCTCAACCAGTGCATGGTTTGGTATCGATTCTCGATACGTTTACATGCTTCCTAGCCCTTAACCGAATGTTTTACTGCACGGAGGACTGTTCGTCACTTCTCATTCTGTCTCATTTCAGGTTCATCCATCCTGATTCAGTGCCAATTCAGCCCAAATCAGGTCAGATCAAGCAGATTTCGCCCCATCGAGGATACTTTTCTATTTTTTTCTGGGACTTACCCGCACTACGTTCTTCGTTGACGTAGCAACACACCCCAGTGTGTTTTTGGAGGGGGAGTGTAAGTGCGGCTAACCCCCATCTGCTCAGATTTTCACTGATCTAACCCAGATTGGCTACATTTTGGTCATTTTCTTTGCTTCGGCGGAATCGCCGCCTCGCAGCTCAGTCTCAGGATATGTCCTATATATTTCTGATATGCCGGATCTGATTCCGCGGTCCATTCGCCGTAAATCCGCCGCGTTCCGCTAATTTAGCTGGAATCGCCATTTGCCGCTGACGCGCGCTCGCGGGCCAGATCGGCCAAACATTTTTACATAATCGGATTTATTTAAATCTTTTCAGACAGATATGGACACTCAGATGTGCATAGAATAATCCGCGTCAATTTTCTTCATAGACTGGGATTTTCTGCCGGATAACAATCAGCATGGACCTTGCTTCAGTTGTTGCTGCTCTCGCCTCCGTTGGTGTTCGAGTATCCGGTTCTACCCCCAATAACAACGTCCAGGGAGACTCCTCGCGTGCTTGCCCCACTGGTCTTGCCGGCCCCGAGCCCTCCGGCACAAACATCGACCCAGGGCAGCACTTTCACTTCCACTTGAATACCCTCCCCTGAGGGGTGATGAAGGCCAGTAGTTCCTGCGCGTTGGGCGTCAGGTCCACTTGCCAGAATCCACTTCGCTTGTCCATCTTGGTCTTGTAGCGACAGGAGGCTATCTTCTCCAGGGTAGACTCCATATTGGGAATGGACCCTGAGTGGTTCAGCGTCTTCTTGTTCAGCTCTCCATAGTCCACTACCAGCCGTTTGGCTGTAGACCCAGGTTTAGCCACCAGGAAACAGGGGCTGCAGTGTAGGGGGTAGTCCCCGTCCTTGTACTCCAGGACTAGGCCAGCGTCGATACATTCTTGTTTTTGTCGCTCGATCTCGTCGGCCTGCTCTTTAGTAGCTGGATAGGGTCTCCTCCGGATCTTGTGACCCACGAACTCGGGTTTCAGCTTGAGGTCCATCTGTACCAGCTTGTCACATGAGGCTGGTGGGGGTAGTTCTCCGAACACCTCCAGATAGGTCCTTATCAGCTTCTGTACCCGCGGGTCCAAGACCTTGATCTTGTCCTCCATTAGAGCATTTTCGGCGGGGGTGATGTCCGTGCGTCCACAGAAAAATCGAAAATCCTTCAACCCATCACCCCAACCTCTCCAAGTACTACATGAAGTCTATTCCAAACTTCGATTCCATTGGAGTTGCGTAAATGGTCTTGGAATCCTTGCTCACCCCACGGGGAGCGTCCGCGGACACAATCTGGCGTCTATGGACAAAGAGAAGGTATATGTAACATAATAAGTGCGTTGACATGTACATTGTATATGTAACAATTCTATACTATAAAATAGCATAAAAAAGATGACGAAATGAAGGCGACGGCGTCGCCGCCATCAGAAAATCTGACGGCTACGAGGCGTCGCCATCAGGATCTCCACTGAGATCCTGCCCAAACTGGGCCAAACAGTGGTTTTTGGGCGAAAAACAATGAAATATAGTGATTTTTGAGCCAAAAACACTCATTTCACGCGTCTCCCCCCAACGCGTCGCGTAGCCGACACGACGCGTTTCTGTACCAATTCAACCTACATATGAAAAGCCCCACTGTTGGGCTTCGCCATAGGCGTCTGGGCGATTCCTGGAATCGCCTCAGCGTTTTTTGAAAAATGCGTGAACGTGCCACTTTTCGCAAAAATGGACCTTCGCGGAACGCCGCGAAAAAGGTCACGCTACAATCTTTTAGTTCTAAAAACGATAAAACAATAATAAAATTGCCTAAAATCTTTAGAAATCGAGAGTTAAATTCTCGATCTGGGGCTGCGTCGCGCAGGCGACGACTGTCGTCGCCAGCCCAAAAAAGACGTAAAATGACGATTTCTGGGGTATTTTACAGAAATCCCACAGAAATCAGGATGCCGTAGCATCCACAGGAAAATTCCTGATCTGGCCTGGCGAAGAGCGCCACAGGCTGGGCAGCGGGTATGGGTGAAGCACCCCATACCGCTTCACCATGTCCTCGTCGGAGTGTAAGTTGCTTGCCCCCTGAGTAATAGACGTCGAGAGGTGGTCCTCCACCGACTCTTCGCCCGTGGTAGTATCCTTCAGCCCTTGGTAGGCATACAGAAGGTCTTGTTCAACCATCTCCGGTGGACGATGGCAACATAGGCAAGCTCGAGGGGGTTCACATACACATTCCTCCGAGAGGTCGTCCTCCTCGGGGGTCCTCACATGGGCGCCCCACACGCTCTTCATGAGCTTGAGATCAACCTCCCTTTGCCAGGTGGTGATCTTCTGTTCGAGGTCCTCCTTCAATTGGGATAGGTCTCCCATACGTCCTTGCTTCAGTGGCCATGAACTGCGGGTAGGCTTCGCGTAGCATAGCTTTTTCGCCACCATCTTCCTCTTGGAATCCACATACTCCCTGAGCCTGGATCGAGGGTCCAGCTCCTCATCCACGGGGTCTTCCACCCTCATGCAGAGTAGGGGTTTTAGTGGGGCGACGTACTCGGCGTTCTCCACTTCCTCCACCGCGGTCTGCACGAAGAAGGCGTCGTGCTCAGTTTCGTCGTCTGAGTGGATAGAGCTAGGTAGCTCAGATAGTCCACACTCAGAGACTCCATCAGGTACAGGTACAGGGCAGGGAGAGTTGGGGGCGTTGGTGTCAGTCACGACGTACTGATCTCCTCCGGGTGTAGTTTCAACAGCATCTTGAGGTCGTAGACGATCCTTCAAGTCACCCAAGGCGAGTCCATCGCTTTCACGTTGTATGGCCTGGACCAGAGTCGGGTCCAGGTCCTCCCAGGGAATGGAGGTAAGACCTCCGTCCACCACGCTTAGCATACTCCCCCATCCGGGCTTCCCAATGGGCGTCTTGCGTCCCAGAGGCACGTAGATGGCCTCATCAGGTAACCGCACAGAGCTGATAGTCAGCTTGTCAAGGAGGGTTCGCCAGTACTCGTTGCCCCCATGGGCTCCCCAATCGGGGGAACACAGGACCATACGGGAACGTTCCAAGGCCACCTTGGTCAGCACCTTCCCCAGTTCACTGAACCTGGGGTTCCCGTAGGCCATCCCGAAAGAGGGCCAGTAAAATTTGTAGCTGCAGTTCTTCCCCTTGCTGCAGTAAAGGCCCAGTACATGTTGCTTGTCGCTAGCGAACAACTCCACACTTAGGTCTTCTCGAGAGTAACCCAACTCCTTCAGACCTTGGTCTAGGACTTCCCCCAATAGTTGATAGTCCTCAGTTTTGGAGGCCGCCATCATGTTCGAGGGCTCCTCCTTCGATAGTCTCAGGTAACTCGAGGTATGTTCCGACTGCTCCAGTGGCACAGACTCTCTGCCACTGCCGTGGTCCACGTACAGGAGGTAGGGCGCTTGCAGCGTCAGGGATTGTATCTGGGAGTGCTGCACGAAGAAGTCAGTCCCCAGTACAAAGTCGAAGGCATCAGTGTCCATCACATAGAACCGATGGGCGATAGTCCTGGAACCCATAGGTACCTCCACTTCACAGTCCCCGCAGCTGTGCACCACATGTCCATCCCCCATGCGTATAGCGGCGGTGGTCATGGTGTTCTTCAGGCTCCCACAAGGTAAAATTTTCTTGGCCACTATCGATATTGTGGCTCCAGTATCCAGTACCCCCAGGTATTCACGTCCCCCTAGTCGGATACGTACCCAAAACACCAGGTCTTGGGTGCCACCAGAGCGTCCCCGTCAGAATTCCGCGGGACAGGTCACCTCGAACCCCTTGTTCCGCAATTTGCGGGCCATCCTCATGAAACGGCTCCTCTTCTTAGCGTTGCCGTCGTCACCACCTTCATGCTCACGCTTGGCTCCTTGTTCTTGCTGGGCCTGCGTCTGTGAGCGTGTGGTAGGACCAGTCTGCCCTCCAGAGGGCTCGGCGTTCCCCCCTGGATTAGGGTTGGGGTTGCCTCCGTTCTTGTCCTTGTTCTTGTTGTCGGGCTGGCGGTTAGCGCCTCCTCCTCGTCCACCTTGACCCTTGTCTTGACCACCTTGACCACGTCCTTTCGACTTGCCCTTGCCGGAGTCGTTGCCTTTGGCCTTGCCTCCACCTTTGCCTGAGCCTTTGCCAGGATCTTCCCCCTTAAGCTTCGCCGATAGGCGTTGCTTATGGTAGCACTCATCCTCGTAGTGCTTCCGCTTACCGCAGAATGCACACGTGATGGTGCAGCGGTAATGATCCGGCAGCTTCACTTTGGCGCCGGTGATCTTTTCCTGCTGCTTCCCCTGGACTACAAAGCAGTCTCGCTGCTCGCAGTCAGAGGCGTGCTGCAGGTGGCCCTGCTCATCTCTGGCATCACACCAGAATAGCTCCTTCACGTTCTCCATTAGACGGGCGTGGGCGTGTTTGGGGGTAGTCCCCTGCCCAGGTCGGGACCCTTGGTACCCTTTGCCTCCAGAACCTCCACCACCAGGACGGTAGTTGTTCAAGTGCTGGTCGCTCTCCTTCTCCAGCGCCATCTCCAGGAGCAGCACGCATAGATCCTCGTAGCGGAGGGATCTAGCCTTGCGCTCAGCCGTCAAACGGCACTCGTCCCATAGCTCTCGGGGGAGCTTGGCGCACAACCAGAACAGCAGGTCGTCGCTGCTGTAGGAACCGGGCGTCAGTCGTCCAGCCCAGTGATCCAGGTCAGCCAACAGCTCGGAGACCCTGCCAGGTTTGGGGTTGTTGGGCAGCACGGGCAGGTTCTGGATCTCGGCCCTGATGGAGAGGTCGGTCTCGTAGGTCGGGTACTGCCTCTCCAGGGCAACCAACACATCGGCAAAGGTGGCGGAGTTAGTGACGATCTGCCTGACCTGCTTCTCCAGGTACTTGGTCTTGCAGCACTGCAGGAGCAGATCGCACTTCACTCGCCCACTCGCGTGGGTTTGGCCGGTCAGTCGTAGGAACCGGCCAAAGTTCTCAGCGAACTCGCTGAGGTCCTTGCCTGTGAACTCAGGCAGGTTGACCACTATCTTGGAGGTGGCAATAGCCTTCGCCTCCTGAGCTCGGCGTCCTTCAGGGCGTCGGGTCTTCTTCTTCTTCTTCTTCTTCTTCTTACCCTTGGGGTCCTCGGGGTCTTCGTCATCTGAGGGCGAAGAAGAATCCATCGACGGCGGCTCGTCATCGGAGGGGTCGCCGCCTAGATCACTGGAGCCATAAGGCTCTACGTCCACCATAGCCCTTAAGGCTGTCAGCCCCAGCTGGTCCAGCTCGGCCCTCGTCGAGTTCGTCACGTGGCTGTAGGGCGGCTGGGCCGTTCTCGGGACGAATGGACTTCTCGGTACTGCTGCAGGAGTCGGCATCGGTCGGCTCCTCAGGCTCCCCAGGGTATTTGTCAACCCTGCCACCAGGTGGTTAGCCTGTACTCGGTGGGGTGACATTCCCACCGTCGTAGGTGACGCATGGGACGGGATCATCAGGGGCTCCAGTTTCTCCCTGATCTCTTGCGTGAGGTCGCCCAAGATTTTCGAAGTGGCTCCTGGGAGCACCTCGTTGATCTCCGACCGCGTCAGGGACCTGTTGGAGGATCTTCCCGATCCTCTACTCCTGCCTCCCAGAGACTCTGGTCCTCTCCTCAACCCACTCAAGGGTGCATACCCAGGTGCATACCCAGGAGCATACCCAGGAACTTCCATGTAGGTTCCAGTGGCGTGGAGTGGATGGGGATGGTCAGCCGCATACCATCGCGGCGCAGAGCTGGAAGCCACCGGCTCACTGGCAGTAGTTGCCTCAAGGAGCGCAGTGGTAGGTGGGCCCATGCCATAGGCGGGGTAGTGAGGCATGCCAGTAAAGCCTGTGCCCTCTGCCATAGGCGGGTTGGTTGTGGAAGTGGATGTTGCGGCGGCTGGGAGTGTGGTGGTTATGGGAGAGGGTGATGCATGGAGGCCAGAAGCGCTTGGTGCGCCTTCGAAGGTAGGGACATCCGTCGGGTCTTGCCCTTGCTCCTCTCCTTCGTCTGCTCCGTCTCCAGCATCATTCTCGCTCTCTCTGTTCCTTTTTGCAGGCTGCGCCACCCCCTCCTCGCTGGACAGGGCCCCGAAGGCCCTCTGGAGTCCATCCAGGGAGTCCTCCGCCGTATCCACTGGCCCATGTAAGGGCTCCGCTGAAGGTACAGCGCCAGGCGCCGGCCTTGCCGGTGCCTCAGGCGCTGGCGCTGTCTTCACGTCGGCGTCAACTCTTCCTGGATCCATCTTAATCCGCCCTTCTGCTTATATTTGCCTGCTCGGAGCACTGGTTGTACGGCGCGGGGTCGCTGCCGGTGCACAGAGACAGGCTGCCTCTTGCTACCAGAAAAGTTTATAGTGTTTTCAGCACTGTGTTTTGCCTCTCCTGCTGCTTGCTGTTGGTGTAGGGATTCCTGCTGCTTGTTTTTGGAGATGAAAAGCTTTTGTTTTGATGAAATACAGCCACTCCAAGTCACTCCAGGATAGCCCAAGCCAATAGTATGCAAAGAGAAGAGGATTCAGGATCAAAGCATGAAGGGCTGCAGTGTAAACAGTGAAAGATGATTGGATATTCACAGAAACTGCAACTCAGGTCACAAATGAATGCATATTCACAAAGATAGCTGAAATGTTTTTGGAAAAGAGTTAGAAAACTGCCTCAGGATCACTCTCTCTCCATAGTGCCATCTTAGGAGATGTGCACTCTTTGTTTTGGGTCCCATATGTGCTGAGGTGGCATGGTATGTGGCGATGAGGTCACTGCCATGTCACATGGGATCTTCCTACTTAGCTAGGCTGACCAGGAATTGAACCCAGGACCTCTCAAAAAGAGGTGCCCAGCCCCCTAGGGTGCATACCACTAGGATAGCTAAGAATTCATGGAAAAAAATAGATAAATTCATAGGCTCTACTTTAGGTATGTCAGTGCTCAGTCAACTCAGGAAAAGATGAATAGCTTCACATTGAAAGGGGATTAAGGGGTCCACTCCATATCCTGATTGGGTGTTTGGTTCCATCGGTCAAAATGTGTTATCACCAGTTTTGGTTGGACCAATACTAAGATTAAAATGCATGGATGCTCAGTGCATCTCTAATACAACTAGAGTATGCCTCAAAGCAATGGAAAAGCACTTCTTCTTACTTTTTAATTGAGGTGTATCATTTATTGATTATTGGTCCATGGATGCTTAAATGAGAAGTATTTCCGCGTACGGTGCCAATGAATAGCAGCACATTTGCTATCCACAAATCATTGGCATTGAACCTCTTGCTAGATGTCACATTTTGCCGGGTTTGGTTAGTTGTCAATATTGAAAATAAACAGGTGTAGCGGAACCACAAATGTTCCAAAAAAGTTGTATGGATTAGCTGTAACAGACCCATTCGGATTTTACAATCCGTGTGCGAGTTTGATATGTGCGTTGTACGGTATTGATATTTTGATTTGCCTGTTGCACAAGATTGGCACGATACACACTGCATACAGATACATGAATGCCAAAAACAAACAACAAATGGGAGACCAACACAAAAATGGGACCAAAATAGTCAAATAGGGTAGTAAATGTCTTGTTTTATCAATACCATGCAATTCACAAGAATAGGGTACAACACCCAAACCATGTAGTGCACATGCTGCACGGAACCAACCGAATTGACAATCATCAAATCCATCAATGTACCATTCCAATTCGCAGTGCAATTCAATTTTTGACATTTTGTTCCAAAATAAAGTGATAGAGCCATGCAATTATGATACTTCAACCACCTATCATTTCTCTCAATTTTACACAGCCCCAAGAGAATGGCTTTACAATAAACACCGAATGATTGTGGCTATTGCATGAAAAAAAATCTTGAATTGATGAATTTTGCATTCCGACTAATTTTTCGGGCCCAACAACCAACTTTAATCTTAATTGCCAATCGCATGGATCTCCACAAATATCCAAACACTTGCCTAGCCAATTGTAATTTGTAATGATGGAAAGGATGGTGGACCACTTCAACAAACCATATTCTTATATGACACGATAGGAGTGGTCCAACATGGTTTTATAAAAATGTTGTTTTTGCTTGATTTGTCGGTATTTTTTAAATAGATTACCAAAACGGATATGTGGAGCCTCACACTTTTGCTTCTTTTGTAGGGGCAAGGAATAGGTAGAGCTTTAACCATACCTTTGGGCCTAAAGTTAGGAACCAGTAGTTTGCTACCGCTACGAACGGTACCTATTCAGCCCCATAGATTGAAAACAACAACCAGTTTCTATTTTTTTTCATGACCAAAAGGCACTCATTCGTTTTAAATTTTTTTTGAAGCCAAGCATTGACAATCGTTCATTGTACACTAAGTATTTACAGCCAATTGGTTTTGATGATTTCTCTATTTTGCTACATCGACAATCTTACTCAATGCGTGGATTGGTACCTGTTGGGCTCGCCCATCCTGCCGGCGTGTGATTCTCTACAATGAGCATGGCAATTTGTCTTCCATAAACTCTCTAAAATGAGATTGCTTTCATTGTAAGAGCTGGGTGGCTGAAATCCCAAATTGGGTTCATAGGGATTGTTGCAGAATTCATTGCATGTTACACTTCATATGCATGCGTGTTTATTGATGAGCACTAGCACCTCCCAGTAGCGACCTTGGAAGGTAACACAGTGAAATACAAAATCGCTCAAGCCTGCAGGAAAAAGCTATGTTCAAGGCATTGGCACACGGGTATTGCCACAAACATGAATTTTGATTGGCCCCACCATTGTTCTTGGTTCAGCACCTTTGCGGAAAAATAGGGATTAGCACCAAAAGGTTTCAAAAATGTGCAGGCTTTTGGGATCTTTCTGACAGATCGTATTCGCAGTGTTCCCGACCGCACCCATTTGACATAACAACTAGCCGAACACCCTGCGAAAAATTTTGTCTATTCATAGACAGGACAGCGGAATGATGGGGTTTTCAGTTATCTCCATTGGTGCATGACTAGCTGAGCCGAAAAATAAAAAATGGACTGCGCAATTTCACTCGCACCCGAGCCCCCCCCCTCCCCGTCTCTTTGTCTCTCTCCGAAACTATTTTGACAAAATCACAGCAGTAAACAAACAAATATATGGCTCTCTAAAACCACATCAGCTTGGGCTTATGTTAACACTAAGCGCAATTATCACAAATGTTTGCTAATTTTGTCTGAACAACCCTCTCCCCAACTCCCTACCCCTTGCCCTCAATTACAGCTCCATTTTTACAATTAGAAAAGTGATCAACACCTCCCACACCCCTGTCCTCCTATTCCCGTCTACCGGCCATGGACAAGGTGCCATTAATTGTTCAATCATCACTGTTGGCGGCAGGAGATTGACGCGCCCAATCACCATCTGACCTCCAGCCTCCAAAAAGGGAAAAAATTGGACCACAAATAAATTAGCTCCCCAAATGAAAAGAAATTGCAAGAGGGCGTCAATTATGCAATGATTTGGCAAATTGTAATGTTGTGTGCCGTCCTTGGTGGAAAGCCTCAGTCCTCAGCATCCGAAGCGTCTGTGAATGTGTAATGGTGTGTGGTAGCCTTGCACTGGACAGTGCTGTTGTTTCTGGTAACTCGGATCACGCCTGGTTTTTTGCACTGTGGCTCCGAGCTATCCGGGTGGGGCCTCCCGGAGGTTGCGCCTGATTGGTAGAGACCGTGCATACTTCTCAACGTATCCGCCTCTGCCGCCTCTATATTGTTTCTGCCCCTCCCTATGCTTTCTTTGCCCCATTGTATCTGCCTCAAGCGAAGGCATCCGGATTCACACTCAGTTAGCCACTTACGCTGTCAGCGACAGTTGGACATTTGTCACGATGTGCATTTATGCGGCTCGGGTCGTGTGGCAATAGATGTCACCACAAATACACGTGAAGGGCATCAGCCCCGGTGCCCGCTAGCAACCACAATTGGCCTTTTTGAGTGCGTACTGCTTTTGTACATATGGCTTCGCCTGCCGTCCTTGGCGGCTGAGGACTACACGCCCCCTGTACTAGTTTATCTTTTTGCTCAATGCATTCCCACAGTGCCAAGTTTCACCAGTGAGTAGAACAATATCTGAGCGAGCCAACACTTTCAATTGAGCTGACTCAACCCCCCCCCCCCCCAAGGCTCCAACGCTATGACCCTGCCACATTAATTGGTATTGATTGGCAGTCAAAGCAGTAAATTAGTCCTATTCTGGATGATGTGCAAGCCTCACAGACGGAAAATCAGGATGCTTGCTTTGATGGGCAGCCCTTTGCCGACCAAAACTACACCCATGTTGTATTTATCCACTTCATTCACCTGCTATCTCAGCATTTGACTGATGAATTCAGTTCGAATGTTGCCACCATTACTTTTGTCAATGTGGTATAAGATACAAAGCTCTTGGTACAGCGAGAAACACGAACAAAACAGGCCACATGTGTTCCACATCCACACTATGAAATAAATGAATGTGCCGTTTCTTGGGCACAAATGTGCTGAGGTTGCATGTCACCAAGGGCAACTGCATATTGTGTAGCGTGCTCCTTATGACACTTATCAATCACCCTGCTTTGACATGGATATACCTGGTGTACTCACGGATTCCCCATATGTATGATTCACAGCAACACAAACAATGAAGAGCAAAGCTGAATGTGTAAATAAAGCCAACAGGGTCACCACTAATAGTGCATGCACTGGCCGTTGCAAAAGAGCTTGCAAATGCACAAGATTCCACAGTCCCCAAAAAAGAAAACAAAAGGCAAAGTGCAAAGTGGGAGTGAAAGCTACATTGAGGTAGAACTGCACCGAAAATATGATACGGATGCAGCATGTACCAGCAAAATTTCCCCAAAAAGAAATCCGCTGAACGACACCACCTGTGCAGGACTGCTTTGCTCTGCATCTTCGTTCAGGGGGATCAGGCTCTAGCAATACGCACCACACAAACAGCCACTATCAGTCCAGACAGGTCAGAAACATCCAGCAACAGACTCATCGCGCCCACTAGTACCCACATTGACCCTGGTCTGAGCATCCAAGGTGTCATCTGCATTAATCCTCCAACAATCCTCTCCCTTGCATGCCCCCATTCTTGGATAAATGTGATGCATAGTATGGGCCTGTTGGTGGCTCATTGAGTGCTGCAGGCCATCCTATGTACTGACTGCAATGCACCTCAGGCCGCACTGTCACTACTGTATTTTTCTGCCCCCCCCCCCCCAAGAGAGCTGGATGTCCGAGTGGCGGAGCACCTATGCTAGCATGTCATCAGTCGTGGGACCAAACTCAGCTGCCTTTAGTTCACAGCCTGGTGCCCGAGGGATCAGAGCAGTGCCAACCTGTGCGATACTCGGGAGGTGAAGCACACAGTACACTCACCACAAGGTCTGGGATAGTCCACGGGTGTCTGTCTAGGGACACTGTGAGGACCGCCAAGATCCGAGCGGGGTATCGGATGGCAGGCATCCGGTGTACCCAGACCACGGACGCTCTGTCGAGGAAGGTGTCCCGGGGTCCCAGGTCTTAGACCTGCGCCTACGGGCGATTGGGTGAGAGGCCCATGGTACCTTCCTTCCTTCCCCCACGCACAATCCCATGTCACAGATTGCCTGGTGGCTTGGCATCCATACCTGCGCAGATGCCTGAGTATCCCCCCCCCCCCTGAAGAAAGGGATGGATCGTGTTTTGGCATGGCCCCGTGAGAACAGCACACTACGTTGTACCACGCTGTGTGAAGGGGCGTACAATACAGTTGTTCGACACCATTGCTGTTTCTGCACAGCGGAAAGGCGCCGTGGCAAAGACATTAAGGTAGGCGGTTATCGCCAACAGCGGCGGTTGTTTCTGCTGAAGGGCCTCAGCACAGATGCACCATGCGCAGATGCAGCACTGGGCACCTTCCCCCTCACATATTCTGTGTGCGGGATGGGTTGCGCAGACCCCCCTCCCCATCGGAGGGCTGGTGTATGGTGTACGGTACGTGTAAGGTGTGCGTGGAATGCATAGAATGCCCCACACAACATTGCTTGAAAGAAATCCCCCCAATCCCTTCTGGAAACTGCAATTCGCTGGCTGCCTTTTTGCCATTCGAGCAAATTCCAGTGGTGCCGCAGGAATGCGATACCATGCAAGTCAGGCCAAAGAGCCTCAAGCGGCAGCACTTGCTGCCGCACAGACCTTGACCCACACACGTGAGCCCGCCCAAGACCTGATAGCGCCTTTTGGGGAGGGGGGGGGTCAAGGGGGTCTAAAACCTGCCGCCTACCTTGACACATCCTTCATTGTGGCTTTTGTGGCTGTGCTGCATGTGGCTACGTTTAGATTGGGTGGTGACTTTGACGTGCAGAATTTGCACTCGACATTGGGCTTGCTCCATCCCATTCCCTTCAGAAAAGAACGCGCTAGCATTCATGGTATGCATCCGCGAGCAAAGGTCAGACGGTTGGAAATGGCGGTCCTCTCTTGCAATAAATGGGTAGTGATGCTCCCCACCCTAGCAACCCAACATGCACCACACATTGATGAGGAGAATCTGGGGAATTAGGTGTGTCACATGTTGCCGTTGGTTGTTGGCAGCGAGTGATGCACGCTCGGAAGGGGCATCCCAAGTCTATGGCCCATGACTTTACATGAGATTTTGGATAGCAATTGTTGCGCATCCTCTCAAGCGTACAAAAATGGCCCCAAAGAAACTTACGGAAAAAAAACGGCCAAAAGAAACTACATAGAGGACAAACCAACCGATTTCCAACGGCTGGTAACCACCCCTAATCAACGCACAACCGGTGGCGTTGCATGGACTCACCAATTTCCGGTGGTTTCACGCGAACAACCAACCGTTCCAACGTGCGACAAAAGAGAAGGCTTAGGGAGACCGCGCAATGTGCTTCACTCATCCATTCCCTCGCCCTCGCCCTCTTCACTCTCCTCATTCTCTTCGTTCTTACTTTTTTCCTTCTTTCTCTCTTTTTCTTTCTTGTTTTTTTCTGCCCTTTTAGTCTGTTTGGCTGCCTCATACTTTTTGACAAGAGCTTTGTTGCGCTTTTTGAGACCTGCAAGCTCGGTCTTCAATTCCACGCAGATTTGCGGGTTGCGGATAATTTTGTCAAGCTTGTCAGGGTTCAATGTGAGCACTTCCTGCGGGAGGGAAGACAAATGAAAATGCGTCTCAAGCATTGAGGCATGCATTCGACAAACACGAAAATTGAGGAGGGACGGAGAGCAACCACATCAAGGGCTCTCCAAATCGGTAGCGCAACCCGAATGTGGTGTGCTTTGGAACTATTTTTGGGAAGACGTCGACTTCCACATGGTCCATTGGCTCACTGTTTGGTAGCATGGCATGCAGCACCAACGGTTTTCATAGTTGTGCAACAATTTTTTGGATCTTTTGTTTTCCTTCACCATGTCACACAACATCATGGGGTGTGCTTTGAACAATTTTCCTTGTCAAGAAGATTGGTGGTTACACCACATTACAGGGAGCGCTTTTGATTTTTTTCCTTGTGATTGCATGCCAGCATCATCTTGCAAAGGCCAATTTTTTGCGACATTGTTCATTCTTGTGCGTTTCACACGTTGCACGTCACACCACATCAATAGGTGCGCTTTGGAACAACCATGCAGACGTGAAGACATCACAAGGATATTGCCTGTAATGCTGTAGTGTGACCCACGTGTATGTGCTATTTTTGTTGGATTTCCCACGGTTTGATTGGTGGTTGTCACGGAACAAAAATCCGCAGCACACATCTAGGGGCGGAGAATCTAGGGGCGGTGCCCCCCCCCCTCCAGTCGTCTCACAGTCCCTCGGGTTGGGTCCTCAACTGCTAGCTAGTGGAACAACAAGGGGGGGGGTTTGCGAGAAATCTTGGATCCTAACCCCCCCCCCCTCCCCATGGAACGGTTACCACGGAACAATTTCCGGCCCGAATAACCCCCCCGGAATGGAACGGCGTGCCTCACACCCTTAGCCGAACTTTGCATCATACAAGCCTTCGACAAGAGTTTGCGCCTTTGAGCTACATATTAGTCTTTGGCGCGGTATCCATTAGGCCTTTGGACAAAAGGCAAGGGGGGGGGGTAACTTTCAACGTCCGTGTTGGGCCTGTGTTAACACAACAAAGGAGGGGGAGGGGTTACTTTTCAACGCTTGTGTTGTGTTGTGTTGTGTTGTGTAGTGTTATTCCTTGTTTTTTTTTCATTGTGTTGTGGCGTGGTGTGTTGCGTTGTGTCGTGTTGTGTTGCGTTGCGTTGTGTTGTGTCGTGTTGTGTTGTGTTGTGTGACAACACCACGCAACACAACGCAACGCAACACGAAATCGCCATCTTCTTGTGTTGCCATGGGGGGGTACTTTTCACGTCCGTGTTGGGCCTGTGTTAACACGACAAAGGAGGGGTAGGGACGGGTACTTTTCACCTCCATGTTGGCGGGCTGTGAAAACACGGCCCTTTGCAGTCGTGTGTTTGGCAATTTTGACAAACATATTAATTATCATAATGTGCAAGGAAAGGAAATCATTAATAACCGATGCAACTTCTTGAAAAAAATTGTTCAGTGCACCCTGTGATGTGGTGTGACATGCATGCGAAGGGAAGGCAAAGAGCCATAAAACTTCTCAAAAAAAAGTGTGTCGTTAAAGGCACTATACTGCGAACCGCTCCGGAACGGAACAAAACGGTCCATGGGAATAGAACCCCCCCCCCCCCCCCTGACGGAACGGTTGACACGGAGCAATTGTGGGCCAAAATGCCCCCCCCATGTTCCGTGCCCCGAAAGTTGAAAACCTCATTTTCAAGGTAGGGCGTTCAGGTTCGACAATCTCTCCCGGGGTCTAGAGGACGGTGCGCCGTTTATCACGCAAGCACGGCGAAGGGTGAGAGACAAGGCAACCGGGCAAAGGGGGACCTTGGCGTTCTTGATGCCATGCTTCATAAACTCTTTGGCCCACGGTGCATACTTTGGTCCCAATTCTTTCAACCACGTAGCAATTCCCGGAGTTTTTCCTACTTGTGCCTTGACTTGATCCCTAATATACGCGATGCGACGCTTTTTCGCAGGTTCCTTTTTGATCTGTGGAAAGAGTGTGTGGGAAAGTCAAAGTGCGCCGATAACGCCTCACCGCAATTTGGCACTAGGGCAATATATCAATTGAGCACCCACCCAACAAACATGTGCACGATGATGACAAAATCTTGCCCTTCCGTGCCAGTCACCCCTCATGCAGTTGGCAACGCGTTTTTGCATAACCTTTCGTGAAATTGTACCAAGTGGTCCCTCTTTTTTTTTTTTTTTCGAGCACCGATCAATGGCACTTGGCAAAGTTGCTTTCCGGACCTACTTGCCTCAACGCATGGTATGTGAGTTCCGGAGCTTGTACTCGGGTGCTTGGCCGCCCGTAACCCCTGATGAAGAAATGTGCTGATTTGTTTGTTTCTGTGTTTGAGTGCGTTTGGTGCAAGGCACAGTGGCAGTGCACGAGAATTCTTTGTGCAAGAGATAGTGCCAGTTCACACAAAGCATTCCGCCCGACGGACAAGAGAACCGTGTAAAGTGGGGTTGGTATGTACGAACTGCAAATCGAACCATGGGCTGCACAACCAGTCTCACACATCTCACGTGTTTCACCTATGGCCGAAGAAATTAAGATCCAAAGAGGGGAAAGGCATAACCTTCTTAACGTTCTTGATGTGGCTTTTTTTTTGCATCTTTGCTGCACGATTTTTGGTGGTAAAGCCTCCTCCTCGATTCTTAGCCATGGTGAGAGAAAAACGCTATGGAGCCACGTCACGCGAAGTGAAAGTACCGCAATAGATAATGTGAAAGCATTGAACTATGCAGGAAATAAGAACCGCGCTCCGGCCGCCAAGACTATTTCGACGAAGAGTCACAAAGCTAAGTGATTGAAGATGGTCCCACAATGTGCAATACGAACGCGGGACGCCCCGAAGTCTTCGTGCCACGTCGAGCAACAAAAGTTGCACTACACTTTGTGTTGTGCGGAGAAGATATCGTATGGAAATTTTGCATCGACGCACAATATCTATCTCCCGCATGTGCATTGCGGAAAAGTTGCGCTGTGATGCGGACTCACCCGGAGCCTTTCTTGGTGATGAGGGGAGGAAGTGGCACGACACAAAGGCAACAAGACACGGCAGAGAAGAGTGGACTCACATGGGTCTTGTTGCACCGGTGGCGTACCTGCAAGTTTGACTACTCCCTGAAAAACATGGCAAGGGAAGGGGAGAAGGAAGGCGAAAGAGAGGCACAAGACGGGTCTGCCCAGAGCCGTCTTGTGCTCCGAATCCTTTGCCTTTGGGGAATCCAGCGCTTGCGGCCGATATCCTCAACCGGCCGATTTTTGGCAGAATTTTCAAGAAATCCACAGCATCCAAGCATTTTTGGCACAATTATATCCTTGGATGTATCCTTTACACTGATGCGATCGGATTATGGATGCTGTCCGCACAGATGTTGTCTCTGTGGGGACTCCGGATGTTCACTTGCGATGCTTGTGAAGACCTTGACCTTCTTGTGAGGTTGCTATTCAGCTGTAGCACCGGTGGACAATGGCGCCACAGGTCAGACCGACACTTTTTTCCACAAAGCCCATCATCACTGTGTCTCAAGTCTCCTCAAGTCAAGAGCATTAGTGCAACATTTTTTTTGTATACGTTTTGTATACGTGTGTAGCAATGGATGAAGATTACACGCACACTGATTGAACCAATTTCGGTGACTCGAAATCAAAACCAAACGCATTCTGCAATCAATTGCCGTAGGGGGGCCCTAAAAAGCACCATGGTGGCTCCTTTGCCTCGTGTGTGCACCCTGCTTTCATTTTTGATCGATGATCAAATATTCGGGCGTGCCAGACATTGTCCGAAAATGTTGCCAATTTGTTGCGACGAACATGTTAAAGCCTTGTATCATACTTGCGCGACGAACGAAAGGAAACGTAAAGGTTTTGGAGGAAGCCGATCGACAATTCACCGACTAAATTGCGACTTCCCATTCCCCAATGTTTGACCAATCCATATGGCTTGGGAACAAAACGGCAGTAGCTTGTATTGCATCAACCCTTGAAGCACGGGCGTCTCGTCCTTCAAGAGGAAATAAGCGACCGAGCAAAGTTTCAAACGCGTGTTTGTGATGCTTGTATTCATGTTTTGCATGGGAGGTGCAATTAATGGCGAGTTTGATCCGCTTTTGTTGTGGCACCGTTGTATCTCTTGCACAATTTTCTTCGAAAGCCCCGACTAAATCTTCGAACCAACATATGCAACCTTCAATGATAAGAAAGTGTAGAATGTGTTCAGGAAAGTGGAAACAAGAAGTAGAAAGTGTATCGGTGCGCACATGACATCCCCCCGCGAACATCGGGTCGTGGTAGTGGCGAAATGAATGCACTAATTGCGAATTCCCTTACCCTTTGATTGTCGCTTGCTCGTCTTACTTGTAGTTTCATTGTGCCAACGTCCGGACAAGCAAGTGTATCGATTTTGAAAGGCACCGATGTGTGTGGGTAAAGCAAGGTTACAATGTGGATCCATTCGTTCACTCACCGTATGAAAAATGCACAAATTCATGCAACCATTCATGTCATTTCAATTCTTTGTAAGGGGGGTTGCACTTGAGAGAATCGAGTGGTCGCGGCAAGAGGACATTCATTAGAGTAGTTTCCACCCACAACACTGAAGTCGGGGATGGGGGAAATTTGTTACAAGACATTATCGCGTAGAGGTTGTTTCCGGTGCACGATGTGCAAGAATCGGAGTTTGCCCTTTATCACGTGACGCTTGCCTTTTTTTCCAATGAGCAATTGAAGGTTGTCGTCAAAGAGGGAATAACCCTTAAACCAACAAAGGTGCAATGTAGCCTTATGGTGCGAAGTCTCGCTTCCCAAACCCGCCGGTGCCAACGCGCACACGATGACAAAAGGTGCAAAAAGTACAAATGATTCAAACTTGACAACGGGGGCCTTAATGTGCGAAAAAGGAAAATGGCCCATGAACTTTTCTTTCTTGAACAACAGGTGAGAGGTTTGCTTTGGGCAATGCTTGTTCGTGGCATGTGGCACCCTATGCTCTCGTTGTGAAGCGCGGCAAGTCTTGCACAAGTTGCCTGCTTTAACCACCCCGGTTTAAGCACAATCCCCAAATTGCATTTACTTGTAAGGTTTAATCATTTGTTTTCTTGGCAATATTTCGCCGATGTTTGTTACCAAAGGCCCAGCCTCCGATGATTTGGTTCTTGATAGAGTGCGGATGCCTTAGTCCCGTATGAAACGCAAGTCACGATGAAATGAAGCCCAAGTGAGGAAAGGGAATACTATCGGTCACGAATAGGCATCTTGTATCCATCAACCAGATAAGCGTTGGAACGTAAGACCGGACCCTAGTCCCCCACTCCGTCAGACAATTGGATTATCACACAACGCTCCGCCTCTTAATTGCCCGGCCACCACTTCACCATTGATTGAGGAGGGGAACAAGGTGGCTTGTTCATTACTCGCGCCATCCCCCACATGTCGTCGCTTGTAGGTGCCCTAATATGTTCATTCTTTTCCTTTGTGTATGGATGTCGCTAAATGTTGCTAATAGCAACTTGATCATCACGGGGGTCATTGACGGGCCCTTGTCGAACCGACCCCGTGCTTTGGAGATCTATGTCTACGACAATATTGCTGATCTATCGTCGGTATGCCTCACCAACATAGCATGCGGTGGTAATGGATGTGCAATCCATGTGTGTGTCTGTTTGTGTCTGTCGGTGGGTTTGCACAGCCGGTGTAACGTGGGGCCGAAACAACACGGTCGTGGTCCATTCAATCCAAAACGACGACGGGAACGATTACTCCGCACCTTAGAAAACAAAAATTGACATCGTGACCCGTGGGCTTCATGCGCTTGACATTGCAAACGATCATGCATGATCCGCAAAAGCGCGTTTGTGTGCGAGCGTGATCCCCCCCGGGCGCGCGCCAACCGCGACTTTGGCATTCCACATACACCGTTTGTCCACTCGGATTTCGACATGCGTCTTCAAGATGCCGAGCATGCATCGTGAGCAAATCCGTCACAAAAATTTCCTCAACGGATGGGATAACGTGTTTTGGCCAATCTTCATCCGCGACGAAATTTCGGATCTAGGGTCAAAGTTTCTTGGTGGGCCCTAGCTTGGGCATGTTGGGAAGTTCGCATATGATGCATGATGTGCAAGGCCTACCGTTTGGACACCTTTGGGGGGGGGGGGGGGGGCAACCAAACTCGGAACCGGAAACGACTCGGGAACGGACTGAGGGAACGTTTGTGAACATGCGAACATGGGCACAACCACCTTAAAGAACGCACGCGGTCGTAGGTTGTCGCAAGCGGTTAGGTCCCTTGGTGCTTGTTGAGCATAACCAATGGTAGCCCATTGGAACCAGGGGAGTGCCAAAAGTGTAGAATGGTCGCGTAAGGTCTCTTGTCGACCGAAAAATCATTGTTTGCATAGCCGGAGAACGGCACAAAAACAAAGGGCCTACAGCAGTTTTCCCCCCTCCGGTTCCGGTCCCGCCTTGAGGTTGTTTCTTAGGAATGCTCGCCATTTCTTCTCTTGCTTCCCAACAGTACGGCCTTGGGGTGGCTAACAACGGCGGAGGAAGTGATGGGGTCGAGTTCAATTTCCCTGCTGTGAGCGCTACGAAGGTGTGCGTCTATATATGTAACGCCGAACCACCCCTTCCAATATGTTGGCGGACAATTGTGGTTGGGCTTCTCCTTCACCACAATTTGGTTGTGTTTGTTGTGTTGACGGCGTCAAGTCCTCGCGCACCCAATCCAACGTGGCCATTTCTACCTTAAGAATCTCTAGAGGTTCGGCATTTCCCTATCCGCGTTGCATGTCCGTTGACCCGAACGCAAAAAATAAACACTTTTTGTCGGGTGATGCAAAGCAAACTAATCTCTAGCGTTCTTCTGTGGCCCACCCCCTCCCCCTCGTCGTGAAGACGAAGACAAATAAAGCCTCGCGTTGCCCCGACGTGAGCAATTGCCCCGATCTGTTGCGTTACATCATGGCCTCCATCTTCGGCAGGGAACGTTCCTGTACGTCTCAAAAGAATCCACGCAATTTAATAATTGGTTTGGCTTCAATCCAGACTATACCATGTCGAACTTGGACGTGACTGGGAACGATGCTGTGGAGTTGTTCCTCGCGACAACCGTAATTGACCGATTCGGAGATCCTAGCATCGATGGGAATGGCCAGGTGTTTTGGAACCTTGACCATGCGTAGATACCCACCTTTCGTTCTTCGTCGACAATGCTCCACAACCTTCAACAACCCTCAATTCTTCATCAATCGTCACACAATCCTCGACAATGCTGCTCATCCCTCACCAATATCCAAACAATTAGTACTGGGTCAACGAGGGTTGTGGACAAGTTGTTGAGGTCACCCCACACCGACCTACTTTCCGAGCCACCGCCTTCAGTGCTTTTGTGCCCAACTGCTTCCATGTTTCTATTTGTGTCTCAATAATTCGAAGCAGAGAAATCTACTAATTGGGAGGCGGGGATTCTCGGGTTTGGAGGTCGTTGAGGAGAGCTGCAAAGGGTTGTGTGACGGTTGTTGGCAGCGGGTAACATACATCTCCATGGCAATCTTATGTTTGTGCGGAATGCCCCAGATTTTGCCGCTCGTCGCGCCACGGAAGCGGACTAAGTTCTGCGTCCACACAGGCTTGGGATTATCTGGATGGCTGGGCATACCGGCGCTGTGGCCCTGCTGCCCCTGCTGCAATATTCTCTGCTACAAGCTGGCAGTACAGTGGGACCAATGCTCTGGACGGCGAAAGCACGAACGCTGCAGCTGCCAGCCCATTCCCCACCGCAACGTACATCCCGCCCGCTCCAGGTTCGCCTGGCTCTTGTGCAGCTCTTGACGTAGCCTTGTTCCTGTGATTGGTCGCGCTTTGTACACACGCCTCCCCCCCCTTGACTTTCGGGGAGCAAGCGTCTGTGTGAAGAGCCCTGTGGGAGTGGTGGCCAAGCTAACTCTTGCAACTCGTACACACCGAGCAGCACCCACCCACACACCGGGCAAGAAGGAGTGGGCCATTGAGCTGGGCAAGCGAGCCATCTGAGAGGGTCCGCTGGGTCAGGCTGCCTGTGCCTGTGAGAATTCGCTTGAGTGCTGTCCAAAAGAACACCAAAACATTGAAACCCGATATGTCAACCAGACCATCTAACCAGATCGGACCAGATGGGTGCCTGATATGTGACCAACTCCCCGTGCATGCGCTAGCTGTTCAGCCCGGGCCCCGGGCCCCTTCTAGAGAGTGTGCGGAGGTGGAGGATTCCCGCACATACTGATCCAGGGCGAAATGTCTGCAGCCCCAGGCGGCACTTGGAAACAAGAGGCCGGAGGCAACAAGCGGCAATTGTGAGCAGCGGGATAGACAGTCCACTCTCCCACACGACTGTACTATTGAATCTCCGTCCCCCACGTCACCCAGTTTTCTGGCCAACGCCATCCCCCTCCCACATACAGCAAAATGTGTGAAACTGGAAGTATCAACCGGCAAACCTACTCTTTCCCGTGTTCACCCCTCTCCCAGTAGGCCTTTTTGACTCCTTCAGAAGCGACCCCACCTATGGGACAGTGAGGGAAAGGCCCCAAAACGGATTTTTCCGAGAAATTTCCCTGCAACGTTTCCATGACATGGTATTCCTCTATTACCGACATCGAGGCGCTTTCCAGAACGACGGATTCAACTTTCCGGGCCCGGAAATTGCCAAGCTGAGCGGTGTGTACGATTCGCCCATACAGCTGCGCTGGCAATTTGGGTCGGATTTTACTGAATGCAGCAAGTTTTCCTCGGTTTTGGTTCTCAGACTGCCACACCCCATTTTTGCGCCACTGTATCCCACCCCTTTTGCCTATTTACCCGCTCTGATCCAACAGATTGGACAGTGTCGGCAAACCTTGCAAGCAATCTGAAAGAACTGCTCTCAGGTCTTGCTCTGCCGTTCTGCCAACCGTTGGGAAGGCGTGGTGCTTGCAGAGCCGTGTGTGCCGGGACAGGTGGAGAAGTGAGGGTAGGAGTGGGTCCTGGGGAATCTGTGTGCGGGGGGGAGGATGCGAAAAGGATGTGGGGAGGGTTGGGGTGCATGTCAGGATGAAGATAGGGGTATGAGTTCAGACCTATTTTAGTGTGAGGAGAGGCGGATGGATGTGGGGAGGGGTGGGCATGTGTGAGCATTGCGAGTTGGGGTTGGAGTTGTGGGACTGTGTATGTGTCGGGACATGCGCAGGCATGGGAGTTGGGCAGTTGCAGGGCTAGGTATTTGGGGACAGGTGGTGGATGTGCAACGGGCGAAGTGGAGTTTGGAGAGCTGTGCGACAGGACAGGCGAAGGGATGCGATGTTGATCCCACCACCTGGAGGACTGCAGAAGGGAGGCTTCAAAGGGACCCCCGCAGGGCCACACCGACACTGGGGTGGGCCCAGCAGCTTTTGCTCTGTTGTTCAGGTTATTGTTTTAAATTGCTCACATTGCCGTCTTTGGCACTTTTTTCATTTTTGTGTCGTGGTTTTTTTTTGAAATATGGGGAATAATAATTCTTTCTATGCCATTTTTTCACCAGCCCCTGACGAGCAACCTTTTCTGCACTTCCTTGATGCACCATCGTCGAGGGATTTTTGAAGTTGGGCAGTACCAAGTCAAAGAGGACCAAACAGAAGAAAGCAAGAGGAATACCCGCGGCAGGATGGACCCAGGCACCAAATATGACGGGTTATTGTGCATGGCCCTGCAAGTCAATAAGTAGACGACATGTCGTAGAGGGGGTGCAGAACAGCTGAATTCATGGGGACAGTGAAGGGTGGGGCTTGCAGGGCTATGTGTGGTTGTCTTACAGCGCATTGGCCGATGGATGGCGATTACACAGACAGCTCCGGAAATGGCTACGACGGCACAGCCTCTGGAGGTCCAAGCTTTGTGTCTGGCAAGGTATAATGTGCAGTAATCAGAAGGGGTTTTCGGGACAGACTGGCGCAGGAATTTACGGTTCCATCGCCGTCGCTCAACAGCGCCGTCTGTGCCGTCGGCTACCGCCCAACCGCAGTCTGTCACCACTCATACTTTGTCGGTTGCTGCTCATGCGCCGTCGGCAGCTCGGTTGGGTATCACCCCTGCGTGCTCCCCGGTGTACCCTGGGTGCAGTGGGGGCGACGCCGGAGGGACGGTTTGGGGAACCGAAGGGCCGCTGAAGGAGATCCTCGGTGGTTGAAGGCGCTGATGCTCTGAAGAAATCGTCGACTGAGCGCCAGCCGCCGTCCGTGGCCGTAGCCCACATTCGTTGCCGCTTGTGGACCAGGGATCGTTGACACGGAATTACGATGGAGCGGATCGGATGGGGCCTGTGGGGGTCCCTCAGCCCAGAGGGGGGGGGTCCAGAAGTCCTGGACCGGCATACGGCAGGCAGGCGGGCGGGCGGGTCTACAGCAACTGTCTGCCATTTCAGGGCAAAGGCTTGTCGGATTCTCTTCCCCTGTCCTTAGACCTCGCGCGTCTGCCATCTTCTTTGTTTCGTTGTGGTGCCAACTGACAAGCCTCGGCCTGTGCGGTGCGATTGGGGCATCGAATACAGATGCTGTGGACGCCCAGCGCGGGCATTGGAGACAAGGAGCACGCGGCGGGGGGGGGGGGGCTCACACACTAACGGAAAAGCTTTCATCCTTTTTTCCAGAAAAAGATGGCGGTGCCGCTAACAACAGCGGCAGTAGCGCGACAGCAACGACCTCACACAGCCACGCACACCAGTTCCCACCTCAAGTCAGCCAGCCAACCCAGCTCCAGCGCCCACACAGCCCGCGTTTGCAGCTCTCCACACAGGCAGGCACTCCAGCTCTAACGTCCACACAGCCAGCCACTCCCTCCCCACAAGTCAACCTCTCCAGTCCCAACCTCCACACAAAGGGTTGGTTTTGGCAGCATCCAAACGCCGTATTCCCATCAAACTGATCAGCGAAATGTCCTGAACGCGAAGATGTATGTGGTGAGGGCAAAGTATCCCCCTGTCTTTTTCAAGGGTCAACAGTGGTTAACATTGGCCAAAATTGGCCGGCCGAACTTCGTCATGGTCATTTCGTCATCGTGGGGGGGGGGGGAAGCCCCCCCCCCCCAACTATATCCATTCCTGCCGGGAGTCAGACGGGACTGACAATGGTTCGCTGGTGCCTAAAGGTGGCCCAGGCTCTCTACCTCTGGCCTTCGTGGACAGATCGGACAGGCTGTGTCCCTCAGTGGCGCGCAGTACGTTGAGGCCGGCAGCAGCAGTGCTCTGATCTTGTCCAGCGATGACTGGTCTCTGGCGGCGTGGTTCAAGACGGCCTCCACGTCCTCCGCTTCCTTCGAGACTGGCGCACGGATCATCACCGTCAGGTGTGCAGGGAATGGGGTGCCTGGAAAGGTGCGCGTGGCCGTGGGGGCAGGTGGCATCTTGCGGCCTGCATCCCCATCTGAACCCACAAACGGCGGGTGCGCTGCGCTTGCAGCGTTTCAGCCGAGGACAACCTCCGATACTCTGCGTGGCTGGCCCAACACGGGGCTACGGACTTCGTGGGCTTGTGCCGACCTGGTTCGCTTCTGGACGCACGCCGCTTTCCAGGTCCAGCGGCAGTAGCCTCGCTGCCATTGGCATCGTTGGGGATAGCATTGCGCAAGTCTTTTGCATGTGGACGGAGGAAGGTGTGTATGCGGGACATGTGGATGCAAGAAGGTGGGGGTGTCAGGGGCCATGGGGATATCCTACGGTGTGTGTGTGTGTGTGTGTGTGTGTATGTGTGTGTGAGTGTGAGTGTGTGTGTGTGTGTGTGAGTGAGTGTGTGTGTGTGTGTGTGTGTGTGTGTGAGTGTGTGTGTGTGTGTGTGTGTGAGTGAGTGTGTGTGTGTGTACCCGTTGGTGCCTTCTGACCGTGTACTCGCTGTACTGCAGAAAGGCGCCTAGCCGCATGCTTTTCCACTCCTTCTTCTACTTTCTTACGGCCTGACGAGATTCGTTAGCGACCAGTGCAGTGCTCTGTTTGTCACGCCTGTTCGTCTCGCTTCAATCGTGTCTGTGTGTGTGCCTGCGCCTTTCGTCTTCACTGACGTTGTGCGTTCCGCGTGTCTGCCCCTGGTTTTCCGCACGATGTGTGTGTGTGTGTGTGTGTGTTGGTTGTGTTGGTTCATTGGTTTCCTCTCACATTGTGTGTGTGCGTGTGTGTGTGTGTGTGTGTGTGTGTGTGTGTGCGTGTGGCACATACTGATGCATATCTTCGGGGTACCAGAACCAACAGCCCGGTTTACCCAACGCCCGTGACCGGTCAGGTCCTCCGATGCATGGGGGACGGGGGCTGAGGGTGGATTCAGCGTGACTGGCAAAACCAACAAGCTATAAATACCCAAGGAGCGTGCGGATTCGAAAAAGCCGCCGCACCAGCAGGCAGCGTGCTAGCAGAGCAGGAGGAATGCAGATTGTGCAGATTGTGAAGCAGATAAGGTGCGTGTGTGGGGGCCTGTGGAAACAGCATGGTGTGTCCTAGTACATGCCAGGGGGACGTCAGGGATGGGACTGGGCATGTATGGCCGCAGCCGTGGCCTCTCGAATGGCTGGAGCAGGTGGTGGAAATTGCTTGTGTTGTGCTCTGGTTTGCAGGCGCCAATGGACAAAAGATGATCGTAGGAGATGTGTCCTTCGCTGATTCGCAGTGGCATCATCTGGTATGAGGGTGCAAGTACAACACTGTGCAGGCGTTGTGTGTGTGGTAGAGTGGGGCGGATTCTGTGAGGGGTGCACAAATCCGTGGAGTCAGCGCCCTTTGGAGCAACTTAGTAACACTGTGGTACCTAGTGGCACCGCAATTGAGCGAGTCGAGTTGATGGTTTACGCCGCTGCTGAGGCCCTGTTGTTGTTTTATCTGAGGATCAAGGCTCTGCACCGCGGTTGTATTTCGCGCAGGTTCATGTCCCGTGACAAGGTTGTGTGTTTGTGTGGGGCGAATGGCATGCTATGACCAGTGATTCCGGTATATTGATGTTGTGCTGTTGGGACAGCAGGGCCCAAACGGTTGGAGCTTGAGGGCTGCAGGTTGCAGTGAACCCGTGCACCCGCACGCGACTACACACACGCACACGCACACACACACACACACACGCACACACACACACACACACACACACACACAAAGCCCAAGACACAGAAGTGTGTCAAACAGTACTCTTCGGGTGAGTGCAAAACGAAAAGGTGCTTACAAAGGCTGGGCGCGTGACAGTGCGACATGTGTGCGTTGCTGCGCTGGAAGGGAGTCGCTGGTACTCCTAACACGGCCCAATACAATCACAGCCACTCGTTGCCGCAGGCCTGCACGTGGGACGCCTCGTCTCTCACTGCGCGGTTGTATTTTGACGGCGCAGCCGTGGCGTCAGCCCAAAGCACAGGGGCGTTGGCAGCACCAACCAGTGTGGCCGTGCAAATTGGTGCCCTGGATGGCGCCGGTGGCACTGGGCGATGGACAGGGGAGCTTGACGAGCTCATGGTATGGAACAAGACGCTGCACCCGCAGGAGGCCTACAAGTTGTATCAAGGTATTCATCAGATTGGTGCACATTGGCTGCCTCTGCTGTTGCTGTTGCCCTATTTGCATGCTTGTCTCGTGCAATCCAAGAGCCCCTCATTTGCTTTTGCAACACCCTTGTTCACGTGGCACAGGGGAAATGGGGATGGTTGGGCCAAGGCAGGGATGGGTGGGTGGGTGGATGGATCCGTAAGAATTGGGCAGGCGTACCCCTGTCACTCAGGCAGCTAGGCTCCAACCTCTGAGACTCCCTGTTGAGCGATGCCCCCCCGAGTGCCCTCTTCGGGGGACTGCCTCTCCCGGGGCAAGGCAAGAGGAAGGCGCGGAGGGACCCGCACACACACCGAAAGCACTAGGCGTGCACATGAGAGCTTGGTCAAGGGACACTGCAGGAAAACCGCCTGGACGTGCTGTGTGCCGCTGGTGTGTGAGATTTGGTGATCCGGAACCCTCTGGCCCTGTGTTATGACTTCCCACATCTTACCACATCAGTTGTGGGGGAGAGCACCCCCCAAATTTCATCGTCAGGGAGTGACTCAATGCGAAGCCTCAGCGCACTGATCGGGGAGTGGACACCAGCAGGCAGGAGCAATGGTGAGCAGTGGGACCGACATTCCACTCTCACCCACACGATTGCTCTACTGAACACCCCCCCCCCCCAAAAAAAAACAGCCACAGTGTGCAGGCACGCTTCCATACAACACAACGAAGTGTGTGTGTGTGAACCGGAAGCCTCAACCGGCAAACCTACTGCGCCGTTATGGTTTGTGGTTTACATCCTGCTGCAAAGTCAAGCCACGCCGGCCCCTCCAATGCCACACAATCACCTGCCCCAACGCCGTCCAAGAGAGCTACCCCTGCATGGGAGGTGTTGAGGGACCCCATAAAACAGGTGCAACACGGCAGGCGCATCAAAGTGGGACGCTTAGCCAAGGAGGGGGATGGGGGTGCGCTGGCAAACTCACGCAAGCAGGATTTTGGAAAGCCCAGGGCCCAAAGGTGCCCCACCCCCACTGGGGGGGGGTGGGGTGTTTGACCCCATGGACCCACCCACCCAACCACCGGGGCAACGCACAAGACGCGAGCATTGGACAGGGCTTGAAGGGGATTAAGGGGTACCTTGTTCCCCGCATGCGCATGAGGAGGGGTGGAGGGGGGTTGCCGGACCCCCGGCCACCCAGAATCCCGAAACCCGACCCAGGCAGCCCCTGCAGGGGAGGCCACACACGCAGCAAAACCCTGATTGGGATGCAGCAGCGGTCAAGAAACTCAGGGCCCCTGCCCCAACACGCCCAATGCAACCTCAAGGGTGACCGGAACCATGACGCTGTCGCAACCCCGCAGTCGCGCAGGGGTCCTTGGAGCAAAGCAGTGTCAGTGGGGCCGGGGTCAGGGGCATGTTGGCCCACGCACTTTCCCCGTGCAGTCGCGGCCTTCTTCTGAAGGCCTGTAGGCCACCCGCCTCTGCCCCCCCCCCCCCCGGGCTCGGGGTTGTTGCCACTCAGCAACAGCCTGAGGTTGGCACCTGATCCCCCTGGGTGTGGCACGGGTTGCACCAGGGTTCCAAGCTCCGGCAGCAAGACTGGGACTCTTATGTCGCAGCCGCCAGCGGAGTTGTGTGTGTCTCTTTTCCCGGAGGTGGGCGGGCCGGTCGGTCGGCTGGGGTTGGCCGGGGCCCCAAACGGACCCCGCCCCAACCCCAGAGCAATGGTCTGCCCTGCCCTGTGCAGCAGGTCATGGGTGCGCCCCCGGGAGGTGTCACTAAAGGGGTTGGCATCGGGGTGCTAACAGGCCCAAAACGGTGCTTTCGGGGCCAATAAGCTTCACGAGGGGGGCCTAGCTGGTGCTGCACGGCCCCCCATGGGTTTATTCGCACTCCCATTGTCACCAAATGATCACCCAACAACGGCCCAAGGGTCCCGGGGGGGTCGTCGGGGGTCACCCCAACATCGTGACTCTTCAGCCATCCCATGGACGTCCCGGGGGCTCGCGGGCCTCAGCAGATTTTGCCCATTTTTCGGCTTTTTTTGTTGCTGTCTTCTTCAGGCGTCTCTGCCCATCGACCCCAGAAGCTGGCCCGCTTCGGCTGCTACACACCACCAATTACCAGTCTAAAGGGGGGGGGGAGGGGGGTGATGGCTGGGCAGTGGAAGGTGTGAGAGAGCGCGGCATTGAAGCGGATGATGGGGTCGCAAGGTACGGCGTCGGTCTCGGCCTGCTCCCCAAGTTCAACCAAAAGCTTCCTCACCTTCGAGTGTGGCCCTGGCCACGATGTTGCAGATCAAGACCGGTGCCTTTTGGGGTCATGCTCTCAATCCCCTGGACCCATCACCCGCTGCCCTGGACACACAGCTGGCCGCATGCCGCCCTATGCCTTTTACCAGCCACGGGTGGCACACCAGTACCCCCCCCTCCGTGTTCTGCCGCAGCACAGTCCTTCTGCATCGCAGGCTTCGCCATCATGCACGCTGATGTCTGGTGTGAGTCTGCCGATGGCAGGGCCGGCAGCAACATGACGTGCCGCATTACGCTTCGCGATGATTTTGGTGCGCTAGTCACGGTCCCTGGGGACTGCAAGTTCCACATATGCCCTCTGTTGGACGGCGCTGGTATCTCCCGTCCCCGCGCATCCAGTCCGTTGGTCCTCTGGAGGTCGACGTCTCTTTACCAGCCCTGCCTTCTGTCCTTGACCCCGTCTGTACCTCTGCCCGTGCCCGTGGCCCTGCCTCAGCCCGTGTCCCTGCTGGTGCCTGTCCCCTTGCCCCTACCGCTGCGCATGCGCCTCTGCAACCTGACGCTAAGCCCCTCGATATGACCCGAAACTACTTATGGCATTCAATACAACAGAAGTCCGATGCCGATTGACTGCACTTATGGCAGTGGCGTGATGCATGCTGGATTTGGTGATGCTTTTTGGGATATGCACGGGGCTTTGGGCTTTGGGCTTGTCTTCCCGATCCGAAGAGGGCCTTAGGGGCCCACGGAGTGCCTCTCTTTGGGGAAGTTAGGCTCAGGCGCACCGCACTCACCCTCGAACCATGCGGTGCGAGAGCGGGGTATACACCTCCTAGTGCGGACGTGCTTGTGCTGGCAAGGTGCACGGGGCATGGGGCACGGGACATGCAAGGAACAGAAAGCGGGTCGAGATTCTTTACTGGAAGCGTTCTTGAGTCGGTAGCGTGTGAACCACTGTCGCGTCCCACAGGAGCACGTGATGCCGGATGGCCAGAGTGTTCATGGGTTCAGGTAGCATGAGGAGCAAGGGTTGTAAGGCGGATGCAATGGTGAGGACCATTAGGGGCCCTGGGTGAACCTGCACAAGGTGCGCAATGGACGGGTCCTGCAGATTGGGGTGTACCAGAAATGTCACTGTGGGGGCCCACCGCGTAGTGGGGGGGGGGGGGGCATTCGCATGGGCAGTCGACCCCCCGCCAGCATCCGCCAGTGCTGTAGGTGGCACGTGGTCCATCGGGCGAGGAACGCCACCGACAGTGGTAGGACATGGGTACGGAGCTCCGACACATGCGGGTTGAGGGTTGAGCTGGGCCGAGTGGGCCACTCCAGGGTATCCAGGACCATCAGTAGGTCCGTGAGTGAGGGGGAGCCGTCAGCCATCGCCTCCAGGACCACACGAACACGGTCGCCTGTGCCGTCCTGAGTTGCTGAGGGGGGGTGTGCGGATCTGACTAGGCCAGAGGGGGAAAAGACGGACCACCTGTGGGGTGGGAGGGGGGATGGCGTGGTTAGGTCCGTTTCAAGCGCCACCGTGATGGAGGTGTTGCTGGCTGGTTGCACGACGGTCGTGCTGTCAGGCAGGTATGACCCCGCCATCTTGGGTACTGTGGTGAGGAGGCGCACAAATGCCCAGTGGCTGCGCACGAGAAACGTTGGGCAGGAGCGGGCCACGTGGGACCAGGGGTGGTCCACGTGTGCGTCGCAGTAGTCGCATGTGTAGTAATGCACGGAGGTGGGGGGGGGGCGAAACAGTAGCGCCCGCAAGCGTAAGGCGAGCACTAGGGGTGCCCTGGGGAGGGTGGAGTTCAGGAGGAGGGCCGAGAACGCTCTGGCGTTCTAGACATCAGTATCCCACACTGCTAAGGGCGCCGCTTCCCGGATGAGGGTCTGGTCGTGCAGGCGAGCTACACTGTGTGGAGCATTGAGGAGGAGGCGCCCTTCGCTGGTAGCCAGCGCGGCCCCGCGTAATAGAGGAAGGAGTGGGGCAGTGAAGGGTAGTGCTCGGGAGGCGCCATGTGCGGCCAGCAGGTGAGCTTCCCGTTGGAGCACCGCCACCGTGTGTGTGTGACCTGTGTCATGTTGCGCCCGCACCCAAAACTCCTGGGCCCCCACCGAGGCGGAGACCAGCTGCCTGAAGAGGTGGTTGAGGATGGAAGCAGGGGGGGGGGCCTTGGTGTATCCGCAGTGCATGGACGCGGTGGCATCCGCAAGGAAGCTAGCTTGGCCGTCCCAGCCCTTGAGGAGGGATCGGGCGACCAGCTTAGCCAGCCATTCCGCATCCGCGGACGTGGCAACGACCACTGATACGCCAAAACTGTACGACCGGGGGACTCCGAGCCGGGGACTGTAGAAGACAATGCCACCGCCAACTCGATGCCCCGCCAGGGCACCGTCCGTCACAACCCACAGGACGTTAGGCAGGGGGTGGTCGGAGGTAACGTGTGCGTGCACGTGCATGTCACGTAGGTGGGGGAAAGGGTGGGTGTGGACGCGCGTGCGCAGGGTGGCCAGGGCCGTGCGCAAGGCCATGCCCTCCGAAAAAGGGGCTACAGTGTCCAGGAGGTATACCGCCGATACACGTGACAGGGGGTTGCGGCTGACCGACGCATGCAGGTAGGTCATCGCCAGAAGGCTGAGGTTGCGCAGGGGGAGGGAGGGGCATCCGACGCCGCCAGCGTGCAGCGGGAGATGCAGGAACGCGTTGCACGTCCACGGTGGGAGGGCGAAGGCCGCCCGGTACGCCTTGTGGGCGTATACCTGCAGGTCATGGTGCCAGTCCGGAGGGGCTAGCACGCCAGAAAACACAAAGTCCCAGCGGGACAGGGCAAACGCTACAAAGGACCGTACCATCAACAGGGGGGACATGGGTTTGTCACGGGTGGAGTGATACACTGACCGGAACGTGCGCAGCAGGTCGCTGAGCTTGTCCGTAGGCTTGAGGGTGTGGAATATGGGTACGCCAACGATGAGGGGTGGGGCAGGGAGGGTGCGTGTTTTGAACCTGGGCACTTCCACTATAGCCGGTTGTGGGAGGCCCCCGGGATCGAGTGTGTGGTAGCTAAACTCCAACTTGTCCATGTTGGGCACCCCGTTGGTGTGGAGCGTCGCGCGTACACACTCTCCTGCGATGACGGACACCCGCGCTATGGTGGGTTCAAAGAAGGCGCGGTCATCGCTGTAGCAAACTCTATTGATAGGCAGGGCCGTGGGGGACGGCCAGGGGGGGATGCGTATGTGCTTCGGGAAGGGGAGGGAAGAGGAGGCGAGGACGGACGCGCCTTGATACCCGTTGGCTGAGAAGGGGTTGCCTTGGGAGTACCCCTCCTCGGGGGTGTAGCCTGGCGTGAGGCTGTCCGCCGACACCACCCTGATGCAGAGCTGGGAGTAGAATCCCGCTGCCCATTCCCCGTAGTTCCACGCTGGGCTGAGCCTGGAGCACAGGTGCTGCACATGGTCACGCTGCTTCCGCAGGTATGCGTCGGACTCATCCCACCCACAGCATGCCACGGACCCGTACACTTCCAAGGAGGAGGTGCAGGCGGCGCGACTGACTAGCGCTAACTCGGCTGCCCTTAGTTCGTCCCGGTATGCGAAATAGTCGGGGGGGTACAAAGCGGATGCTTCAAGCGTGCGGTCCAATTTGGACTTGGCCGCGTGCCCCTCGGCGCCTGTGACCGGGCTTTCGGCTACTACCGGTCGGTAGGACGTCATCAGATTGGGGGGTTTCTTTTTATCGTTGGGGGTTTTGCCCTTGTAGATGCCATACTGCACTGGCATGGTGGAGAGGGAGGGGACGCCGAGCCAGGCTTGTCTGCGCGAGGCCAGCACGCCCGCACTGAGGCCGAATCCCCCCGGCTGGAGGAGCCGGCGAGGGATGTTGTCCACTGCCGTGGCCCAGGAGCCAGGGCGGGATATGGAGGGTTGCATGAGGTGATCCGAAAGCACGGGGTCAGACGAGAGACGGTTGCAGTAGGCTGTCCTGTCCTCAGGGACTTGAGGCCGGAGCCCCAGCCGGAGGAACTGCAGTAACACCCTCACCGGTAGGTTAGGGACCGGGTTGAAAAACGGTTCCCAACACTGTGGGTCGGTGTGTGCACGGAGCCAGTGATCGTCCAGCACCAGATGGCGGTGCTGGACGTTCATTGCAGCCTGAGTGTCGATCTCTGCCTTGAGGGCGTCTGGGGTGGAGAGGGTGGCGCGGGGGTTGGGGGCTATGCGAGACAGGGGTTTGAGGGGTTGAGCAGGCAGACGCAAGGCGCTGCGGGTGGTGCCGGTGACGACCACCTTGGCTAAGGTGACCGCTAGGCGCTCGCGTCCCCGCTCCGCGACAGTCTCGCGGAGCACTTGGGACAGCTCCTGTAGGCGAGCCTGGGACAGGGGGGGGGGTCAGGGCGCGCAGGCGTTTCATGACTGTGGCCGCCGAGGGGGGTCTGGGCACGATGGATGACGCATAGTGCCACATAGCGCGGACATAATGGTCCGGGGGGGCGGGGTAAAGGGTGATCCATGCCCACACCGCGTCTATCAGGCCCGAGAGCTGTGTGGCGCGTGCAGGTTCTAGTAAGCGCCATTTGAAGCGCTTCCAGTGGAACGGTTGTGCGGTTGGATCATGAGTGTCGATGGTGGTTACCAGGCCCATGTGGGTGCTGTGAGAGGGGAGGAGGGTGGAGTGGAGGGGGGGAACGTTTGGCGAGGTGAGGATGTGGTCAATGCCTGTGCATCGTTGCACCCCATCGACCACTGTCCAGTTGGTGAAGGTGCCCGGGGGGTGTGCCAAGTGAAAATCTCGAAAAAGTGTCGCGCTGCGCAGCGCGTAGTACAGCGGGGAGGTGTCTCCGAACGCCTCACAATTGAAATCTCCACCCATGATGGTGGCCTGGGGGCGTAACAGGGCGATAAGCTGCTTAATCGCCTGGAGCACGCCTTTCTTCTCAGCGAAGCTGTAGTGGGGCCGGAGGTGTATGGAGATCAGGAGGAGGGCACCATACCGGGTGGTCTCAATCACCACTGCAAACCAGTCAGTGCAGTCCATGGCTACGTGGGGGGTGGAGGGTCCCTTAACCAAAGCCCAAGCCCAAAGTATCAGGAATCCCGTACCTGCCCCTTGCGTGCGGCTGATGACATAGCCATAACGCCTAGGGATGCTGTGGCGTAGGCTGCGATCCGACCAGGTCTCCTGATATAGGCCGTAGCCTATGTCCATGGACAGGAGGTGGTTCTCAAGGTCCTCGGTTTTGGTTTCTACACCGCCGAGGTTGTTGCAAAACAAGATGGTGGGTACAGGCGGTGGGGTGGGCGGGTCAAGGAACCAACGTGCAACTGCCGTGTGGGGAGGGGGGGCAACTGGGACCACCGCCGACGAGAAGCAGTTACGCTCACCGGTGGTGAGGGAGACCGGGATCGTGTTCGGGACCAGGACCCCGGTCACATCGGATGAGGACCGGTCCGCCAGTTCCGTACGGCAGGTGGCACTGAGGGGTCGGGGAGAGGTGCAGAAGAACCCAGGGTAGTGGGAGTGGCCAGAGGGGCCATGGACAACTGCTGCCGGGCGCTCTGGTCGCCCGCATAGGGGGCAGTGGGGGGCCATGACGAACACGACAGGGGGGGGAAGGTTGCAGTCCAGGAACCACTCATGGCCCCGGCGCGTGTAGCAGAGAATGCCGGTAGGTGCCGGCGGTAGCCGCCGTACCGTGTCCCAGAACCATATCATGTCACCCTGGGGGTTGAAGAAAGGGGGGGTCACGAGTGCAACATCGTGGTGGCGGAGCATGTGCTCGTGTGTGCCAGACAGCCAATGGATGGTGCTGGAGGCAACCATGTGCCACAAGGAGGTGGGGAATAACAGAAGCGGCCGCCAGACCGTAGGAGGAAGGTGTGCGCGCGCCTGAACCCGAAGCTGGGCTTCGGTGGAGGGTGCAAGGGGGGGGGGGGCATAGGAGGGCTAGGCCACCCTGGGTGGAGCAGTGTGGGCATTGGGGGGGTTGGCAGCGTGTGCGGAGTGCAAAGAGGGCGCCGCAGGCCCAGCATGCCACCCATAGCCCTGTCTGAGATGGGCGCTCTGCCTGTTCTAGAGGGAGGAAGGGCAGGAAAGCGTGTATCTGGCTGGAGATGTGGTCAACTGCATGACGGAGGGTGTGGGTCTCAGCGATGGACTGAGCCACGCGGAGGAGAGGGGCGGAGGGGGTGATGGTGCGCGGGAGAATACGGGGGAGGTGCAGTCAGCGGCGCACGGTGCCATCGAAGGGGGCTGTGTCTGCGCCGCGGGCTCCACCTGGGGCCGGCGGTGGAGCGGGCAGTGGCCATGGGGCAGGGATCTGTGGTGGCCATTGGCCCGGCCGCGAGACCGTCACCGCCGGGGATATGCACGGGGGGGGGGGGGTTACCTGTGAGGCCTGACACCAACCCCCCACCCCCTCTGGACCCCCCAACCTATACTAGTTAGCACTTGCTTAGAACTGACACACTTTATTTCCCCCCACTTATTTACATTCAAAATGCTCACAATGAGTTAGGGAATGCTGTGCCACGTGTCTTCTTCTGCTGGCTGGGAAGCCTTTGCTGATTCACAGGTACATCTGTTGGAATATGGTACTGTTTTTCATTTGTTGTGAGGGGTGAAACCAAATTTAACCCCACTTATGTATATTCAAAATGCTCAGAATGAAATGGGGAATTCAAAACTGCCCCCAAAATGGAGACAAATTTTCGACTCCCGCCCCCTTCCCGGACCCCCCCCCCCGCCCACGCCGCTGGGGTTGGTGTCTAGAACTGAACTGCCGACCCCCCCATGGGGACATGTTTGCTCTTTACTCCGTCCGACAGGGGTGGATCTCTCGTGGTCGTGCAGAAATAGCCAACACGGAGTGTTTTCAGTGATCGGTGTCATTGTTGCCTTATTCCTGCCCACTGCGTGTCCCGTAGGGGGGGGGGGGTATGTGGGGCATATTCGGAAAGCCCTTGATAAGGGCTATTTGGAACGCCTTGGGTCTGCATGCTATACTGCCGATATGTTTGAGATTTTCGTCCGGCACGAAAACCATTTGGCCAAAAACGGCCCTGTTTCCCGACCGAAAACCGGGCCATTTTAGGCCAAATAGTTTTCGTGCGGGGACCGGCATTTTCACACATTGGTGAGATATGCCCTGGCCCAGGCTCATGCATTTGCTCCGCGTAGGCATATAATGAATGTCCCCGAGAGATATTGAGGAAATTATTTTGGTGGGGGTGATGGTTCGGGGGCTGTTGGGGGCCGTGATTACGAATCACGAATTACGAAATTCAAAAGGGCAGTCTGAGGATTGGTGAAGGCTCATAAAGTGGCCGTAAAGCGCCCGTGAGGGGTTTTTTTTGAAAAAATCTTTGCCCCATGATGCATGTCGCAAAATGATCAGCATGTGGTGGGGATCACTACGATGGGTCTATGTTCGGGTATCAGGGACCCCCTCCCCGAGACCGTTTTCGGTCCGTCGGATTTCGTAATTCGTAACTCGTACTGCGGGGGTCGGGGGGTGGGAAATTTTATTTCCACCCCTGCCGTCCAATCCAGTCCAAAAAGCTGCCCCATCTCTTGTCACACACGCAGGTAATGACGTCCAAGTGCGTTCAGACCCCGTATCTCTGGGCCCCGGCGTGTATGAGGTGCAATTTACCCCCTATGGGGCTGGGGACCAAGGCATCGTGGGCGTCCAGTGGGAGGGCTCTGTCGTCAAAGAGCACAGCTACAATGTGACCGCCAGTATGTTCCTTCGGTCCCGACACAAGCCTTAGCCCAGGGCGTTGCGGAGCCCTGCGCTCCTGATGCGTGTTTTTTGAACGGCAATGATGCTGCGATAAGTGCGTATCTTGCCATTGCATGTAAGCCATGTACGAAACTCCACATTGCTGTCAGTCTTCGGGGTACAACTGTCGTGGAATACATTTTTGCAGGCCTTGTCTCTTATAAGGCTAGTCATCCACATGTGTATGCCGTCTTATTTGATTCTCCATGTTGTTGTCATGCAGCCACCGCTTTGGGGGTGCGACGGTGGTGGAGCCCATGTGCAGGTCAAACCCTCTACAAGGGTGGCCTCACGCAATTGTTTGTGCTTTGTGGACTTGGGGCAGCTTATTGAGCCTCTGCATTGCATTGGTTTTTTTTTATTTGGGCACAGAACGTTTGGTGGGTAACAGAGCTTTTTTTCACTCGGTGAACTCCAGTAAGGCAAGTGAAATTTTGGAAAGAAGTTTTACTCACTGCCACTGATTTTTCCCCCTGTCTTACTCACCTATTCTGAATTTCTGAGTTACCAGACTACGTGCCATCATTCTGCAGGTTCCCAGCACCCTGCGCACACGGAAGTGTCCTGCTCGTCGGTGTCAGGGGCTGTGCAGTGTGCCACCACTCTGAAAGACGAGTACGGCAACCACATCGGCACATGTGTCCAGAACTTTGCAGATGGCAGCACGACCTGCCCATGACAAGGGGTTGCAGATGTCAGGGCTGAGTAGGGACTGGCGCCTGAGCCCGACCTGCTCCCGACCTGCGTTCCTGTTTTTTGTACATACGGACTGTTAATGATGTCGTTGATGCCCTTCATGTCCCGCTTTTCCCGTTTGCGGACTGGAAAAATGGGGAAACGCATGGGCAAGCGGGGAGAAGGGCTGCTCAAGTGGTGGCAGCATAGCGTGCTTACCAAGCTGGCTCCCTTTTGCTGATGGGGGTGGCAGTAGGGCAGGCCATCTCCTTCCCTACAGCGGAACAGGTCTCTCAGAGAAGGGGGCACGGGATGGAGCAGACAGACAGACAGACAGACAGGGTGGAATGCAAGGAGGGAGGCGGGGCAAGACGCAGAGAGAGAAGGGGTGAGGGGTGGGAGCGGTGAATATTTCGCGTTTGATGCCCTATGAGAGCGGTCTGTTTCGAGGGGAAGGGCTTGCCGAACACCGGGGTGGGGTGTTTGGGACAAGGGACTCCCATGGCCAAGCCCATGTAAGCGGGCAGCGCTGAGAGCTTGTAGAGGCCTGAACATGGGCAGCAAACCCGTCAAAATGTGGTTGTCGTGTGGAACACTGTTCTCCCCCACGACACGTCGGAATGATCTGCGTGTCGTGCGGATTCTTTCGAAGTCTAGGGGTGTTGGGGAAGGGGCAGGGCCCCCTCAATCCCGTCTCATGGGCACCCCTTCCCCGTCCACCCTCTGTGGCCCGTTTTGGGCCTCAGTCACGGGAGCCCCTTTGGAAGGGGGGGGGGGACCGTCACCATGGCAGCCACCCCGGCGGGCACCTGGACTTTTTTACCGCAGCTTGCACAACGACCCTTGCTCTGTTGCTCGTCTCACCCAACCGCTTGACCATGACTGATTCTGACCTTCCCCTTTGTATTTTTTCACACCAGTCCACCATTGTACAGTCCAGTGCACGGTGCCATTCACGAGGAGCCGGTCAGTGCCATCAGCCCCCCCCTCCCCGTCTGGGCCCTCAGCGCCCATTCTCTCCCACAGACGCCACAGGGGACCTTTCGGATCCCCACGCCAAACAACGAGTGGACATGAAATTGACTTGACATTTTCGCGAAATTTCTGCTTTCTGCCTTCTGATTTCCGATTTTTAGCCCCTTAGTGGGCGATAGGGCCTTGCGCCCATTCTCTCCCGCTGCGGGGATCCTGGTATGGTAGGGCTATGCAGCCATTCTAATTTGTTCATCGCGGGAATCCCCATATGGCATGGGGTTATGTGGCCATTTTCAGTCCTCCCTGCTCCAGGGACCTGACACGGCAGTGCTGGGCGTCCGCTTCCTCAATCTGGGGACGCGGATCCCCCCCCCCCCCCAACCACAGTGCGGATGCCCGCAGTAGTACGGATGCCTGCTTGTCATAGCAGAAGGTTCAAGGGCGAGAGGCCAATAGGCGCCGCCACAGGCTAACAGAGCCAACCACCAAGGCCTTGTGCCAACCCCCCCCCCCCCCACCCCATCTGATACCGAGGCCTTGTGCCAACCCCCCCCCCCCAACCACACTCAAGGGGCCATGCAACACTTTGTGTCTTGTACAGCCTGATTCCACTGCAGATGCCTCGGGCGCCTGGTGTGGTGCGTTGATTTCCTCCTGTGACTCTTGCCGCCCCTGCCACCTCGCTTTGCACTCGCGCAGCTTTGTCTAAAGCACGGGGACCCCATCCCCGTCTGACCTTTATTTTTCTGACCAGATCTTTATGGTCAAGAAAGCATGATGACATTTTTGTGAGCTGGTCTTAGTGGGAAAGAGGGGAAGGGCCATGCCACTGGGCGACGTTGCCGCTCAGAAGGATATTGGGCTGGAGACTGCATCCCACTTCTGTTGTTTTGATTTGATTTCAGTCAAATGTTGATATCATGGGGCTCAAACCCCCCAAGAATCGCTTGCCTGTGTGTGTCTCACGTGTAAGCATGGCCCTGTATCAGCACAGGATCCCCGTCACGTGACGGTTGTGTTCCCTAATTTCAGCCAGGCTTGCTCCCGAGTGATGTGTAACGACCTTCCAACCCTCAGACAGGTTTCATCCCCAATCTAATTGTTGCTAAAGATGTCCCTGACCTCTAACTTCCGTCAGAGCCTAACCCTGATTTCAAAGCGATGCTGAGGCTGACCCCGCTCACCCTGGGCCACAGCCCGACTGTCAGCCCAGCAATTAGCCGAGCATTCTCTCTTGGTCTTTTCTTTTGTCTCCGGCACTGTCTTCGAATCAAAAGCTCAGCCACATTGACAAACAGACATGCATCGTCGACTACCTTAACCACAGTTCCATTGGATTTATAACCCTCACTAAAATTGCAGCTAAATTGGTGCATTACTCCTGTCAATACCTGACAGGAGAAGGGAAGTGTCGCCCAGTATTACCACAAGGAAATTAAATCAGATAATCATTACTAAAAGACTGAACAACGCCCCAGGGCACCGTTGGCAACACAACACATTTTACCACCAGTTGTCACCATTAGGACCCTTTTTCTTGGCCCTTTCACACAAGGGGCAAGCCAAACGCCCCATCTTCCCAAGGCAATGCTCCACCCGTCGGTGTACTTGTGGGGTGTTCGGATTGTGCAACATGGATTCACCACTTTTCGCCATTTCAATACCTGCCTGTCACATGTTGCCCGTCCTAAGTGCAGGTTGGGGTACAGGGGCATATTGTTTTCCAGGCCATGCATACCTATGCATACTTGAAAGCTGAACATGCGTCATTTTATCCATCCTCAATTTTAGATGAAGTGACAATATGTTGACGCATTACACTAGCGAAAACAGGGTACGCAAACTGGCCTCAGAACCCAAATCCCTGCTCCTGGACAATGAGCTCGAGACCTGAACATTTCTCCCAGCTGGAATCCGCAAACCTATGGTTGCCTGGGAGGGTGCTTTGTGTGCGGTGCGGGCACGCAGTGCAATTTAAGCCTGACTAGCGTAGAACAATCGGCACAATGCATGTTGCATAAAAGCGGTCATGGAGTACTGAACAACAGAATGGGTGGCCAGAAATGACACTATTGTGGTCCAGGGCTAATTGTGGGTAGTGTGTTTGTGGGCTGCAGCGGACATTGTGCATTCAAAAATGTCAGTGTTACTATGTTTTGCCTCCTTTGTATTCCACAGAACATATGGCAATGAATGCTGACCTTTTGAAGCCAGACAGTGATGTCTTTTATCTTGGAGGCACTACAGTGGAATGCGGCCCCCTTTGGGCCATTTTTTTGCTTTCTTGGGAGCATGTCCATTCTTGGAGTGGAGTGGACCGTTGCTGCATGCTCACCACTGAGGGCAGTGCGTCCTTGCTTGTAAATAGGGTGTAGTACATTGGTGAATGTTGTGTCTACTACAGCACACAGTGCAGCGCAGTGTTTGAGGTATCCTCTGGGGGAGAATGTGGTTTTCGTTTCCGAAAAAAAGCCCGCAAAAGGGCTTATGGGCCAGCAATGAGGTAACAATGTTACCGTCCCTGAGAAATGCGGTATGTTTACACATTCCTCGCGTCTCAAGAGATTGAGCTGTGTACATTGTGTATGGGTCAAATATCTGTGAAGTGACGCTATGCAACATGTGTCAGAAAATGTCAGTCACAGCAGGTGGCATTTGACCCACAGTTGGACAATGGTTAGGTGGCAGCAATTTTGATCCTGCCCAAAAGCCCTCATGGTTGCACAAGGCAAACTGCACTGTTTCCACTTGACTCATCATTTGCAGAATTCGCCGCGGACCAAGCATCTGCCAACCCTCGATGAGGCATGGGTTCAGCTCGTCACGTAGGAATGGGGAATGCTACAGAATCTGATGTGGTTGCTGCAACTGATTGACTTTTGCCTGAGTGGTTGATGCACTCTAGTGAGGACAGATCAATGAAAGCTGAGTAGCTCCCTTGGTGTGTAGATGACGACGGTTTGGCTGTAGATGGCGATACAATTTCCATTTTTATTATTCATCCAAATGCACTCGCCTCCCGCCACTGCGGGCCCGCCCCCCACAACCTGCCACATGACACCTGGCCCTGCAGAAACATTGCCAAGGATTGCAGCGCCCCCTGACCCAACAGCGGAACCCCCCCTGAATCCGCGTGCACGCTTGCTTGCATGGGTATGTGCAGCTATTCCCCTGTTATTGTCATTTTTAGGGGAAGTACCTCACCGTGCCAACTTATGTTGCACATTCCACAATCAGCATCAAAGCTGGCACACAGCAACGATGGAGAGGCTCTGGCCAGCTTTTAGAGTCATGGGGTGTGGGGGGCCGAAGACGTCCTTTTTTTTTGGCTTTTTGGCAGGGATCTGCACATTCGTCTAAACACATTACCATAAAATGAAGGATGGCGTACGAGTTTGCCATTTCTGCCTGTTCACACGATCGTATCCTTCCACCCATTTTCTGCACAGATGAAATTGTGCGAGTTGCCTGAGGATCTTTTGTTCTCCATATACGATTTTTTGCGCACGGTGGCTTTGAGCCATGTATGCAATCGGATGTGGATTGTGTTACGAGGACGACACATTTGTTATCATTTCCAAGGCGGATATGATTTCTTAGAGATCATGATGAACAATTTATGCCTGCAGAAGTTGCATACTCTGTCTTTGAATCTGGAATCCAACAATCTGGGAGGCAGGGGTGCGCAAGCTCTTGCTGGATTGAGGGATGCACACGCACTGCACACGCTGTCCCTGGACCTGTTCTCCAACAAATTGGGCACCAGTGGTGCTCAAGCCCTTGCTGGACTGAAGGATGCAGTTGCACTGAACACTTTGATTCTCAATCTGGAGTGCAACAATCTAGGAGACAAAGGTGTCAAAGCACTTGCTGGATTGAAGCATGCAGTTGCTCTACATACTTTGTCGTTGAATCTAATGCGCAATAATGCGACAGATGTTGGCGCTCATGCACTTGCAGGGTTGAAGGATGCAGCATCCCTTCATACTTTGTCTCTAAACCTTGATTGCAACAATTTGGGGGACAGCGGTGCCCAAGCACTTGCTGCATTGAAGGATGCAACCTCCCTGCATGCTCTGTCGTTGTCGTTGTCCTCCAACAATTTGGGATCTAATGGTGCCCAAGCACTTGCTGGGTTGAAGGATGCAGGTGCATTGCACACTCTTCATCTAGGTTTGTCCTCCAACAGAGTAACAGACAGTGGTGTGAAAGCCCTTGCTGGGTTGAAGGATGCTCCAGCATTGCACGATTTGTCACTTGATCTATGTAACAACAGAGTGGAAGAAAGTGGTGCACAAGCGCTTGCTGGATTGATGCGCGCTGCTGTGCTGCACAGTTTGTCGTTGAATCTATCCTCCAACAATGTGGGAGATGGTGGTGCTCAGGCCCTTGCGCAGTTGAGGGAGGCAGATGCACTACACGTTCTGTCTTTGGGCCTCTCATCCAACAACATAGGGGACAGTGGCGCCCAGGCACTTGCCAGTTTGAAGGAAGCAGATGCATTGCACACTGTGACTTTGAGTTTGTCCTCAAACAATGTGGGAGACAGTGGTGCCGCAGCTCTTACTGAATTGAGGCATGCAGCTGCACTCCGCAATTTTGCTTTGAATCTATGCCACAACAACGTTCATGATTGTGGTGCCCAATCTCTTGCTGGGTTGAAGGAGGCAGCTGCACTGCAAACTTTGACTTTGGACCTCTCTTCCAACCAGTTAGGCGACCATGGCGCCCAGGCCCTTGCCAGGTGGAAGGATGCAGCAGCGTTGCACACTTTGTGGCTGGATTTGGCTGACAACAACATCGGGGCTGATGGTGCTCAAGCACTCCAAGAGTTGCAAGATGAAGTGGAGTGTCACGACATCTGTGATGACCTGGATTGTTGTTGCCCCCGACGGATGGATGTCACAGTGTATTTTTGATGCTGGAATGAATCCCCAGCCTCCAAAATCATCCAAGCTGACCACCCCCAAAAGTAGGGTACAGGAGGGCAGGGGGGATTGCAACGGGATTTTTTCGTGTGGGAAAATGTCGACGCAGGTGTATTTCGCATGCCGTCCGGAATTTGCTGTCGGAAATTTTCGCACCCACATGCCATGAGCCTGCCTTTGGCAAGGCTAGACTTGCCATATTAAAATGCGTTTTCCCCACTTGTTGCAGCTGATCTCTTTAGGGAATTTTGCTACTTCCTAGTGGTTGCTGTTGATTCATGGAGGGTTGCTATTCATTGCTGGTGGTGTGTTGTCAAGTGCTAAACCATCGCAGAAATCCTCTCCCAGCGTTCCTCTGTTGGTGTATGCAGAAAGTAGACAACTGTGCAACAAAGGAATGAATCACACAGAATTCGACTGTACCCTGTCTACAAATGCTGAGCGTGTGGCAAAGGCAACTGTACAGCAAGCAATTTTGCTAAATTCCGACACAAGTTTGTTTTGCACAGCCGCCTGAATGTGTGAAAAATTTCGCGCAAATGTGAAATGCAGAATATCCCACAGCAAAAAATCCCCGTCGCGAAATTCGGGGAGTCGGGGAGGAAGGCTAGGGGGAGCATTGCTGTTGGAATAAACTTAAAGCAAAACCGAGTTGCCACTTTTGTTGCTTTGCCACTGCCCTACCTCCTTGGTCTCACCAATGGCAGTTGCCGATTCTGTTTCATTCAGCAATTGCAGTTGGCACTCAGTTGCCATTCAATTGAAGCTCCAACGAGGGGAGGCATTTGTCGATCATGCGGCGTTGGAGAATTTTGGCCATTGTGTATTTTTTGGGTCAAGAGAGTCACCATGATCTCCTGTCTGCCGCCCTATTCTGTGGGCGGACAGTAGTTCATTTTCGCTTACCGGTTGCTCTTCTGCAGCTCTGCGAATTTGAAGGTGATTTTGACACTGGAATTTGTTGCTTGTGTGAACGCTATCATGAGGGTTCATCACAATGGCTATCATGTGAGAATAATGGTAGATTTGACGGTGAGACTGTGTGCGCCTTGTGTCCATGCAACTTCAGTAGGAGTTTCCTTGGCCAACACGTGCTGCTGGGGACATTGAGGGAGATTTCTGATTGTACCAAAAAACGGTCTTCCCTTGGCCGCCATTCATTGTTCAGCAAAATATCGGCCATCATGTGCAGTGCAAATGTACTGGATTTCTAAGCCCCTTTACAACCCCCTGTAACGTGCCCCAAAACTTTTTGTAACTGCCCTGACCCATTTTTCTCAATCAGTGATCACCTTCTGCAACCTTTCCTCTTCACCATGTTTCTGTGGTCTTTGGTATCCTTGTCCTTGCGACCCATGACAACCCTCAACGACATTCATGCTCTGTAAAACCCCTTGAAACCGGAAAACAACTGTCGCCTTGGCAGGCTGCTGCGCCCTTCAGGCCTGCAAGTGGACCCCTGCGAAAAGACTTGTTCAAAACAAGCCTACTAAGCCAATGCCCAGCAGCCTGGCAATCCTGATGTCACCTGTGTTGTTCCTTCCCTGTTTGGGCAAGATGCTGTATCCTTCAACCAATATGTTGCTGTGTGCTTCAGATAAATTTCGTTTGCATGGACTTAGTGTGCCTGTGATCTTTTGGATGGTGAAAGTGTGTCATGTAGGCCACTGATTCCTGGTGGGGACCAGGGATGAATTAGAAGGGAGGGGACCTCACAGGCGGCCCTAGAAGCGGTTAGGCAGGCGGTTGGAGGCGGTTGCCAAAGCGGTTGGGGGGCCGTTACTGTTGGTTACAAATGCTATTGACGCTGGCACTTGCTGCCAGGGAGACAGTGGCTGGGTGTAGGCTGGGCGCCCTGGAGGGGGGGCGGGGGGGCTCCCCCCCTTCCAATGCATCCCTGGTGGGGACACCATTGCGAGCTTGCTTGTTGTTTATGGCACCTGGTCTTGTGTGAGATGGGGTGCAAGGAATTTACAGGCTGTTCCTGGGAGATTTGTTCTCAAACAAAGCAGCATGTACACCACTGCTCCCGCTGTGGACGAGCCACCAGGGGGTTGGAGGGGCTGAACGCAGGATCTCAACTACCCTGTTTGCGGCGTGTGGTCCGTCCCACGCTGCAGTGAATACTCGAAATTGTATGAAATGGATCGGCATGCCATTCCCACGCTATTTCATCACAGTCCTGCTGGGTGTGCTCCCTTGCTGCCTGTGCTGTCCCGTTGTTGTGAACGTAACCACGTCTTTTGTGGGGCCTTTCTTATAGATCAACACCTTTTACCTGATATGATTGCCTTTTGTGAGTTAAAGTAAAAGGTATGTTTGGTTTGGCAACCATGGGCTGCCCCCCTTGTTGAAAGCGCCTGGGTGCCAGTATGTGGCTGAAATTTGCAGTGTGCGCGCATCATGCAGGCCACACCCCCAGGGTGTATGCAGCAGCCCCACTGCTGTTCGGTTTGCATAACCCCCCGGTCCAAGAATTACACTGTGCTTGGGGTAGTTGTACAACTAGGGAGGGCAGCGTCCCTTCACACACACACACGTTCCACCCCCTGACGCCAGCATGTCATGAAATGGCTGACTCCCAATTTTTTGTGGCAGTGAGATACCCATTTTACTGCCTCTTCTAACAGAGCCTTCTTGCTGTTGGGGCCATGGGAGCCCTCAAACAACATAACTGTTGCGGTTCAGGTGCCTATTGCCAGGTGCGTGTTGCAGTATTCCAGCCCCCTCGTCTCTCAGCGTGGTATGAGAAGATGCCTCTTAGCCAATTTTTCTATTTCCCATGGCAATTCGTCTGGTGTTTTCTGCATGTTTTGTGCTAGGCTGAATTCTGGTAACATCAAAAGGCTGCACAATGCACCCATGGAGCGCCCACGGTGTGCGCACGGTGCAAACACTGGCCCCTGGGGGAGAGGATGGCAGGGAAGTAATCCAGAGGCACCTTAATAAAGAAACGTAAGAGCAAGCCAAAAAACAGCAGAGAACACAAAATATGCATCAAGTTACCAACTTTGACACATGGATTGAGCAGCCCTAGCATTCGACAAAAGCAACAAAAAATGTGAACACAAAGGAACGAACCGAAGGACTGTTCAGAACCTCAGAACTCAATGTAGGGTGATGGGCAGAGGAGGGCATGGCGGAGAACTGTCACGGTCATTGTGAGCACCACACTGCGCACAGGGGTGTGTGCACATTGCAAGGATTCTACGAGGGGAAGGTCTGGCTCTGGCACCGGGAAGATTGATTGGTCTGCACATTGTGTGTGTGTGTGTGTGTGTATGTGTGTGTGTGTGTGTGTGTGTGTGTGTGTGTGTGTGTGTGTGTGTGTGTGTGTGTGATGGCCTGACGAGATTCGTAGCGACCAGTATAGTGCTTTGTTTGTCACGCCCGTTCGTCTCGCGTCAATCGTGTGTGTGTGTGTGTGTGTCTGTCTCTCTGTGTGTGTATTTGTCTGTGTGTGTGTTTAAGCTGCCAAGTACTTGAGCAGAAGATCTGCTTGATAGCAATGGAACTAGTACCCCCTCCCCCCTATACCGAGGCCTTGTGGCACCCCCCCCCCCTGCGAGAACAACCTCGTGTCAGAACAACAGTAGGTGTTGTGCCACGCATTTGGAAGGGCTCTCCACCCCAAGCAAGCCCAAGAGGGGTTGGGGGGCTATGGGGGCCGGCACAGCAAGCAGGGCACCAGCACCAGGACGCCATCGCCAAGCTGCGGCACGCGGCGTTTTCGCTCTGGGCTTCACCAGATCGGCAGCTGTGATGCCGCCAGGGGATGAGGGGAAGGGGAGAGCGTCTGCGCCCCCGAGAGGATCGGAGACCCCGGGCAAGGGGCATGAAAGGGCCCACAACGAAGACACCTGAGCCCTTGGCACTCAGCCCTTGGCACGGGTCCTTCTCTCGCGCTGTGTACACTAAGGGGGAACGTTAGCGCGCCGGGCATCTTTTGTGACCCGTGCCCTACCGGTGGACTGTTGTTGTTGATATGTTGGGCAACATTATATGGATTTGCCCCTTAGCCCCCGGGACATCAACAGATGTTTTGATTTGGGATGGGTATGGACCTTCTCGTACCCGAGGTGATTTCTTTGATTTTGAAGTTGGGGGCCATGATGGTGCTTATAAAGGCCGGATTCATGTCATTGTGCCTCTCATTGGAAGAAAGAATGGCACTTTGACAGCCCGCCAACAATGTTACAATGACGTGCACGGGTGGTATAGGACACGCATTGAGCAGCTGTTTGCTCGGTTGTGGCACGCAAGATGAGACAGAGGATGAGGCAGAAGTGTGTGTGTTGTGTTGCCAGAAGCGCTCCACCGTCGCAGTTTGTGATGAGTGTAAGGAGCACTATTGTACCGAATGTATTGACACCCACACTTGTGGGACCAATGTTGTTTGTTAAGTACAATACAAATGACAGTTGGAGTTGCTGAATTCACGAATATTGCTTTATTATGCAACGTGCTTTGTAGGGAAGGTGTGCAGTGCAACGTGGTCTACTTGGGGGGTGTCTCCATGAGAGGGTAAATCTCGGGCTGAAGTCGGGATAGTTAATAGAAAAGTAGCGCGCCGGGCGCGCGCCGGGCAAACATTCCCCCTAAGGGTGAGGCTTGGGGGGCGGCACGGTGGCTCTGCCACGTCCTACTTCTGCGCTGACTCCTGTACGCACAGCGTGCAGGACCTAAATAGGCTGACCCATTTACACGCATTTGGAAGGACGCAGCAGGGGGATCACAGCCAAAGGATCTCGCCCCCCCCTTACCGGCCACCCTGCTGATTGAGCGGGAGCCGAGGAGCGGCCTTTCCGCCCCCCCCCCCCCCCGACTTTCTTCGCCCGCTCCAGGAAGGCGCGGCAGTGGACCCCGCCCCTAACCCCCCGCCTCCGCCACCGGTCGGACACCGGCCGTGGGAGGGGCGGCCACAGCAGCAGCGCAGCCGCCTCCAGAGCTGGAGCGTCCACCCCAAGGAGGGGGCGGAAGCACAGGAGGGCAGCCAATAGGCAGCCCCGCAAGGGAGGGGGGGGGGGGGCTGGGATGCTCTCCAGGAGTTTATGGTAAAACAAGGTTACACGCGGGAATCCGATGCTCACCTTAACATCCTGAAGTGCCTCCAGTCACAGGCGTCGGCCAAGAAATGGCCTGTCAATGCTAAGGCTCGCCTGGCGCTGTTATACCTCATAGGGAAAGCCAAGTCTAGGGCCCGCATTGAAATCTTGTGGCGCCCCATAGCTGCTGCATCCTCCCCGATTGTTGCACGGTCCCGCCTCCGCATCGCTGCACGAGCCTTCACCTGCTTCATTCGCACGCTTGTCGATGAACTCCCTGCTGCCTTCCTAGTGTTGAATCTCAATGATATGGGTGCCTGGGTTAGACAGCTGGCAACCTGGGAACCTGCCTGCATAGGTGAGGCAGACTGCAAAGATCAATTTAACCATGTACCCCCTGCCCTTGTTGTTCAGCATCTCCGTGAAGCCTCCGCTTGGTTGAAGGCGCGCCGACGATGGCGGGCCACCACGCTGGGTTGGTCAATTCACAAGGACAACAGCCGCTTAGATAGAGCCGGCCCAGCGAAAAACGGCACATTCCATTTTGTGTCCATGGAGGATTTGCTTGACCTTGTTGAATTTTCACTGCTGCATGATAACGTGGTCCTTGCGTCCGGTGAACCATGGCGTAGGGGAGGTGCGATCCCAATGGGAGGGTCCTTCTCTGCTCAGTCTGCCGACCTCCATTGCGTTTGGATGTGTAAGAAATTAGTAGCGAGACTCCGCCAACTGGGTGATCTGTCTGTGACCGACTCAGGTATACTACAGTGGACCCTCCCAGACAAGAATGTGGTAGCCTTACGCCAATTCAGAGACAACCTCATGGTTGCTGCCAAAGGCCCATCCCCCCAGAGCACAATGTACCCTGTCTGCATGGCTATGGAGGACATATGGAACCTGCGTGTGCTGTGTCCCTGTAGGGATAAAAACCCAGACGCGTTGTGCCAGGGCTCCTGCATGACTAACCGCGTCCGCTGCATGGGTGTCACCATCTTTGTGTCACCGGAGGGAACGCTTAGCCACGCCCACCCCAATGCCCTCGATGATAAGTGGTCTTTCAAATTCGGTGCGCCCTTGCAAAGTTACTGGGCCGTGTCCATGCCTCGCACCACCAATGTCTTCCTCTCAGCGCTCTCCAACACCCTCCCTTTTATGCGGTCCTGGGGCGCGTTCCTGTTGTCCTGTGCGGCTTGGATGCAACTTGCTGTGCTATCTGGGTACCCGCCAGTGGCAGTGCGCGCGTCTATGTCCTCAGCAATACACCGGATTTTGGCTAAAACTGAGTGGGATGTGCCGAGCTCCCTTCGATGGGTCGTTTTTCTGTCTCCCCGCCTGCCTCAGTCGTTCTTCGACACAGTGGGTGACCTGCTCTCGTGGCTGTCCCGATCCGCCTTCTGGAACCGGTCTGCTTACGCCTCCTGGCACCTAACCCACTCTGGTGCCTGCACACCATTTTGTGCAGACTGGTCTACCGACCTGCCTGCTCTGCAGGGTTTGTATTCCTCCTTATCTTCTGAACCACGGGTGGACTGGGGAGTCCACCGGGGGAGGGGGGCTACTGCTGAGACACGTTGAATCTTTGTCGATGCCAGCTTGATAGTCGTAGGACACTAGGTGCAGAGAATGCTTGTACTCCACGTACTTTGTTCACTGCAGCGAAAGGCGCCTATGACATGTCACTGAAGAGCTTTCCTCTTTGACTTTTGCTTTGCACTTGTGCTTTGTGCTGAACAGCGCCGGTCGTGCACACGCATCTGTATCCCATAGCGGGGGGGGGCAGGGGGACCTCAGCCAACCCTCGGCACACCGCGCAGGCAAGCGACCGGTGCAAGCCGGGTGGCCAGGGCTCTCCACCCCAAGCAAGCCCAAGAGGGGATGGGGGGCTGCGGGGGCCACCACAGCCAGTAAGGCGCCAGCGTTAGGACGCCATCACCCAGCCGCAGCACGCGGCCTTTTCGCTCTGGGCTTCACAAGATCGACTGCAGTGATGCCGTCAGGGGATGAGGGGAAGGGGAGAGAGTCTGCGCCCCCGAGAGGATCTGAGGCCCCGGGCAAGGGGCACGGAAGGGCCAGCAGCGAAGACACCTGAGCCCTTGGTAAGAGTCCTTCTCGCGCGCCGTGTACACTAAGGGTGAGGCTTGGGGGGCGGCACGGTGGCTCTGCCACGTCCTGCTTCTGCGCTGACCCCTGTACGCACAGCGTGCAGGACCTAAATAGGCTGACCTGTTTCCACGCATTTGGTTCCATTTTCTGGTTGTCCAAGAAGATCCAGTTTTTCTGTGATTAGGGGCTGGGATGGTATTTGGGGGATGCCAGTTTCTGTATTGTTACTTGTTGATCCTCCCTCGCACATATCATGCCTCATTATGCTCCTTCACTTTCGGAGAATGGCACATGCATGGTACGGACAGTTTACAACCCGGCGATGCGGCCAGGAGAACATGACAATGCTGCCAGCCCAGGGCAGTTCTTAAGGGATCTTCACTGTTTTTTTTTCGCCTTGATGACCGCCCCCAGGGACCGCTTTGGTGAGCGTCAAACTGTCGGCTACCCTCGAAGTGCCGTCGCTTACCCTCGAAGTGCCGCCGGTTACCCTCTAAGTGTCGTCCGTTGCCCTCCACCCGCCGTTGGTTACCCTTCAGCCGTTGTCGGTCGCCCTCCAAACGTCCAGCTGGGTTTGATGGACGCCAGCACCCTTTTTTTTTTCCCCGCCTAGCGCTCTCCTCCAGCCCAACGCTCTTCTATTGCATTTCAGGGATGTCCTTTGGTTGTCCCTCCGATGGAAGTTCAGCAGATCGTGGATACGGCCCAATGGGACGGACCTGCGACTCTGAGCCCCACATGGCGTCCGGTCAAGCCTCATTTTGACCTCAAAAGCACCGCGGAGCTGCGGAAGCACAGCCACGGGTTCAACCACATCAACACCCATGTGATCGAGACCCTGTACACCGAAGACCCCGACAAAGTCCGCGGATATGTCACCATTGTCATCCGAATCCTGCAGAGCCGGGGGCTGCGGGTGCAGATCAAGCGCTGGCTGCTGCGGGTGCACAGCGCTGCGACCCTCAAGCGGTGCTACCGCGCCCACCTCCTGCGGCGCCGCATCCACATTCTGCAGATGATGCGCGTGTGGACCACGAAGGAGCATGATCCTCGCAACTTCAACGGTCCCAAGCACGGCGTGCACCTCGTGTCTGGGGACTACATCCCGATCTGGCAGGCAGTGGGCCGCGTCATCACGAAGAGCTCCAAGCTGAAGATTTGCTTCGAGCTCTACGCCATCCACCAGGTGTGCCTTGCAGGGGAAGAGCTGTCTTTGGGGAGTGGGATGCTGCCTTTTTTTTTTCACTGCCCCACAGCCCCCCCTCGTGAGCACAAGGATATTGGCAGCCAGTTTATTCATTCCCCCTCCCCCATGTCCACCGAATGCTTTGTCCAACGAACACTTCCGTTGGGACCGTATTTTTTGGGGACCCACGTAATCAGATACCGGGTTTGGGTACAGAGTTGATTAAGTACCGAACGGCGTGTCCAACAAACACTCCTGTTCGGAAAGTATTTTTTAGGGGAGCGTTAGCGCGTCGGGCGCGCGCCGGGCATCTTTTTTTGACCATTCCCCACCCGTGCCTGTTTTTGCCCCCACCTCACCAAACAATTTGGAGTACCTTCTCGCCGTGTCCAAGAATTTGGCCCATCCTTTGCACCCAGTTTATGACGATGGCAAGGGTGGTGGTTGGAAGTGGTGGGAGTGACATTTTGTGTTGTTGAATTCTCATGTCTGGGCTTATGCAAGGTGCCTTGCAGGGATTGCGGTCTAGTGCGGTCTACTTGGGGGACTTCCCAAGGTTAGGATAAACCTGGGGCTAGAGATAAGATACTTAATACAAAGGTAGCAGGCCGGGCATGCGCCGGGCGCGCGCCGGGGAAACATTCCCCCTTTGAGGCATTTATTGGTCGCTTGACTCGGGGGAGGGGGGGGTATATGTATGTTGTGTATGTATGTTGTTTATATTGTTCGTTGCAGCTGTGGTCTGCAGTAGGTGATCGCGCAGGTGTCGGAGGACAGGGGCGCTGCAGATCTGAGAACCAATGGCAACTGCACTGAACTATGACCATTTTGCCTGTGACAAACGGGCGTTTGGCCCGCAGAGTGTCCGTTGCTTCATGGGCGCACACCCAATGAGGGCGCAGAACAACGCATGGAAGTCCAGAGGCCACGCCCGTGCCCCAGCCAGGGAAGGGCGTTGTTCTCGCGCACCCAGGGAAGACGCAAGCAGTCGCGCAACCTCAGTGCCCGTTCCTGGTATGATGACCTGCACTCGGGTGCAGACCCGCCACTCAGCCGCACCCGCCTTCACATGGCTCACTGCAACAACTTCGATCCAATCACGTTCGCATCGTTCACTTCCCTGACCCGTCAGAGTAACAGGCGGCGTTGTTTCTGTCATGTCCAGTGCGTTTAGCATTCTTCTCGCAAGGGGGTGTGGGGGGTAAGGACGGCCCATGGTTTTAGGTGGCAGGATTCCGAGTACCGTCGGCCGTTGTTGGAGAGTTATCAAGGGGGGGGGAATGGTGCGCACACGGTGCCCGCACGGCGCGCGCACGGCGCAGATACTCCCTTGGAGACTGCGGTCGGTCGAGAGCTGGCGAACACCGCTCTAGTGCCCATGGTTCCAGGTTCGAATCTCATGGCTTGCAGCCAGTATCGGACCGGCGCTGGGGGTACAGCTCTGACAGTATCTGAACACCCCTGACGGTCCCCTGAAGTACCCACGGCGGCTGGAGCTTGGCCAACGGCGATTGTCAGTCAAGTGGTGGGAGCTGTAGGTCAACCGGCGCCGGTTGGCTGGTAACCGCCAGCGGGTGCCGACCGGCGCTCTGCCCAGGCCCACGCGTGCGGCAGTCCGGTGGCTTTCTTCTCGGCGTTCAGGGCCGCCCTGTGGAGGGGAGCGAACCAATGATGACCCACGGTGCATGGGGAACAACCGACAGACGCTGGAGATCAAGGGACGCCCAGGCCTGACTGAGAATAGTTCTTTGGCGCAGGCGTTCCCCCCCCGGGACCTCGCCCCCCCCTCACCAAAAGAGTGGGAAATGCAATTTAATGAAGGACGCATTTCTTCGGGCCATTTTTTGTCCTCCCAGAACCGCCTCCCCCCCCCCCTCCAACCACAGGCCTGGCCACGCCCATTGATGGGGAGTTGATGACATCCACCGCATACCAATGGCAGTTGGGGTGTATGCCGGGCCGATGGAAGTACCATCCGCGAGTGGGGGCCACCGGCCCGCCAGCCCAGTGCACCACCGACGATGTCCCGGTAGCCGATGAGGATTGCAACTGACCTGCGGGGGCTGGAGGGTAACGGGCGGCCCACGGACGGCGCACGCAGTGTCCCAATCGCGATTGGAGCCGACCGAAGGCGGTTGCTGGGCAACTGACAACGGTTGGGACGGCAGCCATGGCGGTCGGAGCATGACGGGCTTTTTGCAGCACCGCGCGGACCGGCGTGTCACCAAATGCCGCCGCAGACTCATCCTGGGGCCAAAACAGGGGTTTTGGAAAAGGTCAAATTTTCAAAAACGTTGTGACAGTCAACATCAGTTTCGGGTGTTGGGGGCGGGGGGGGGGGGGGGGGCATGGCGCTGGCCAAATGGGCCTTTCAACCCCCAGTTCGATGCACCGCGGGTGCGCCACCCTCTCAGGGAGCTTGCGGTTGTGCTTCAGGACCTCTTTCGCAAGCAGTGGCGGGAGTGGCATTGGCAGCACAGGCGACCGATGGCACGGCAGGTCGCGCTTCGCACCGGCGCCCAGGCCCTACAGGGGCTGAAGCGCCTCAGGACTAAGGGAGAGCCGCTCGGGGGCGACCCACCGCCTTTTCGGCGCCGCAGGTCCACCGCGAAGGCGGAGGACGTGGCCCTGCGCGCGTTGGAACAGCCGGGGGAGCCCCCCCGGCGCCGCCGGTCCGTCCCGAAGGTGGAGGACCTGTGCCCGCGCGCTCCGGAGGAGCCCGAGTTCACGTTCGACGCGAACTTGGCGCTGATGGTCGAGTTCGGAACGCGGCCGATTTGGCAGAAGATCATCCACGAGGACACCAACGCGCGCGCGCAGTACTGCCTCGAGATGACGGCCGCGGGCATTGCGCACTACCGCCAGGCGCTGCGGAACGTCGCTGTTCAGGACAAGGTGCTCCCGCACCGACACACCATCGCACCACCGCGCAGCCCAGCACTTCCCCCGTCCAGTGCATGTGAACGCCGACCGCACCCAGCGGCTGTGTTAAACAGGGTGAGTCTACCAAGGTTCCATCTACATGTACATCTTCGCTGAGCTCACATGAATTAGGTTGTACCCCCCCCTCCCCCCTCGGCACGCTGAAGGAAGCCGTCACGACGGCAGCAGCCATCCACAAGTTGCATGACCATCCACCCGCATGCATGATACAGAACACAATAAGACAGATAGATAATAAGCAGCACAGAACCCAGTGATATTTTACAAGTCACTATCGCTATCGCCATTCTCGTCGTGGTCGTCGTTGTCGTCGTTGCCGCCGCCGCCGCCGCCGCAGTTGTCGTTGTCGTCATCCTTGTCGCTGTTGCTGTTGCTGCCATCGGCGTTCTGGCCAGTGGTTCTTGTCGGTGTTGCTGTCGTCGTAGTCGTCGTTGCAGTTTTCGTTGTGGTTGTCGCCGCCGCGGCCGCCATCGTTGATGCCGTCTTTTTCCGGCGTCGTTTCCTTTGCCGTCGCTGCTGTCGTTGCCCCAGGCGCCTCCAACCTGATTCTGGGGGAGGGAAGCATCCCATCCCGGCCCCTTGCAGGACGGGAGGGTCTGGGGATGGGGGTGTCTTGGGGTTGGGGATGGGGGTGTCTTGGGGTTGGGGGGCTGAAAACCCAGCGCCAAAGGCCCTGGGAATAACTACCTCGATTTCTTTCCCCCACCTAATCGATGAGTGCAACACAATGATCAAGTGGAGGTACGTTTTGTGGGGCTGGAAAACAGATTTTTTTCCAGAATCTTGGGGGCAAACACAGTTGAAAAAAATGGAAACGAATCAAAAGGTGCAAATACCGAGGAGGCGACTTTGGCGCCAGGTTGCAGCCGCCCGACCTCAACACACACCCACTCCAGCCCGCCCCAATACACCCGGAGGGGGGGGGCCCCTTCCGAAATACTGGGCTCTGCAGAGCCCAGACAACCTGAAACTTCTAATGTTGGCCCCCGAATGCACTACTGAGCGCGCAGTGGCTCAGTAGTGCATTTTGGGGGCCACTCCGGGCTCTGCAGAGCCCAAAAGACTTGAAAACCTGAATATGTGCCCCAAAAACAATGCAGTACAGAGTGACTCAGCCCGGCCCAGAAAGCAATTCATCATGCACCCTAAAAAATGATGGATGCTGTGCGGGAGCATCATATGCGTGTTGCTGGATGCACTGAGTCCACGTTCCTATACATGCACATCCGACATAGGACATCGGTATGCCATCAGGGACAGTCGCTGAGCATAGGCTGGGCGCCTGGAGAGGGCGGGGGGCATGTGGTGGACGGCCGGGACAACGGGTGGAGGCGCAGGGCCCCTGGGCCTCACGCACACGGAAACGCAGCGAGGCGGGTTGTGGACGGCCTGAGGACGGAGGTGTGTGGACAGCAAAAGCAGTCAAACGACACCCGCAACAACCAGTACAACCCCCAATACGCCAACTACTGCGCGCCGCTGACGCGCAAACGGCACACCATGCCACAACCAGCACAGCCCTGGCACACCAACCACTGGGCTCCGCGAACGCGGCAGCAGGAGCACCGGCCGCAGCGGCCGACAGAAAGCAGCGACCCGACGCAGCATGCGAAGGGAAGAACGGGTGACTGTCCAGGGCCCCGTAAATAAACAACAACCCGACGGAATGTCACACTGGGGGGCAACCCCCCCCTCCCCCAGTCCAATGCGTCCCTCTCCCCCCCCCCCCCCCTCTTAATCAAGTGGGAGCCGGATCCGCCCGTCGTCGTCAGGTGGTGGATTGTGCTGATGACTACATCGCCGCCGTGAAAGAGCACTTCTCCCAAAAGCCGGGCGACGACCCGCCGGGCCCCAGTTCGCCCGGCGCCCGGCCGCGCCGCGCGAGCCTGGGCCCGGCGCGGTCCCCCTCGCGGCCGCTCGGGACCCTCGGCCACCCCCTGACGACCGGCGCCGAGCGGGGCCGGCGGCAGTCCGGCGCCCACCCCGTGTTCGACGAGCGCTTCGCGTTCGGGGACGCCTGGACGCCCGGCAAGCGCGGGGGCGAGTCCCCGGACCCGGAGGTGGAGCGCTGCAGTACCTCCTCGTCGGAGGCCGGGGAGGACAACAGCCTCACGATGGCGGTCCCGCTGCCGTTTGTGGAGGAGATGGCGATACTGTCGCCGCGGTCGCAGGCGCGGCGCCGCACGGCCATGATCGTGCACTCCGACGCCGGGGAGGACGCCGCGCCCGGCTCCCTCTCCCCGGTCCAGACCCTCTCCCCGGTCCGGAAGCCGTCCCTCTCCCCCTCCCTCTCCCGGTCGCCGTCTCTCCCCCGGCAGGGGTCCGGGGGGTCCATCTCCCGCCGGGGGTCGCTCCCGCGGCGGCCGTCGCTGTCCCGGAGCGGGTCGATCCACCGGCAGTCCCCGGCCCCCCTGAAGCCCCTCTCCCTCGTCCCCTCCCCCGCGAAACCCGTGTCGCCCTCCGCCGGGGCGCCGCTGTCCCTGTCGCCGCGGGGCCGGCGCCGCACGGACATCGGGATCCGCTTCGACGCGGCGGAAGAGTCCCCCGCGAAGCCCGTAACGCCCTCCGCCGGGCCGCTGCTGGCCTCGTCGCCGCGGGGCCGGCGCCGCACGGACATCGGGATCCGCTTCGACACGGCGGACGAGTTCCCGCTCGGGAAGGCGCTGTCGCCCACGCCGCCGACCGCGACCGCGAAGCCCGGGAGCCCGGCGGCCCGGCGCCTGCGGTCGCCGCACTTGGAGGGCGGCGTCCTGCGGCCGCGCAGCCCGATGACGCGCAGCCCCTCCCCGTCCCCGCGCCCCAGCCCTGCGGCCTCCCCACGGCCGTTCCGGTCCCCCGGGGTCCACAACGCCCAGGTGCTGGGCGTTGTGCCCACGGGGCAGGCGGGGAGGGGCCCGGAGCACCACATTGCGGACTTCGAGTTTGGCAAGCAGTACTTTGTGTAAAGAGGGCGATCGGGGGGGGTGGAAGAGCTGTGGGCCTCTCACCCACTCAGACGCAGGGCGCAAGTCCAAGACCTGGTCCCCCGTCACGCTTCCCGCCTCCGGCCTGACGGGTTTGTCCGCAGTCAGGGTACAGCCTGCCCTCGACATCCGACACTCTGCCCCGGTCCCAGTGAGCCGAAGCAGCGTTCATCGTTGAGAGGGGACTGCGCTATCCCCAACCGTGTCTTCAAAGTCAATCCATCCTGATGCTGTTCCCTGCCGCAGTATCGCACAGGTTGGAGCCGCTCTGATAGCTCCGGTCAATGGGTATGAACCAACCCGGCCGATTATGAATGTTTGACTGCAGCTGGGTTCGATCCCACGACCACTGGTGTGCAAGGGGGGCAGGCAGTCTGCCGCCGGGAGGAGCAGGGGTTTCCTCCAGCTGTGAGGTTACAGCGGTACACAGCTTGTTGCAGCAGTAGTACGTAGCAGTACGCCGTAGCTCAGCCCAGCAGTACAGCCAGATGCCACTCCAGGCACCCAACCAACAGAGCCGCCGTGGCACCCTGCGCTGCTGCGGGCATTCCGCGAATGCCCTTTGGCTGACCGCCTGTTGTCGCGTGGTGTCACTGGCGACACCGAGACATATCACTTTACACCCCTCGTACGCTGCGATTTTAGCTGCACTGCTGTGCACGTTTTGTTTTATTGAAATTGACCGGTTTCCCTTAAGTGCCGGCCGCAGCCAATCATTGCTTTTTTTTGGTACAACGCCGGCAGTGCCACGGATGGGATGTTTCAATCGTCTGAATGTGTGGTTGCCACCGGTTTTGTAGTGGTGTGCAGCAGTACACAGCACTTCAGCCCAGCAGTACACAGCGGTCACAACAAAGATCAGCAGTGCGCAGCGGTAAGTGCACCGCTGGTGGCAAGGTTTACAAAGCCCTTGTTGATCCCCCCCCCCCCCGCTCTGGGGACCACGAGACGTGAGAGGTTATGTAGCCCTTTTTGATTGTCCCCCGGTCTAGGGGGCCATGCGACCCTATCCCTCCCCCCCCCCCCACGCCCCCATCCGGTAACGTCGACGCATGGTGTCTTGTGTCCCATCAAGGGCGTTGAGCGGCTTGGCCACCCGCACCACTTTCTTGATGCCGTGCCGCATGTAGACAACAGGCCGGGAAGCAGACATGCAGTATTGAAAATCACAGAAGGGGGGCCTGAGACATGCTGTTTATAGGACGTTTGCTGACTGTGAGTGATCACAACATCAACAACATCGGGGTTGAGAATCTCCATTTTTGAGCTGTAGAGGGTGGACAGCTGCTTGAGCAGTTTGTACACAGAAGCAGTTTATAAACGATTTGCAGTTTAAACGAGGATTTTGCGGCTTCAAAGGGGCCCTGGATTTGAGGCCTGAAAATATATCTTTTTGTACAGCTTCTCGCTCTGACAGTGTGTTTCACCAGGCCCAGGACGGCACCCCCCCCCCCCCTCCCACCCAGGCTCCAGCCATCGGGACCTTCTGGAAAAGTTCAGTCTGGTTTCCTCATTGAGGGGTGCTCTATTGATGTCCTCGCTGAAGGTGAGAGTCTGGGGGTCCGGCGGTTGGCGGTTGCCGGTCAACCGCCCACGGGCGGTGGTTGACAGCAGAAGGCGGTTGGCGATCCAGCCACGCGGTCAACTGATCGGTTCATGGAAGGCAGTTGACCGATGTCCGTGTGATCGGGCCGGCGGTGAAGGAATGGCGGGGGTCATGCACCCGCCGTTTTGCATTGAAACGTGCTCCGGCGGGTCAGGCAGGCGGACTCACAACTGAAAGACAAGCGGTGGCGAAGCGTGGGCGATGGGGTGTCGCCTTTTGGCCCTGCGTCTGGCTCACGCTGCACGAGCCGGCTCACGCTGGCACGTCTGGCTCACGCTGTTCCGAAGCCGATCACCAGCGATGTCGTGCCCACCATCGCGCTAGGTCTCGAAGTACAGATGGCCTGAGGCTTCGTGTTCCTGTTTTGCTTTGCCCGCTTCACCACTTCCACTGTAAAATAAAGCACCTCGTGGTACTTCTTGACGTGACCCAGCACAGTCTCCCGTTGTTCATGGGAGGAGCCGCTAAACCGCTGCTCTGGCTTCAGTGGTGCTCTCTCTCTCTCTCTCTCTCTCTCTCTCTCTCTCTCTCTCTCTCTCTCTCTCATGGGCAGGCGCAACATGGCAAAGGACCCAGACGACATGAACCTTCAGGTTGCATGCAGTCCCCTGTGGTGGCGTCGTGCTCTGGTCGGCAGCCACGGGGGGCTGTCTCGCCCCCCACCACCCCCCCACGTAGCCTTTATGGCACCCCCTCTCCCACACATGCTGCCCAATTCTGCCTCAATGAAGGGGGCTCAACGGATCTCCGGCCATTATTAAGCATCGAGCAGCCACGGCGACAGGTGCTAGTACAAAGCAGTGCATGGCCCGTCCCGTGAGCAGTGCGTGCTTCTGGCTGTTTCAGGGGGACGTCGGTGCGTGTGTAGCCTGATGCCGCATCCCCCGTGCACGTCTGTGTTGGAGGTATTTTGGGGTTTCCGAGCCGACGCCTTCTGAAGAGGTGGACAATATGATTGCGCAGCGCATACATCCATGCCTCCTGCAGTATGGCAGGGGGGGGGAGGTCTGGAAGCAAGCAAAAACCGTAGAACGCCCCCCGCAACCACCAGCACAACCCCCAGTGCGCCAACTGCTGGGCTCCGCAAACGCAGAAACGACACCGGCAGGAACACGGGCCACAGCGGCCGTCAGAAAGCAGTGACCCGACGCAGCACGCGGAACGGGTGACTGTCCAGGGCCCCATAACGAACCGCAAACAAATGAAATGTCACACAGGGGGCTTTGGGGTCAGCAGCAGCCTCAGGCCGAGCCACCAGACGGAGTTTGGCTGTGTTGTAACCCGTGGACGAGTGCTGTGCTGACACCCCGAGGCACAGGGAGGCAACCGTCTATAATGTCCCTGCGCCCCCCCCCCCCCCCAACCCTCCCTGCGCTGGGGCGAGTTTGCAGATTTGTTTGTCAGGCCTTGCCTTCAGACTGTCTCAAGCTGTCGCGGCGTAAACATGATGAGTGTGCCTTGTCGTGGGGTGAAACTCCCCTGAAGCACAGATCCAGCCCAAGCCCTCGTGTATGTTCCACAGTGAGGTGTCCGACGAACTGCGCCCCCCCCCCCCCCCTTTTTCTGACCAACCCACATACTCACGTGGCACCGAGGGCAGCGATGTCGTGAGGAGCGCGATTGTATTCTTTGCGTGTGATGTCAGGGAAGGCGTGCATTGACCAGTACGTTTTCCACGGATCCTTTTGCCCCATCCTGCCCATTTCTGCATCCGGAGTCTCGTTCAGCTGCGCATTTGGCTGGTGCTCTGCCACATGATGATTTCTTGCTGAGCCCACAGCTTGGCTCAAAACCAGGTCTGTGCCATAGCAGACAGCGAGGAAGCTGGAAACCGTCCCCCCATGGGCACACAGTCATTGGCTCCATGATGTGAATGCTGGATTCCCAGAGTGCGAGTACGCGTCAAGAGAGCAGACCTCGCTCGTCGTGTTGGATGGTGCAGTACGGTAGTTGACACGGCACGACCTGATACTAAATCACCTCCCGTTAAGTCTCCCTCCACTATCCGATGCTGCTGTCTGATGCTACTGCACTATTATTTAATGGCATCTCAGCTCATTTGAAATCTCCATCCTCTACGGCGCGTTGCTAACAACCTTCTTCGTTGAAATGACCCTGGCATAATCCCCTTCCCCCTGATTGTGGAGGGTGACACTTATTGTCAGTTTTATGGCCAAACGTTTCCTGTGCTGTATGCGATTTGTTTTGTTGGTTTCAGCCCAGGAGACCTCTGCAAACAGTTTATTTCTCAAACAACATGTTGTTCAGAGGTCGTATTGCCCTGTCCAAACAACACCGGGTGTTGGGACTCGGCGTGGGGGAGGCAGGCGAATAGGTGGCTTTGCCTCTTCTTGTCAATTTGGTCAGACCCCCAACCCATGTACATACTTGACCGCGGAGGTGGTGCAAGGGCTCTGCTGGGACAGAGGCCTGCAGGTGGAGAGTGCCTTGCCTGGCTGCTGCTGTTGTATTCGTTGTTAACACTTTTTGCAGCCCCGACCTCTGTGTTATGCGCCCCCCCCCCCCCTGTGTCCAACGAACGCCTTGTCCAATGAACACTTCTGTTCAGACAGTGTTTTTTTGGGACTTAGTTGATTAGGTACCGGGTGTAGGTACTGTGCGAATTAGGTACTGATTGCTGTGTCCAATGAACAGTCCTGTTCGGACCGTATTTTTTTGAGGACTTTATTGTTCGCTGGACACGGGGTGGGGGGGTATGTCTCAGCTCCTTGGCCCTTACTGGACCTTACCACAAGATGTACTGATTGATGATAGCGTGAATTGTGAACTCCCGAGGTCTGATGACACAGTCACCCCGTGAGGAGCACGTTGTATGAGGCTGTATGTGCACAAGGTCCTTGAGACTTTGTTATGTGCTTCATGCAAAGCATTGCGCAAAGAACGAAGGTGAAGTGCTTTCTTGCAGTCAATTTTCTGTTTGCCAACGACTGCCTATGAAACAAGCTGTGGCCGCATAAGTGGAGGTGCTGCATGCAGTGTGCATGCATCTCCCAAAGGGAAAAAAAGCATGAAGTCTGCATACATGAGACATGGCAGATGCTGTTGCTGGAACAACAAGAGACCTGAGGCGGCTGGCAAGTGAGCAATGGCAAAAGCAACTCTGGCATAGCCTGAACGACTGCTCAAGCGGAGGCGGGGGCAGCTGCAACGGCGAGAGAAGCGCGACATGGGCGTGCCATGACGGAGGTCACATAGCCCTCCGCTGAGGGAGGTGCTCACCAAAGTTGGGGGGCCAGATCCAGGTCCCCTGAATTTTCTGGCGGCCTTGCTTCCAGACACAGAATGAACAGTGAACCTGCACGTGAGCTGACCCCACTGACCCATGCTAGCCTCCCCCGAAATGCGGTTCACCCCCGGGCGCACCAGTGTCCTGGGCCTAATAGACTAGTGCCCCTCAAAATATGGTTTATCCCCAAGTGTTCGTATCACATACACACAGTGCACCTTGAACCTTGCGCCGTGTCTGGGGGGACATTTTTTTGTGGTGTGCCCATTGTCTCCTGACTGACACTAATGTCCCAATGCACATACCCATTTGTCATGGGAATGATTGAATGTGAAGCATTCTGGTGTACGCATGGGAGGGAGGCCAAAGGGGCCAACACAGCACTTGTGAGTAGAGGGGACAATTGCCCCACTCTCACCCACCAAAATTGTTTCCCCCCCTTGATTTGGAATCAGCAATGCAAATAATTCATTTCTGAAAACCAGTGCTTACACCCAGAAGTACCAACTGGCACATGTACTCAGCCTTTATGGCAACCTACCTGCCCTCCCCAGAGATGGGGGGCTTTATCAAGTATTTGGAGAGGCAGTGTTGCTCCTGGTGCTTGGCACTGTGGCCTTTGTGCATGCTCTTGTACATGAATTGGTTGTTGCGTAGTAAAGGCCCACATGAGATCATTACCCTGGCATGCGCATGCTGCGCTTGCTCTGTGCCAGGACTTTGCAAGGTACCAGCTGCTTGCAGGTACTGGACAGCTCAAACCAGCCCAGCTCGTTTTTTTCTTTGCCATTTAAAGTGGACTGCCGATTTCATGTGCGAAGCGTATCCGTGATCGGTTGGGTGGAGGTATTCGAAGTCAGGTGGAGAGAACCTTTGGGGTCCACCAGGTGGTTAAGCCCAGAGCTAACCCATTGTCTCTGCGCTGCATTGTGTCACACCTGCCACTCTGCATTTCGAATTTCTCGAGAGTTGGGCACCAACCACCAGGCAGCATCATTTACGCTCTTGGTTGGATGGTGCGCGGGTTCTTCTTCTTGGTAACAGCAGCCCCTCCCTGTTGCCCCTCCAAATGGTTCTTGTTCTGCGGGTGTAAGGACCTGATCTGACCAGCACCCCAACTTCTGCCCCTGTAAAATAGTGGAGATATAGTTTTATGCAGTTAACCAAGGAGTTCACATACTGTGCTCAGCTTGCACACTGCTGTTGAAGGTGGGGTTGAGTGTACCTTTCTCGATTTGGATGAAAAATCCAGGCACAAAGGACATTCTCCTGCTTCCTCATCTTTGTCTATTCTTCGAGTTTGCTTCTGTTGCTTTGAGGATGCCTCTGATCATGGAATGTGTTTTGTTGCTGTACTTTAGTAGAGGCTTTGTTGATGACCTGTCACCCAGCCTCAAACAACAACAAAACCTGTGCACAGCACGCGCAGCACACCATTCGCCCCCAAGGGGGACCGATTGCGCCAAATCTTGAAGAGCTGGACATACTTGCCCTCTTGCCTTTTGGGGCTCGCTTATGAGATGGAGGTAGTCCTGGGTATTTTAGGAGGTTCTTCCTGATTGGATCTCCCGTGTTCACCCAGTTTCACCCATTTCCACACATGTTCACCCATTTTCGCCATCTAGTTAGTTGTTGGTGGATATTGGATGATGATGATGATGATGATGATGGGAATCACTCAATGACCAGTACAACGCAACAAAGGGTTGCATCTTTCCGGGCTGCAAGTGAGAAGCTGTGAAGAACTGACATCAAAGGATCAAAAAGCAACGTCACAAGTCAGAGTAGATGACACGTGGGACACTATGGACCAGGTTGTAAACCCAAGCCCTATCGGCCGAGCTAGGGGCTAGTGTGCAGCTGAAGTATGGGAACCCTCATCCACCAAAGAGGACAATCATCTGCAATGCTATTATTGCTCATGGTTGTCAATTGCAGTCTGTTGGACAACCACCCTTGTTGAAACCGTCAGGAAATATAGGAAATAACGGCAACCATCTAGCAGCGTCCAAGAAATAGTTTGAAGTTCACTCTTTGAACCACTGATTGCGGTTCTCACATGGTATGCCCTGGAAGATATACCGACCGAATCCTAAAAATGTGCAAAAATATTTAATTCCCAGCACATGGTATTGTTATCCACAACAAAAAAAGCAATTTTTTTTCGCGTCATGCCTTACGCGCAAATGGGTTCCGCCAAAAAATCGCAAAGATAAAATATTTTTTGCCCCTGCCCTCCTTTTTGCAAGAAGGCCCAATTCGCAGGAGGGATGCTGTGTGTGTCCCACTGCTTGTTGCCCCCCCCCCCCCCCCGTCTTCCCTGTCTCATGCCCCATTCTGCACCTTGCTTTGCTTTCAGAGGATGATGAATCAGGGACAGATATTTCAATCCGGATGCTGATGTGCCCCAAAGCAGATAAAGGGGCTAGTTCTGTGTTGCTTGTGGGCCTTTGATTGTTAGAATATGGATATTTGAATTTGGCTGTTGATGTGCCCCAAAGCAAATAAGGGGGCTAGTTCGGGACATTTGGTTGCCAGTCCATTTGTGATTGGAATCGGATGCTAATGTGCCCCAAAGCAGATAAAGGGGCTAGTTCTGTGTTGCTGTTGTTGGTTGTTGGTAAAAAGGAGTACACCCGCGGGCCGAGGGTTTCTCGTGGGGGAAAACGTGCCCACTCGCCCAAACCAAGGTAAACAAAGCGCGACCACAGGGGTGGCTTGCCAGGCTGTGCATGCGACTGGTTTGTTGAAAAACTGGAAGACCCGAATCATGCTTGTTGGTGCCTATCTGTGCTATGGACTGCAATCCCAGAGTCCAATTGATCCACATTTGTATGCCTTCGTAGGAATCGACTGCAATCCCAGAGTCTAAGGCACGCACGGTCTTGCCCAGGAGAGAGGGAGTTGCCCAGGTCGTGGAGAGAGGGAGAACGCTACTTCAGCCATGGGGTAAAAGAGCAATATCGGAGGGAGATGAGGGACTATGTCAGAGGACAGTTGAGTAGGATGTAGAGAGAGTAAGCAATGCTGGACCAGCATACACTTGATGGAAGAATGTTTCTTAGGTTCCCTCCTCGCAGGGATCAGGGCAGACTCAGCCCACAGCGTCTCCTTGGGATGCGTGGCCGATAAGGCATACCCTGATGGTTGCACGTACCACTACTAGGAATCCGAGGGACTGTTTTGTTAAACGCCCCGGACAGACTAGCAAGTACTACCATTATGGACCGTGGCATTGCCATGTTTCCGCTCCCCACTGGGGCCCTCTAAGGACTGGCGGAGTACAAAAAAAAAGAGTCTAAGGTACGCACGGTCTCTTGCAGTAGCAACAAAATAAATCAACCCCGATCCCCAAAATGCAAAAAAAACCCGCAAAAAATTAATTTTTGGTGCAACGCCCTACGTAACAATGGGTTCCGCAAAAAAAGAATCGCAAAAATGAAATATTTTTCACCCATTTTGGATGATGTCGCAAAAATTTTGCTTATTATTAATTCAAAACACCCAGCGCAAAAATTAGAATTCCACGGATCTTTAGAATTCGTTCGGTATAGATTGTGAAATTTGCTCGCAAAGTATGCACTTTTCTTCCATGTCCATGTACAAGGTGCGAAATGATCAAGTCACCACGGGTATCCTTGACCGTGCCTACCCTGCACCCACGCATTGTCATGAATGTCAGAAAAGTGGCAAAGTTGCCACACAGATCGTCCATGTGTTGCCAGTTTGTTGCTGACCCAATCTAAAGTTATGCAAATAACTTTAGTTTTGCCTCAGCAGTGACAGTGTAGGTCATACTGACAGTGGGTGAAGGGACATACCACCCTCAAAGATGAGGGTCTAGTACCATGCCACACCCTGCTGTGTGCCTGTCCTCAGTTGATGTTTTGTAGAGAGCTGCCAAACAGCTACCATTGGCCCGCACGCCGCCATTTACTGTCTAGCGCCAACAAAATAGGCACTGGATGCCTAGGTGCAGAGCCATGAACTTTGGCTCCATCATGCCTCTCTTGAGCCAGAACAAAACCATTCAGTGTTGGAGTTCAGCTGAGTGCAGTGCTTCCTCTTGCATGGTCATGGTCAGCGAGTGGGTGTCTGAACTGTTGTGTGTGTTGTGTGCTGTCACAGGTCATTGATTTGGGGGGGGGGGGGGGGCTGAACACAGGCAAAACTGGATGGCTGTGGGGTAGGGAGTCCATGGTACATAGTTTGCACATGGGGTGTTGGTTGGGTGGGTGGAAGGGCATCTGCATGTGACACGGTGCGTGCTACATGCACTGGCTAGGTTGCTTAGTGGTTAGGGAGCATGTGTTTGGTAGTTTGCACTATGGAGACCATGGGGCACATGAGGGTCCACTGCAGTCCAAGGGCATGTGAGAGTGATGGGAACAGCCAATAACAATTATTCCATCAATAGCACATGGATGAGAGCTAACCCCCCTCCCCCCTTGTGGTTAACAGTGGGGAGTGTTCCCTAGAGCGCAAGGTTCATGGCTAGCCGGCGCCTATGGGAGGGGGAATAGCTTACCTGGACAGCCTATGGAACATTCGATAGCTGTCTTGTGCGGCGACCTCAAGGCAACATTTGGCACTGGTCTGGTTTGCGCTGCAGTGCAGCAAGGCAAAACAATGTACTATGAGTCGTGGCTATGACCATGTGCCTATGTCACGGGGGCATGTGTGAGCCCGGTATCCGTTGCTCATGGCCCAGCTTGTGTGAGCACCGGCTTGTGCAGTCACCAGTAGCTGGTGAACTGTCATTTTTAGAACCATGTCCTATTTTGCCTATTCATTCACCCCCTTGTGCAGTCACCACTACCCGGCGAAACTGTCAATTTTGGTGCCTCAGGTGGTGCCTGTGCAAGGGGGGGAGTAAGGGGTTGAGGAGCCGGGAAATCTCCTCTCCTTTTGTTGTTTGCACATGATGCTTTCGATTGGGTGCCACTCCTGAGCTGTTATTTTGCTTGGGTCTGACAGGCATGCGCTGGCCAGTACAACGGTTGTCAGCTGGACAAATTTACAGATTCACAGATTTACGAGTTTCCTTTCACTGCTTGTTCTGACACCTGTGCTGTGACTGCGGAGAGAGCACGTAGACCAGGATCCACCAAGCAAAGAAAAACCAAAAGATGCTAATCAGCAGCTGTTTGTGGACATGCTGCATTCATTCTGCACTGCATCTTTTCCACCCCCGGTGACACTTGACCCCACCCCAGCCAAACCACCACTGTCAGCGGCACAGTAAAAGCCCACAAACTCCGGAAACTGGACACCCGACTGATTGCAAACCGCGACCTCCAGGACAACGTCGTCTCTGACGTGGACAAGGGAACGGGAATGATCCGCTGGGTCCATGTCTCACATGTCCCAAATCGGCAACCAGGAGGTGGACCACCTTGCAGACATGGGACACACTTCACCCCCCCACAGGCATCGTGGCTAGAAGTGGTAAGGTATACAGAAGGAGGAAAAATTCGGCTGTCGCCTAGCAACATGACTTGCACCAATGCGATGGTCAAAACCACACAGAAGGGTGACAGAAGGTCGAATAGTTGATGTGTGACATAGTCCTACCCGTAGCCAGAAGCAATGTATCCCACCAGTGCTCTGTACAAGCGTGGTGGCAGTGCGATTGGGCATGTGGCCACACTGCAGTGTAATACCTGATGGCAGTGCATGCAGCTTCTCGCCCCCCCCGCCCCCTGGGCAGCCCGACAGGCAACAGCACAATGGACTACAGACAAGTGTCACCGGGATCATCCAGCATCAGGCACAGGACGGGAGGTTGAAGTACAAGTATTTAGTAGGGCCCAGGGACAAGACAACTGTCCCTTAGTGCCTTGTGTGCAAAAGAGTGAATGCAGTGTTGTGCATGGAGGGCAGGAGGGTGCTGGTTACCATCCTACAGGGGGTTGGGGGGTGGTCCATGCGCTGAGATAAGGATGGTCCCTCACCCCATAAGCACGTTTGAGTCAGCCCGATGGCACGCCAATACCCCCCCTCACGCTTGGGTGTCGTAGATCCTTTTTCAAGCCTGACAATGAAGGTGACACTTGCGTTTGATGGATCAGCCGCGGCCGAAGCAGCATTTCAGATGCTACGTACACTGGTCTGCCCAGAGGTGTGCCCTGTGTTGCACCACCCTTGCCCGCTTTTCATCGGCGTCCCACTCGAAAGAAGGTGGAGCAGCCTTCAACATACAGGTCAACACATGAACATGCCGAACAGGGTCGTGCTCATGTTTTTATCAGAAGCAGCGCACACACTTTGTGTCCCTGCGCATGTCGTGAACATGACACACTCTCTGCCTTGTGGCAGCTCTTTACATAGTGCAGTGATGGTGGTGGTGGTGTATGCATTCGCCGCAATGTGTGCCTGGAGATTGGGATTCAGCAGCATCAAGTGATTTATGGCACTGCACATTGTTTAAGGACGTTGTCTCATCAGGTTGCATTCTGCCTGATCACTGTTTGTGGCACTCTTTGCTTCCTGTGTCATAATCTGTGGGATAGACATGTTCACTCTCCAATCATTTTTTCCACCTTTTTCTCCTTGAGGAAGCAATTGAACGACGCCTGCAGCACTCGGCGCAAGCCGATGTGGATTTATTGAATAAACAACATCAATCCAGGGTACACTGGGATGGAACAGGATCCATGCAGTGTTCAAGATCCGAGAGGGCCAAGGTGAAGGCACTGCACAAGAACGTGTCATGCAACAATTTGTTTTTGCAAAAAATGATTAAAGAAAAATACCGAACATTTCTGGCCACATGTGATGGTGTGGTCTTGCAAAATGGGCATCCGCAAAAAAAAACCGCAAAAATTTTTGGTCGGCTAGAACACAGTCACCTCGAAGAGAGGTTGTTAGATCAAGCACAGGTGTGGGCGTTGCAAAACCCCCTTTTTTGAGGTCGTTCGCGTGGCACACCTCAAGGTATGGTTTCTGACGTCTAACTCCTTGTGAAATCATCATTTTAGGACCCAATATTTTTTAGGATTTTGACCCCTGTCCACCCCCCCCCCCCCTACCCAGGTGCCTTTTTGGGGGGCGGGGCGACTGGGGGTACCCCAAGTTGGGACCCGGGACCCCGCCATTGGTTAGGGGGTTCATTTTCAAGAGAAAAGTTCTTCAGGGCCCAGGTCCAAATACACACACAGCGGCCGCAATACGCAAAGAAGCCCCCCGCCCCATATGGCCCCTTGCCCGTGAGGACTGAGCCGTTTTCACGCTAGTTAGGCTGTTTAGTTGCGCCTGAAATTCACCTCGCAGAGGTTGTTAGATCAACGCCACGTGGGCTCATATATATGGAAAAACGCCACATACCCCCCCCCCCGTTTGGGCCTTTTTGGGCATGTCCACGTACCCTTCCTCAAGGGGCTGAATTGTTTGTTTAACCCCTTGTAAAATCATTATTTTGTCCAAACGCATCCCCCAATGAGTTGTTGGTCCGGACCCCCCCCCCCCCCCAAAACCCCGACCACTTGAAACCACCTTTGTGGGGAGGGGGATGGGGGTGGGGGTCAAAAATGTCGAAAAAATGACCCTCCCTTCTTTTGGGTCAAAATTATGAATCTTTTGGTTTTTTTCATTTTGAGCCGAAAAAATGTTTTCGGGTGCCGACTCCATAGCGTTCACATGGGGAGGAGTGTGATGGATGTTCATGCACTTTTCAGCCATTTTTGCTATATCAGCGGTTTTAGCGACCTTGGCAACCCCGTGGTACCCACTCTAAGGTGTGCAAGTGGGGATGTCGTGACAGCATATGCCTACTAGGATACAAAAGGATGTTTTTTGCGGTCTCTAGCCCTACCTAGGGCCGGTCAAGGCCCGTGTGAAAGACGCGAAATCACTGTTTCCACCAATAATGGCTCACTTAGTCTTTTTTGCTATGTCGGCGTTTTTGGCAGTTTTTGGCACACAGTTTTTTGCCCTTGGCAACTCAAAAGTCAAAGTTTCCGAAACTTATTTTTTTGATATCGTGACCACCTAAAATGATCATCCGCATGTGTTCGGCCGTATTTGTGTGTTTTTCAGCCTATTTGGGTATTGGGTGTGGGGGGGAGGGGTGTCTCCCAAGGGACCGGTACACAACCTGCTAAAGCAGTTTTTCATCCTGTGCGGCTCAAAAATTGAAGTTTCGGAAACTTGTTTTTTTTGATATGGTGGCCACCTAAAATGACCATCCAAGCTATGTAAAGCGTGTTTTAGGTAGTATTTATGCGGTTTTCACCCTATTTGGGGATTGGGTGCAGGCCGCAATTGTTTAGGTGTGGACCCGCCACTGTCACTCCAGCTGCGCGTGCCCCACGGCCTTCATTGCTCTCTCAGTTCATCGTGTGTTCTTCCGGCCAATGGCCTTGTTCGTGTTCCAATCAGGTCAAGTCGCTACCCCCCTGGCCGGGGTCAAGGCTGTGGGCTCCGGGTTTTGGGCTTTACCGCTTGGGCACATGTTTCACTTGATACTGAGCCGCCTGTTTGACTTGCCCGCTTGTCTTTCTTGCTCATGGGATCACTTCTACTGTTGTGTGCATATTTAATGAAAATTTACTGTGTTTTGTTGACGCAGCATGCAAGTTTTTAAATCCCCATACAAAGCTCATCATCTAATGGCCAAGATTAGGGCCCCTCGGGCTCTGGGAGCGGCGCGGGAGTGCCCGACACCAGCCACATGTGTGCTGATGAACAACCAGCTATGTTGCAGTCTGAACAAGAGGCGATTGGACATCTGCAAGCATGCCTTCAGGGTTTGGCGATCGCTGAGCGCAACGCTATACCAGACCTGAATGTGGCGGCGGTTGAGCAGTTTTTGGGGTGCGAAAGGGTGGCGAGTTGGATGCGGCAATCGGGCGAAGAGCTGTACGATTACCTGCGGTCGTGTGACACTGCGCCCGTTCGACCGTCGGCCAGAGAAGACGGAGCCCGCATGGCCCCACATAAGGTTGTCCGGGCGTTGGTTTACCCGAATTTCGCAAGCCTCCAGTGGATGGCTTGTACACACCCCGGAAGTAGGCGGACGTCCTCCGCAGCCCGCACGGCTGAGACGTACCCTCGGATGGTTGATCTGGCCTGCCCCAGACTGACCCGCGGCGCCATGAACTCACAGCGTGTCAGTTCATGACGATTGCGATGCCCTTGCGCCCTGGAATCTGGCCCAAGTGGACAGCGCAGATCCGTATCTCGACTGGGTCTTGGACGCCCACCCGCGCAAGCCCACGGGTGCCACCCGATATGAGCCCATGGCTGCCATCGCCATTGCCCAGCAGGCCGCAAAAGGTTGCCCCGAAAGACGCCCCCGATGCATGGGTGGCCACCGGGGCGGTGTTCCCAGCGACTAACTTGGAATCCGCACACCAGCAGGGCCACCCCCACTCGGCATGGCCATAGAGGCCGCAGTCCCGTCAGGGGGCATTGGAAACGCCAATGCCTCAATTGCTCCTGTGGGACACCTTCTCTGGCGCATCACTGACAATCGCCCTAGGGTGTGGCTGATATTGGGATCCACCTCCCCTTCTTCGACATCCAGTGAAGGCCGCCTTGTCGCATGGCGAAATCGATGCCTTTGTACTTGCAGAATGGTCCGCCCCTCTGGACAACTTCCGGCTAGCTCAACACATCCAGGGGATTGGGTCACCTCTGCTGCTGTCATCAGATACAAAAAACTGGGTGTATGCTTGCTGCGAGTCCAGGATGATTCCCCACAGCATGTCCAGGCGGTCTCCTCTTGGACACTCCATGGCGTCCCTGGGGAGAGTGTGTCTTGGTCCACGCACGGACACCTCCAGCAGGAGTGCTGTGCGCTGTGGGGGGGGGGGGGGTCAGGCTACAGACCAAGCCCCCGAGACCTGCCTGCCAAACGCCGCCGGTCGGTAGTACCTGGCGGGCTAAGGGCCCACAGCCGTAAGAGTGTGTCTCTCTCCCCGAGGGGGGGTGGCGGACCGTGCCGGAAGTGGAGCCGGCGCTCCGCCTCGCCCCCCAATCGGTACCCATGGGGGGTTCCAGCAGCGTGTGGGGCGGGAGTGCGTGCACGTGAAGTGGGCCAGGGGACAATGGGGAGGAGACGAAGAGGAGAGCCGCCGCCATGCTGCTTAGCCGGACGGGTCGGGACAGAGACCCCCCCCCCCCCCTCTCGGTCGCGGTCAGACCATAGAGGACCGGCGGGCACCATGGGGATGTGCAGCGGGTGCGCCCTACCGAGGGACTGCATCTCCTCCTCCTCCTCCTCAGATCTCCATTGTGTGAACCGGCTTGGATCACCATTGCGTGAACAAGCTTAGGATCTGTGTGAACCGGCTTCGGATCTCCATTGTGTGAACTGGCTTTGGAGCTCCATTGTGTGAAGGGGCTTCGGATCTCCATTGCGTATTCGCACTTACCGCCCTTGTTGAATTTGCATGCCAAACATAATTGGTTGCACAATGGACAAGTGCGGGTTGTGCATTGTCTGCACTTACTGTCCTTGTTGAATTTGCATGCCAAATGTGAGTTGTTGCGCAATGGACAGGTGTGGGTTGTGCTTTGTCCGCACCTACTGTTCTTGCTTAATTCGCATGCCAAACGGGAATTGTTGCATGACGAACAATTTCTTGTTGTGCATTGTCCGCACTTACCGTTCTTGCTGCATTCGCACGCCAAACGGGATTCGTTGTACGACACACAATCTGTTGTCGTGCATTGGCTGCATCTTCTGTTTTTGCTGCATTAGCACGCCAAACGTGACTTGTTGCACGATGGACGGGTGCGGGTTGTGTGTTGTCTACACTTCTCGTTTGGCGTGCGAATTCAGCTAGGACAGAAATTGCAGCCAATGCACGACAACAACTTGTCCGTCCTGCAACAAGTCCCGTTTGGCATGCGATGTAAGCAAGAACGGTAAGTGCCGACAATGCACAACCCGCACTTGTCCATCATGCAACAAGTCATGTTTGGCATGCGAATTGAGCAAGAACGGAAAATGGAGCCGATGCGTGACAACAACTTGTCCGTCCTTCAAGAAGTCCCGTTTGGCATGCAAATTAAGCAAGAACGGTCAGTGCCGACAATGCACAACTCGCACTTGTCCATTGTGCAACAAGTCATGTTTGGCATGTGAATTCAAACGGGACAATAAGTGCGTACAATGCACATCCAGGTGATCCAAGCCGGTTCACGCAATGGAGACCCGACGCCACTTCACAGAGTGGAGATCCTAAGCTGGTTCACACAATAGGGATTGAAGGTTCACACAATGGAGTTTGGCATCTAAATTGAGCAAGAATGACCAACCATGCACTTTTTACAACACCAATGTAATCCATTTTGGAATTGCACTAACTTGTGTCTTAGGGAATGGTGACTATCATCGAGCGCGGCGAAACAAAGAAGGACAGTTTGTAGCATTGCAACGGTTGCGCGTTCAGTCCTTGCCGAATTCTCACGCCCAGTGCGACATGCTGCAAGATGGACATTTTTGTGTCGTGCATTTGTTGCAGTTTGCCATCTTTGTGGAATTGAGATGCCAAACATGACTTGTTGCACAATGGACGGGTGCGGGTTGTGCATTGTCCGCACTTGCCGTCCTTGTTGAAGTAGTGGGGCAAAGGAAGGTCAAAGCATTGCAAGCTTTGCCTGACACCATCAAAGGCGTCTACACAACGATCACCTTCTTGCATCGAGCCAACTTGTGCAACTCATGCAACTTTGTCTACCACACTTTCTGCCACAACAACAGCGTTGGACTGGCAAAGTGCTCCCTCTACTCACAAGCAGGGTGGAGCAAAGAGGTCCCTCCACCACGCGCTCTAGCACAGCAACGACGGCGGCACCATCCAAAAACCGTGCCTCAAAAAGCAACGAGCAAGTACACATGTAGAGGCACACCGTGCAATGGAAGATGTGCTAGCTACAAGGGCACAATCATTGCTTCATGAAAACGGACAACAACAACCTGAGCGCAAGGGCAACTAATGATGCATCACCAACTTCACCACGCTCCTCTTAAGCAAACTAGTCACCAAGCATTTGTAACTTTGCAAAAGTCGAATTTGTTTCACCTGAGATGATTGGACTCCTGAAACATACACATGACGTTCCTTCTGTGTACACCTCTTCTCCCTCTTCAAGGTGCCTTGCCGGAGGTAATAGAATTTTGCTGAAAATTAATTGTTTTTTCAGCTTCGAAAAAAATTCGTACTTGTTTCATACACGCATGCCCTCCGCGGTGCGTGTCGACGCTTGTTTGTGTCCTGCACTATGACACTTGATTGTGTCCTGCAGTGATGTGCCTTGGATACGTCCTTTCACTGCATCCCTGAACTGGTGACTGCAATCCAAATTCATCCAAGCGATGTAGTGGTGATCTTGTATGGGCAATGTTATGGAGGAAACTTAGGTGCCCACTCATAGTCCATAGTGCATAGTTCTGTGCGGAACCTTTGCCTGTCGCATTTATGTGCCCAGGATGTTCCCATCCAAAGCTTGCTTAAACACTCGGAATACTGTATTCTCTTTTCCGCGCAGGATGAAGTCACAGTGTACCAATGCATTGAGAAGCCGGGTTTCTGTACGTGCGTGTCAGAGCCCATCCCTATTGCCCACACTGTAAGTCGGGCGGAGGCAGAGTGTCAGCGTGTGGCGGAGCAACTACAACAAGCAGGGTATGCTGCTGCGTGATGTTTGGGGGCTGCTTGGGGTTGCTAACATTTCGTGAGGACAGGCCACTGATGCCCTTGCTGTTTCCCATGATTGCTGAACTCTCTTACTAGCAATGGAGTCTGGACCTCCTCCACACGTGGTTGAGGTAGCCTCGGTGGTCACAGAACCAGGTCTGATTTTACCCAAAATGGGTTTGAGGTGGCCTTTGACAGGTCTATTGTCCTTTTAGGGGCTGTCCTCAGCTTTCAAAAGAGCCCAGCCTCACCTTCCAACTCCATGATATGTCGTAGAACGACCCTCTACAATTGGACGCACGAACCCAAAACTGCCAATTTTGATCAAAATGCCAAACCCCTGCCTTGTAAAGCTAGGGCTCAATAGGGCTTTAACATCCAAACCATTTTCGTTTCCCATCCCTCTCGATTCAAACTACCCAAGTATACTTGGTTGACTTCCCATTGAAGGCTAGGGATGCAACCGGACCGGGGGGGAAGACTCTCGATTTTGGTAGACTGGTGTTGTGACAGCACACAAAAACACAGCCTAAAACAAGGTGGTATTTTTAAGTTTTTGTCCCTGTGTGCTCTCCCTAGAGACCATAGCCAGGTAAAATTGTTTGCACACGTTCTGTAGGTCCCACATGGGACTGGTGGACACAAAGGTTCGGTCCCTAGGCCCAGATACAGCACCTTGGCAAAGCTGTGAATAAAAAACTGTGGAACCATCTTGAGTGTTGCCCCGCACTTGCCACCACCGGCAGCTGAAACTAGTGATCCCCAAGCCTCAGAGGGTGTAGTGAGCTGCACAAGGTGCGGTTCTGGGAGGTAAACTGATGGGGTGATGGGTGTAGCTGTGATGGGGAAATTTTCTAATAAGAAAGACGTCGGGCTAGTAGCCCCCCCCCCCCCCCGCCCCCTGGCCCACATCTAACTCGTATGGTATCCCATGCCCCTCCCCCCAACATAAAGCCGGATAAAAGATTAAGGTAGAGGCATGCCCTCAGCCCTTGAACAATGGTTGTAGCGACCAAGAATCAAAGTGTGGCCCCAGGCAGGCTACTGGGGTTGCGTGGCTTCAGCCCCTCCCACACTGTCTGTGGCCTCAACTGGGGGGCATAAGGTTTGTGTGGAGGCAGGCGCAAGCGTTGGAGCCCCTTTTCTACCCCCCACAGATTGGCAAGAACGAGACAAGTGGCAACATAATGTCGTCAAAGCATGGGTGAACGATGGTCAGCACTACAATACTGCAGGAGTGTCAGTCAAAAAGAAGGAGCGGGGCGAGGTTGCATCCAATTAGCTGTTGTCCTAAAATGGCAATGCTTTACATTGTCCTGTTTAAGGGAAAGCGTTGGATTATGTCTGCAAAATGTGTTCGGTGGTTCATGTGGCACGCAAATACGCCGTTGCACAAACACTGCGACCCTATGATTCCACACTTTTACTGAACGTGGATTTTTGTTCTCCAACCTGCACTCCTCCCACAGCACCTTGGCAGGGACCGCTCTGGTCCGTGTTTCAGCCCCAAAAGTCGCAAACCTCAAGGTGTTTTGCTCCTGGTCTGCAGGTTCAGGTCCGTGAATGTGATTGCGAGGGTCGCAGATGATGTTGAGGAAGACTTGATGGATGTGTGCGAGGACAGTGATATGTTGGTGATGGGGACCAACGAGAAGACTGAATGGGACAGGTGATACTTCGAACTGCTGAGGGATTGAGGGTACAGAGGGTATGTGTGGTAAACCATTCTCCAGAGCCCATGGGGGTGGGTGCGAGCTTGGGCGGGTGAGCCAAGCGGGGTCGGCCCCCAGCCCCCCCACCCCACTTCACCCCATCCCCCCTGTGTTTTGACAGACAGTGGTTCAGGGGTCATGGAGCCTCGGCAAGGAGTAAATTTTAGCGTTGCCCCATTTTATGATGAATGCCCTGGCTTTCCTAAGGCTCTCTTATAGAATTCGCATATGTTAGAAAACACATCTGAAACACATGAAACACATCTCTTCATCTCATTTCAACCACATATTCAGACACAAAGTTACTGAGTCTGTTCATGTACAGTTCTAGGATTGGAGAACACCATGTTCAATACCTGCCCAGGACAAGTCTTGCTGTGTGTCATTTTGCATGGCAGGACATTTTGTCTGTGTTCTGCTTTGCTTCTCCTTTCGCCTGCCATCGACCGCTAAACCTCGGGTTGGTGTTCTAGGATTAGGGTTGCGACTAGGATCAGGGTTATTAGGGCTCTGACCGCTAACCTGATTTATTTTTTGGGACTTTGCCGTTGGCGAATGCAACATTACACAACGTACACAATGTCCATCTTTGCATAGTGCATGCTGTACACTCCGAACATTGCACACTGCACCACCAAGCACATTGCACAATTTACACTGTACACTGTGCACCCAGCACACTGTGCAGTACAGACTCTGCGTACCGCACACTCTATACACTGCACACTCTGCACATTACATCGCACTTTGCACATTCCAAATGGGGGTGCCCCAAACGTAATGTAACTATTTCCCCGTCTGATACAACCAAGCAACGGTTGTCTGTGTAGGGGTTGCATAGCCATTTCTATTTCCCCCGAGATGGCAGGGGTTATGGAGCCATTGCACTTTTATTCGAGCACGCAGCATCCACCCAGCACCCAGCATAGTGTGCAGTGCAGACTCTGCATCCCGCACACTCTACACACTGCACTATGCACTTTGCACTTGGCACACTGTTCCGTGCACCTGTTGCAAGCTGCACAACGTGTTCCCCATAGGCAGCACCCTATGCACCCTGCACCTTGCTGTTGACGTCCAAATAGGGGCACCCCCAATGCACTGCAACCATTTGGCCGTGTCATACTACCAAGCACCAGTAGTCTGTGTAGGGTTCACATGGGCATTGCTATTTCTTTGTTCTGACAAGGGTTACTTAGCCATTTCACTTTTCCTCCAGAGTCTAGGCAGATTGTTTGGGCGATCCGAAGTTTGCTCTGCAGGGGGAGGGTGTGTGTGGCACGGGCGCCCTCAGAGTGGTGGGTGCGGGGGCAGTTGGCAAAATGGGCTTCCGTGCCAGGACCCTTTGTTATGTTGTTTTGGCAGCTTTGGCTTTAGCTTTATCTCAAATTCCATGTCATGAAGGGAAAGTCACATTTCAGGACCCACAGCCCAAAGCCCAAACTCCCCCCAAAAGGACACTGCTTGACTATTTCATTGTACCTACTCACAGGCCTGGGTGGGGCGCTGCATGGCAGCCGGAACTGACCGGGGGTCATTGTACCCTTTTTTACCCTTAAACAACATCACCACCCCCGTTGGCACAACCCAAAAAAATATGATGCTGAGCCATCCACACACCACCCAACAGTATTAGGAAGTACAAGGAACCCCCACAGTCCCCCTTTGTGGGCCTAGAAATTGTCCCGGCGGGGGGGGGGGGGGGATGGGCTTCCGTGCCATCTCCCCCCTGCAAACCAATGTTCTTCCCGCCTTGTCCTTTGTCTCTTGGTACATTGGCTGATGTGCTCATTTGGGATTGCGGAGCGCCCAAACAGACAAAATACGAGGTGGGCCTGTGGATGGTGCATACGAGGGGGGCCTCCATGCAGTGTTGCCCTCATTGGCCAAAAGACGTAGACAAGCCCAGGTCCGTGCAGCTGTTCCCTACTGTTGCAAATGCAAAAGTGCACACATGCACTCATGCAAAACAGTGCCTAGTGCGCGCTCCCCTCCATATGGTCATTACAGTGACCCAATGTCGCAACCGTGCAAACAAGTGAACAATCTGTGCTCTATGGACACCATGCACGTCGCTATGTCTCCTTTGCCAATCACTTTCACCACTAAATCGGAAACACCAAATTTTTCACCATGGTCCGGTGACACTAGCACAGAAAGTGGCCCTCAGCAGACTCCTTGACAGCAAGAAATCTGCATGGACACGGCAAGACCAGTATCCCTTGCTGATCAGTTGACTTACGTTCGAGCAACAGCCACACGTATACGTGTCCGGAACAGCAGGGCAACTTAACATGTACCACTAGCAAGACAGCACGTACACTACGTTGTTAGACTCCTGTTACACCCTGTTGCATTCCCATGGCGTTCCTGAAACAGTACGCCAGGTTGAACATGAACTGCTGTCAACTGCCTTCAGTCACCATATGACTGCTGTGGGACCGGCCTCTGTACATCTCCTGAACCTCCAATTCTAGCTCTGTTTAGGTCTCATCAGCAGGAACCTGCCTCCCTTCATTTTCACTCACAGAGCCTTCAATGGGTCCACGTCGACCTACGCCCTCACCCACTTTAACGGCAGCGGCAAGGTCCTTTGCATCGCCCACGCGCTGCCGGAGTGCATCGGCCACCCTGACACCCTGCCACAGTCGCGAAGGGATTCGATTCATAGCGCCCGTGACAGCGGCCTCATGAGTCAATGCATGGCCTCAAGCGTGGGGTACAGTTCTGGCCTTATGCACCACAAGCACCCGGGTCTGGATCATTCGGAGACACTGAACGCCGGCCATGAGTACCTGGTGTTCTTCGATGGCTCTGCCAGCGCGGCCGATGCGGCGCGATTTGTGGCTGGGCGGATGCGCCCTGTGGACTCAGCATGCCTCATCTGCGTTTTTGAGAAACGGGTGGTTCATCCTGGTTTTGAATATCCGGTATTCTATGCAGGTCCACTCCCTCCATCAGCCACAGCTCCTGCCGCATATGTCTTGTGACGGGACCAGACTCCCACATCAGGAGTAGGCACCTGTAGTTGGGTGCAGCATGCAGCATGTCATGGCCCCTCATCAACCATGGGCAGCCCCCAGCAACCCTGGACTGCCATCGCCTCTGCAAGACCCTCAACAACGCGGTGCAAGCACCCACAGATCCACAAAAGCCGTCAAACATCCTCAACCACTTTCCACGGGGGAGATATTAGTGCGCTGGGCAACTTTATTTCACCATTCCCCATCCGTGCCTGCCCCCCCCCCCCTGCCCCGCCACCACCAAACTATCTGTTCCCAAGAACATAGGGGTGATGAAGCCACTTCTGATTTTGTCCCCTACTATTGGGGACCCCCGAGAAGGCAGGGGTTTTGTAGCCAATCTGCCCATTTTGGGGCCCTTGAGAAGGCATGGGTAATGTAGCCACTTCTGAGTTTGTCACCTTCTATTGGGGACCCCCGGGCACCGGGGGGCGACTACAACCGGTCCTGATGCGACACCCCCCCAGCTATCTGTCAAAACTTGGGGGGCAGTTGGGGGGGTCGGCTGGAGGGTTGGGGGGGGGCGGGGGGTCAGCTGGAGGGTCAAGGGGGGGTGTTCGGCCGTGGGGGGGGATTCCCAAGGTGGGGGGGCCTATGCGCGACCCACAACAACCACATGCATACTTCTAGGGGGGAGATGTGTCTAGGGCGGGTTTGGGGAAGCTGCTAGTGGCTGTTGTGAAGCAGGGGCTGCAGATTGGTAGGTGTGTCCACAGTGGTTGTGGTGATCTTCACTTCGCAACAAACGACATTTGTTTCACGCCTCGTCTTGCTAATGTGGCGCTCAACACAAATGGATGGTTTGATGAAAGGGAAGGATGCCCCGGGAGGGCGGGGGTTATGTAGCCAGTCCGCGCATTTTTGGGCACTTGAGAAGGCATGGATGATGTAGCCACTTCTGATTTTGTCCCCTTTTATTGGCGCCCGTTGAGAAGGCACAGGTTATGTAGCCAATCTGCCCATTTTTGGGTCCCCGAGAAGGCAAAGGTGATGTAGAACTTCTGATTTTGTTCCCTTTTATTGGGGAGCTGCAAGAAGGCAGGGGTTTTGCAGCCAATCTGCGCATTTTTGGGCCCCGGAGAAGGCAGTGGTGATGTAGCCATTTCTGATTTTGTCCCCTTTTATTGGTTCCATCGGTGGGGTATGGAGTGTTGTCCTTTGGAATCTGAAGTGTGCATCGCAGGTTTTCAAGCTCACAGGTGCCGTTCATATGTTGGGCAACATTGTATGGATTTGCCCCTTGGCCCCCGGGACATCCGCTGATGTTCTCATTTGGGATGGGTATGATCTTTCTTGTACCTGTGACGATTTCTTTGATTTTGAAGTTGGGGGCCATGATGGTGCTTGTGAGGGCTCGAATCCTGTCATTGTGCCATTCATGGGACGAAAGAATGGAACTTTGACAGCCCAACAAAAATGCTACAATGAGTTACATGGGTGGTATCACGCACGCATTCAGCAGTTGTTTGCTTGCTTGTGGAATTGGGGCTTGGTTAGGAACATTTGGTGTGGCAGCCGTGATGAGTTGCACCAGTCTGTCCGTATTTTATTGCATTTTTCTCGGTTTGGCATTGGAGGCAGGTCTGCCACCCTCCTTATGGACCATGGAACCACGTTCCGCCTCATGTTTGGACGGACAAGAGTAACTGGGCCGCAACGGAAGATGAGTGAGAGGATGAGTCAGAAGTAGGATAAAAATGGGGCTAGAGCCATGATACGGGTAGCGCACCAGGCAAACATCGCCCCCACAGCCCGTCAGGAGTCGCCAGTAGTGCTCAACAGTCCTCAATGATCATCCCAGTGATTCCCCTTCCTTTCACCCCTTCCTCCACCTCAACTACCCTCGACTGCCATCTGCAACCCCCCACGCCTCTGCAAGACCCTCAACAACACGGTGCAAGCACCCACAGATTCATAAAAGCCGTCAAACATCCTCAACCACCTTCCACGGCCCGCCAGGAGTCGCCTGCAGTGCTCAGCAGTCCTCAATGACCAGTGATTCCCCTTCCCTTCACCCCTTCCTCCACCTCAACTCACGGGGGGGCCGTCTCCTCGGTCCTGGTACGCGAACCCCCCCCCCCCCCCCCCCCTCCGGGCCCTCCGGGCCCACTTAGTTACCAAGGGTCAATGGCTACTGACCATACAAATGGTGGCGCCGAAGGCGCCCGAAAATTTTTTTTTCATTCCCCTTGCCCACGTAGCATCCCTCCCCGACCAGGCGGTGGAGCACCCCAACGCTATACTTGAACCCAAGCTTGACTCTAACGCCCACCCCAACCCTCAGCCTGCTCCTAACCCTACACCTAACCCTACCCATGACCCTAACCCTAATCAAGACTGAATATTGGGACCGAGCTGGTGGGGGAGGGAACATTAGCTATGACTGGTGAAGGACATCAAGAATGATTCACACATTGATGGCTCTTCACAAAGTGAAATCAGCTTGCAAGTCAACCCCATCACCACGAGGCCCACTTTCAAGGCTTTTGTTGGACTTCTGAGGGGCCAAAATGCCCCAAAATGGGCTCAAAATGGGCTCATTTCACCCGTTTGTGCACCCCAAATGGTCTAGGATGATTTTTGGAAAAACGCGTTTTTGACCCATTCTTGACCCATTTTTGGTCCCAAAACAGCTTCAAGGCATTTTGGGATTTTCGGAGGACCAAAATGGGCCACCACAAGCTCAAAACGGTCCAAAAACACTTGTTTTAGCGTCGCACATGGTCTAGGATCATTTTTGAGAAAAGTCATCTTTTTGCCCCTATTGGACCCTAATGACCCATTTGGGCACCCACCTGTTTGGGCTTGAGCTTGCAGCTTGCCGCAGCCTAGTGGGCCTAAGTACGAGGGTGTAGGCGTCCGTTTGGGCAATTCTAAGGGGTGGAAACCACAAAAAGTGGGGGGTTGCGGGTGGAGTAGGTGCCCTCGGAATCGCATTTTGAGCCATGTAGCCAAAGATATGGCCTATTCTTGGTTTGTGGCTGTCGGCATTTGAAGCTTCTGGGGGCCTTTTTGGGCCGTTTCCGGGACATATCATGGAGTTAGAGGGCGGCAAAGAGCTCGTTGACACGGGGAAGTCAAGCCGCAGGTGCAGTGTACCCACCGTTTCCCTTCGTTTGGCCGTTTTGAATGTGTTCTAGGGCTTTTTAAGCCCAAAAATGGCTGTTTTTGGCCCTAAAGTGCAGTTTTTGAAACCGAAGTCCGCCACTTGCAAATCCCGTTCCCGGCCGCCACCGTTGAGTTTCTTGCTCAAACTTTGTGTGATTGTACTTCACACCCATAGGTATCATCCACCAAAATTTCACCCGAATCTGAACCCCAACGACGGAGTTCTGATTTTTAGCCATTTCGCGCGTGCTGCTTGCTGCTTGCTTGCTTGCTTGCTTGCTTGCTGCTGCTAAACCTGGTAGGTCCACCCTAGACACTAAAAAGGGTTATAAAACCAAGACTGGTTCCACCAGCTCGATGACCCTAATCAAGACTGAATATTGGGACCGAGCTGGTGGGGGAGGGAACATTAGATATGAATGGTGAGGGACACCAATGAGTTACACATTGAAGGCCGTTGACAGGGTGGAATCAGCTTGCAAGTGATCCCCTTCACCACAAGGCCCACTTTCAAGGCTTTTGTGGACTTGTGAGGGGCCAAAATGCCCCAAAATGGGTTCAAAATAGGCTCATTTCACCCGTTGGTGCACCCCAAATGGTCTAGGATGAGTTTTGGAAAAATGCGTTTTTGACCCATTTTTGACTCATTTTTGGTCCCAAAACAGCCCAATTTCAAGGCATTTTGGGATTTTCGGAGGACCAAAATGGGCCACCCCAAGCTCAAAACAGTCCAAAAACACTTGTTTTAGCATCACACATGGTCTAGGATCATTTTTGAGAAAAGTCATTTTTCTGCCCCTATTGGACCCTATTGACCCATTTGGGCACCCACCTGTTTGGGCTTGAGCTTGCAGCTTGCCGCAGCCTACTGGGCTTGGGTACGGGGGTCTAGGCGTCCATTTGGGCAATTTTGAGGGGTGGAAACCACAAAACGAGGGGGGTTGCGGGTGGATTAGGTGCCCTCGGAATCGCGTTTTGAGCCATGTAGCCAAAGATATGGCCTATTCTTGGTTTGTGGCTGTCGCCAGCCAATCTGCACAAAATTTGGGGCTTGTGGGGGCCTTTTTGGGCCGTTTCCGGGACATATGGTGGAGTCAGAGGGCCGCAAATGGCTCGTTGACACAAGAAAGTCAAGCCGCACATGGAGTGCACCCACCCTTTCCCTTTCCTTGGCCGTTTTGAATGGGTTCTAGGGCTCTTTTGGCCCAAAAATGGCTGTTTTTGGCCCTAAATTGCAGTTTTTGAAACTGAGGTCCGCCACTTGCGACACCCATTCCCGGCCGCCACCGTTGAGTTTCTGGCTCAAACTTTGTGTGGTTGTCCCTCACACCCATAGGTATCATCCACCAAAATTTCAGCCGAATGTGAAGCACCACGACGGATGTCTCATTTTTCCCCATTTCGCGCGTGCTGCTTGCTGCTTGTTGCTGCTTGCTGCTTGTTGCTGCTGCTGCTAAACCTGGTAGGTCCACCCTAGACACTAAAAAGGGTTATAAAACCAAGACTGGTTCCACCAGCTCGGTGACCCTACACCTAACCCTACCCATGACCCTAATCAAGACTGAATATTGGGACCAAGCTGGTGGGGGAGGGAACATTAGCTATGACTGGTGAGGGACATCAAGAATGATTCACACATTGATGGCTCTTGACAAAGTGAAATCAGCTTGCAAGTGAACCCCATCACCACAAGGCCCACTTTCAAGGCTTTTGTTGGACTTCTGAGGGGCCAAAATGCCCCAAAATGGGCTCAAAATGGGCTCATTTCACCCGTTTGTGCACCCCAAATGGTCTAGGATGAGTTTTGGAAAAATGTGTTTTTGACCCATTTTTGACCCATTTTTGGTCCCAAAACAGCCCAATTTCAAGGCATTTTGGGATTTTCGGAGGACCAAAATGGGCCACCACAAGCTCAAAACGGTCCAAAAACACTTGTTTTAGCGTCGCACATGGTCTGGGATCATTTTTAAGAAAAGTCATCTTTTTGCCCCTACTGGACCTTGTTGACCCATTTGGGCACCCACCTGTTTGGGCTTGAGCTTGTAGCTTGCCGCGGCCTAGTGGGGCTAGGTATTGGGGTCTAGGTGTCCGTTTGGGCAATTCTGAGGGGTGGAAACCACAAAAGTGGGGGGTTGCGGGTGGAGTAGGTGCCCTCGGAATCGCATTTTGAGCCATGTAGCCAAAGATATGGCCTATTCTTGGTTTGTGGCTGTCGGCATTTGAAGCTTCTGGGGGCCTTTTTGGGCCGTTTCCGGGACATATCATGGAGCGAGAGCGCCGCAAAGAGCCCGTTGACACGGGGAAGTCAAGCCGCGCGTGGAGTGTACCCACCGTTCCCCTTCATTTGGCCGTTTTGAATGTGTTCTAGGGCTTTTTTGGCCCAAAAATGGCTATTTTTGGCCCTAAACTGCAGTTTTTGAAACCGAGGTCCGCCACTTGCGAATCCCGTTCCCGGCCGCCACCGTTGAGTTTCTTGCTCAAACTTTGTGTGATTGTACTTCACACCCATAGGTATCATCCACCAAAATTTCACCTGAATCCGAAGCACCACGACGGAATTCTGATTTTTAGCCATTTCGCGCGTGCTGCTTGCTGCTTGCTTGCTTGCTTGCTTGCTTGCTGCTGCTAAACCTGGTAGGTCCACCCTAGACACTAAAAAGGGTTATAAAACCAAGACTGGTTCCACCAGCTCGGTGACCCTAATCAAGACTGAATATTGGGACCGAGCTGGTGGGGGAGGGAACATCAGCTATGATTGGTGAAGGACATCAAGACTGATTCACACATTGATGGCTCTTGACAAAGTGAAATCAGCCTGCAAGTGAACCCCATCACCATGAGGCCCACTTTCAAGGCTTTTTGGACTTCTGAGGGGCCAAAATGCCCCAAAATGGGCTCAAAATGGGCTCATTTCACCCGTTTGTGCACCCCAAATGGTCTAGGATGAGGTTTGGAAAAATGCGTTTTGACCCATTTTTGACCCATTTTTGGTCCCAAAACACCCCATTTTCAAGGCATTTTGGGATTCTCGGAGGACCAAAATGGGCCACCACAAGCTCAAAACGGTCCAAAAACACTTGTTTTAGCGTCGCACATGGTCTAGGATCATTTTTGAGAAAAGTCATCTTTTTGCCCCTATTGGACCCTGTTGACCCATTTGGGCACCCACCTGTTTGGGCTTGAGCTTGCAGCTTGCTGCAGCCGAGTGGGCCTAGGTATTGGGGTCTAGGTGTCCGTTTGGGCAATTCTGAGGGGTGGAAACCACAAAAAGTGGGGGGTTGCGGGTGGAGTAGGTGCCCTCGGAATCGCATTTTGAGCCATGTAGCCAAAGATATGGCCTATTCTTGGTTTTTGGCTGTCGGCATTTGGAGCTTCTGGGGGCCTTTTTGGGCCGTTTCCGGGACATATCATGGAGTTAGAGGGCCGCAAAGAGCTCGTTGACACGGGGAAGTCAAGCCGCAGGTGCAGTGTACCCACCGTTTCCCTTCGTTTGGCCGTTTTGAATGTGTTCCAGGGCTTTTTTGGCCCAAAAATGGCTGTTTTTGGCCCTAAACTGCAGTTTTTGAAACTGAGGTCCGCCACTTGCGAATCCCGTTCCCGGCCGCCACCGTTGAGTTTCTGGCTCAAACTTTGTGTGATTGTACTTCACACCCATAGGTATCATCCACCAAAATTTCACTGAAATCCAAAGCACCACGACGGAGTTCTGATTTTTACCCATTTCGCGCGTGCTGTTGCTTGCTGCTTGCTGCTGTTGCTTGCTGCTAAATCTGGTAGGTCCACCCTAGACACTAAAAAGGGTTATAAAACCAAGACTGGTTCCACCAGCTCGGTGACCCTAACCCTAGCCCTAGCCCTAGCCCTAACCCTAGCCCTAGCTCTCACCCCAGAGGGAGGGCAAGGGGAGGTAACGGGAGCCTGTGCCCCCCCCCCCCCCCACCACCCCAAATCGCCCCACCTGGACCCCCCCCCCAACTGACCCTCCCGACCGCCCCCCCCCCCCCCCATCGCCCCTCCCTGAACCCCCCCCTCCAATGCCCCCCCCCCTTCCCCAGTGGGCCGTCCCACGGCTGCCCTCCTACCCTCCACCCTCCCCCGGGAGCGCCAGTGGGCGATCCCACGGCTGCGCTCCACCTTCCCCCCTCTCCTGCGGCGCCTGTGGGCGATCCCACGGCTGCAATCCACCCCCCCCCCCCCTTCCCAAGCAGCGCCTGTGGGCGATCCCACGGCTGCACTCCTTCCCCCTCTCTTCCCCTGCAGCGCCGGTGGGCGATCCCACGGCTGCGCTCCCCCCCCCCCCCCACAACCCGCCCCATTACACCGCCGGCCGAGTGGTCGAGCGGTCAACCCCATGAGCTGCTGAGTGGCAGTCGCGGGTTCAAATCCCTTCCTTCCCCTCGTGCCCCCAACTTAGGTAATACAGTATAGGTAGCTGTACTACACGTAACTGTATTTTGCCTGCTAGTATTACCTACCTACCAACCAGTGCAATAGTGTATATAGTATTGCCAGTACTGTATCTCCGTGACCCCTCCCCTCCTACCCCCGCTGCACATCTGCAGGTACTTCCACTCACAGAACCAGGGGAGCGGGAGCCCCGACGGTGCCCCGCACAGGTGGACCTCCCTCCCCCCTGCCCCTGCCCCTGCCCCTACCCCCAGGCTCGACAGCTAGCAGTCTGGCGGGGCCCTCACTCACCCCCCTGAACCAAGGGACTACTGACTTTTTATTATTTGCCTGCTAGTATTACCTACCTGTCTACCTGCACAATGGTGTGTATTGCATAGCCAGTACTGTATCCCCGTGTCCCCTCCCCTCCCACCGTCTGCTGCACGTCTGCAGGTGCGTCACCTCACGTGACAAGAGGAGCGGGAACCCTAAAGGTGACCCGCACAGGTTGTCCTCCCCCCTGCCCCCTGCCCCCCTGCCCCTGCCCCTCACACACCTCCCTTCCTTGGCAGCGCCAGTGGGCCGTCCCACGGCTGCCCTCCTACCCTCCACCCTCCCCCGGGAGCGCCAGTGGGCGATCCCACGGCTGCGCTCCACCTTCCCCCCTCTCCTGCGGCGCCTGTGGGCGATCCCACGGCTGCAATCCACCCCCCCCCTTCCCAAGCAGCGCCGGTGGGCGATCCCACGGCTGCAATCCCCCCCTCGCCCCCACAACCCGCCCCATTGCACCGCCGGCCGAGTGGTCGAGCGGTCAACCCCGTGAGCTGCTGAGTGGCAGTCGCGGGTTCGAATCCCTTCCTTCCCCTGGTGCCCCCAACTTAGGTAATACAGTATAGGTAGCTGTACTACACGTAACTGTATTTGCCTGCTAGTATTACCTACCTACCAACCAGTGCAATAGTGTATATAGTATTGCCAGTGCTGTATCTCCGTGACCCCTCCCCTCCTACCCCCGCTGCACATCTGCAGGTACTTCCACTCACAGAACCAGGGGAGCGGGAGCCCCGACGGTGCCCCGCACAGGTGGACCTCCCTCCCCCCTGCCCCTGCCCCTGCCCCTACCCCCAGGCTCGACAGCTAGCAGTCTGGCGGAGCCCTCACTCACCCCGGGCTAGGCAGCCAGCGATCTGGCGGGGCCCTCACTCACCCCCCTGAACCAAGGGACTACTGACTTTTTATTATTTGCCTGCTAGTATTACCTACCTGTCTACCTACACAATGGTGTGTATTGCATAGCCAGTACTGTATCCCCGTGTCCCCTCCCCTCCCACCGTCTGCTGCACGTCTGCAGGTGCGTCACTTCATGTGTCAAAGGGAGCGGGAACCCTAAAGGTGCCCCGCACAGGGGGTCCTCCCCCCTGCCCCCTGCCCCCTGCCCCCCTGCCCCTGCCCCTCACACACCTCCCTTCCTTGGCAGCGCCAGTGGGCCGTCCCACGGCTGCCCTCCTACCCTCCACCCTCCCCCGGGAGCGCCAGTGGGCGATCCCACGGCTGCGCTCCACCTTCCCCCCTCTCCTGCGGCGCCTGTGGGCGATCCCACGGCTGCACTCCTTCCCCCTCTCTTCCCCTGCAGCGCCGGTGGGCGATCCCACGGCTGCACTCCCCCCCTCCCCCCCCCAACCCGCCCCATTACACCGCCGGCCGAGTGGTCGAGCGGTCAACCCCGTGAGCTGCTGAGTGGCAGTCGCGGGTTCGAATCCCTTCCTCCCCTCGTGCCCCCAACACAGGTAATACAGTATAGGTAGCTGTACTACACGTAACTGTATTTGCCTGCTAGTATTACCTACCTACCAACCAGTGCAAAAGTGTATATTGTATTGCCAGTACTGTATCTCCGTGACCCCTCCCCTTCTACCCCCGCTGCACATCTGCAGGTACTTCCACTCACAGAACCAGGGGAGCGGGAGCCCCGACGGTGCCCCGCACAGGTGGACCTCCCTCCCCCCTGCCCCTGCCCCTGCCCCTACCCCCAGGCACAGCCACACACAGGAAATACAGTATAGGTGGCCGTACTACACGTAACTGTATTTGCCTGCTAGTATTACCTACCTACCAACCAGTGCAAAAGTGTATATTGTATTGCCAGTACTGTATCTCCGTGACCCCTCCCCTCCTACCCCCGCTGCACATCTGCAGGTACTTCCACTCACAGAACCAGGGGAGCGGGAGCCCCGACGGTGCCCCGCACAGGTGGACCTCCCTCCCCCCTACCCCTGCCCCAGTACAAAGCACAACGCGAACACGCCAGGGATACGGCCGCACTCAATGCACGTGCGACAATACTAGAGGAGGAGGCGTGTGCCCCGCCCGCTGGCTGCATGGCCAAAGGGTGAGTGTGGTGCGCCGGAGCCGAGCTTCCCCAATGCGGCACTCCGTGGGCCCCTAAGGCCCTCTTCGGATTCGGGAAGGTAAGCCCAAAGCCCCCCCCCCCAGGGGCCTTCGGCCCACTTCTACTGGGGGGGGGGGGGTCGCGTCTAAAAGCGAGGGGACGGCCCTCCCGTGCCTCAACTACTTTTTTGCTGCGTCCCCTTGGCCAATGGGGATTTGTGTGTGAGTTGCTCCGGCGGGTCTGAAGCGTTCTCACGACGCCTGCAGCGCCCCCAACTCGGTCCACGGGGCATTGAAGGCATCGGTCCCTCTTGGGACGCAGACAGGGAGGAACACGACACAGCGCTGTGTTCGTCATTCAGCAGGTTCATGCACGTGCTCTTGGTCCCCCGGAGGGTTCATTGCGTTACATGTCGTCCGTCTCTCTCTTCTCAGGGGCCACCGACGACCACAGGATCAAGGAATGCAGACGAATCTTGAGCGATGGTATGGCCATCATGAAGAAGGAGTGCTGCCCTGAGGCTGCTGCCAACCTCAGTACAAAAGTGGTGAGGGCGCTGTACAAGGATTCGGGCATTCTGGCAATGACCAAACAGACCCGAGCAGGAGAACAGAAACTCTGTGGACACGTATCTCAAACCATTGCTGTGGTGGGCTCCTCTCAGCGAGGACCCTGGTTGCAGAATTTGGCAGGCTCCCCTGGCCTTAAGCTTTTGCATGGGTGCGATGTTCCACTAATTGTTGTCCACTCCACCAAGGCCCTGTAGTCGGCATTGGTAACAGCCGAGAGCAAGGCGCAGAGGGGGGCGCTTCAGCAGGGCACATAGACGCCACTGGGTCATCGATCCACTGAGTAAATCGTTCCCTGCTACTGCTCTGTGCCCCCCCCATAGTGTACAATAATTGCCTTTTGCTTTTCCCTTTTGCCTTGAGGTGTTGTGTGCAACACATCAGAAGCCATTGCTTTAGACACACCACGTAGTGTACCATATATGTTTTCTGATTTCTTCCTTCCCCCAGCTTTTATGTGCAACGCTTGCCATCATTCCTTCATCCAAAAGCGTCCAGGACATTAGAAACCACATGCCCTTGTAAATGATACACTAATCCTCCCATGGTAAGAGCGGCCAGGACATTAACAACCACCAACCCTCCTAAATATCACACTCGCGGCAGAGCAGGTCGGGCACCCTGCCGAGTGTACATGGTGCCACCCCCCCCGGGTGGCTCCCATATGAGCCATGAAGTGGACTTGGCCGCGTTGCCCGATTGGCCCTTGTTGGCCATTTATACTGCCGTCCGGCCCGTTACCCCTTGGGCCTCCAACATGGGAGCCGCCTTGCGGCCCAGTGCGATGGCGTGCGTGTGGGGGACACGGCCGCCACTCCCGCGCCCTGCGGCTCCAGGGCCAATGGCAATCCTAGCAGCGGCGGTCCGACGTTGCGCAGCGGTAGCCGGCAATTGGCCACCACCACATGCTTGCGCATGTCATCAATCTCCATCTTCCGGATGGAAGTAAGGACATTGACGAGGACGACGCTCACGCTCAGGATGCCGTTGGTGGCCCACCACCACTCGCCGAGGGTGCCCGCAAGCTGGAAGCAGACACGTGGTTATAGCCATGCGCAAGGGTAGGGCCTCGTCGTGTGCAACCGTGCGCCAGCCTCACATCTAGCCATGCGCAACCGTGTGTACCCTTGGATCTAGCTGTGCGCAACTGTGCACCCAGGTTTTTTCATTGACCGGAAAGACCCTTAAGTGCCGGCCGCGTCTGATGATGGTGTTTATTGGTACAACATTGGAGGGGTAGGGGTTCTTTGTGGTGTTCTCCATTTTCGCCAAAAAAAGCTGTTGCACAAAACCAACGAGAAGCAGCCCCAAGCTGCATAAGCCCCACTGCGGAGAGGCAAGCATGCATCATTAGGTCGATATATTTGAACAATGACTACAAGCAACTACAGTATGAGAAGGTGGGTAGTTTGCGCTGCTGTGGTTTGTGGAAGTTGGAAGTTGCTCGGGCCACAAGGTAGTGTAGTGTGCTTGTCAGAAGGGAGTAGACACCTGCTTACGGTGTGATGGGTGGGATATACTACAATCATTGAAGCTCTTGACACCGGAGGACATGGCACAAATCAATATGCTGTCGGGACATTGCCACTTGTTGGTGCTGACACTGAAGGACTTGTAGTTCCTAATGCTTGGCCTGGTGGGGCGCCAACCTATTGGGTGGCCCCGAAATTAATCAGGGGGTCTTGTACAATACACCGTGTGCTCAAACACAACTTCCACCAGCACCACTTTTTATGAAAGAGCTCTGATTTAGAGTGCTAGTCAGTTGTGCACAACCGTGTGTTGCCTTCACATCAGCCGTGTGCAACCGTGCATAGCCAAAGAAAGTAGCCGTGCGGAACCGTGCATGCACAGCTATAACCTCGTCTCTGGCCGGAAGGCGCGCCTCAGCTAACGGTACATGGTCGCTAGGGCCCGCACTGTGCCGCGGTCCATGCTTAGCTCCCTCGCCACCTTCAGGACCACAGCTTGTGGGATTAGGTCAAAGAATTTGACATTATCCATCCTAAGGCCGGCCATATTCCACCCTTTTAGCTGCGCCAGCTCCAGCAGGACGACCGTGACCCCCGCCCTGTCGAGGGCCCCCAGCACGAGCGGAAGCCATAGGCCTCGGCGTGGGCCCACGCCTCCTGCTAGTGCAGCGGCCCCCTTGCCCATAGCTGGTAGACCATGGACACGACTGCCAGCGGGTGGGTGCCCAGGGGGCCCGCTTCCCCGGGTTTCGGGATCAAGGATGTGTATCTTTTGGCGAGGACCCCCGGCCACTGGCCCATATCTTGCACCACCTGCAACAGTCCAGGGCGTGTTCCGGCAGCGACCGCAGGTCCTACAGACCCCACCCATCTTGCCCAACAGAGGAGGGGGACATGGCGCTTGTGTAGACGCTGCCCTGTAAGCTTGGAGGCAAGCATGGGGACTCTGCGCAAGTGGCGCTCGTATTTGGCCATGAAGGCCTCTAGGCACGGCTCTAGGTCCTCCGCATTTTTGCGGTTGATGGGGCCCTAGGCCTCGTGCAACGCTCCGTCCATTTTGCGTACGTTTGCCGATGCACTGCCGTCCAGCCGGGCCAGGAACACGACTGGTGGAGCGAAGGCGTCATCTCGCAGCCATCGGTACACCACCCCAAGCCGTGCCCCATTCCCCCGCCAGCCATGCCTGCCACACCTCCCGCCTTTTTGTCTCTTTGCGGCGGACTTGCGCCGCACTCTGCCGCTTCAGCCGCCGCTGCAGCCCGCACAACTCCCCGAGCGCTAGGAGAGCTAAGCCCTCGCCCTAGCCTCGTGGCAGCGGCAACCCGAGGAGCCGCAACTCTTGGACCCCATCCAAGCGTCTTCGCAGCGCCCGCCAATTGCGCCTTTACTTGGCCGACAAGACGCGCAGCCCACTTCACACATTTTGGGACCACGGATCACCGCCCGCAGGGCGCCCAAGGCTGCTTGGAGGCGGATCAGCGGCGCTGTCTTGGGCACTCCCGTCACGCGCCCTTGGCGCGGGCACATGCTAATGCGCTTCAGTAGCTGTTGAGTCCCCTGCCCGCGCGTGAGTTATGTTGACGCTCACAGGAGCGGCCGCAGTGCGTCCACCTGCCTAGGGTCCGTAAGAGATGCCTAGGACAGTGCTAGTAGGCACTCCTCCGATGCCCACGTCCACAAGTCCCATAGGGCATCCACCTGCGGCGCTGCTAGCCAGCATTCCCACTTGCCCTGGTATGGAGACAGGAGCATCTCCCCCGGGATGCGCCGCATGTTAGGTTCCCGCTCCGGCGGAGTGACCGACGGGGGTTGCACCACCCGCAGGATGGAGAAGGGACTACCTGTGAGGCCTAACCCCCCCCCCCCCTCTCTAGAACCCCCAACCCATACTAGTTAGCACTTGGTTAGAACTGGCGACTTGGGCGCCAACGGCGCCTGGAAATTTTTTTGAACCTAGAAAATTTGCAACACACTTGATTTCACCCCATTTGTTTACATTCAAAATGCTCACAATGAGTTGGAGAATGTTGTTCCACGTGTCTCCGCCGTGTACCCCTCTCGCATGAGGACTGCCACCCCACCCTGTGGGATACTCCAGCCCCCCCCCCCCCGGGATCCGGCAGGCAACATTACCGCCCCCGCTTAACGAAAAAGTGGCGCATGGCCTTCTGCCCCCCCCCCCCCTTGGGGAGAGCTTTGTATCCTGCAAGCAAATGATGTCCACGTCGCATGAGGCCACCTCCGCTGCGTGCAAGCGGAGGGAAGTGACATTGGCCGCTGTGGTGCGAAGCGGCCCGGGTTGAGGTGTATGTCCCTGCATTCTCTGAGCCCGCATTCTCCGAGCCCGGGCCCCTTTGTGCCGCCATGACCAAGGGGGGGCGGGGGGGGGGGCACAAAAAAATTCGCGGTATCACCGTTTTTTCGTACCCCCCCCCCCCCAAGGGGGGGGTACGGCCCGAAAAAAATATCCCACCCCTACATGTAAAATTTTTTGCAACCCCAATTGTTTTCTAAAGAACACCACACGGACCACCTGTTGAGCCCACTGGTTGCTTTTTCATATTGTGTAAGTGTAGCCTACATAATGCTTTGAGGTCACCAAACATTCCCAAGTTTCCCGGTACAAATTTGGTAGCCGTTTCAACCGGTTTTGTGCACAAGCAATGTTGAACCCCAATGTGGGCCTATTGCACATTGGTGGGGTGCAATGTAGTGGCATTGTGAGCCCATTTAGCGTGCCGAACCTTCCTGTTTTGGGCGCCACTACCTCATACAGGACGTCTACAACTTTCATGGGGTACACCCTCCTAGAGGCCATGTGTGTCGCTATTGGTGCGGAAACCACTTCGATCACACGAGGTGGCAAGTTGTGTGCTAGTTGCACTATTATGTCATTCCAAATCCTGAAGTTGTTGGATTTCATCTCCTTTGAAGACACGGAATTGATTCCTTAACCCTCACCCCAAGTTCTGTTGCAATATTCTTGTGCTCTACTTTTGCTTGGGATAAAGCAAAGGCGCGTGGCTAGGCTCATTGGTGATGGACATTTCCCTTCGGGTGTTATGGCAGGTATGTCCAGGGCATTCAAAATCAGAACGTATAACGAGAAAGAAAAGGCTATTGCCGGATTAGCTGCTCTTGGTGTGGGTGGGTGTGAATTTTTGAAAGTTGCCAACCGCGGCGGCATCTTGCCATCATATGACACGGCCGTGGTGGACATGAAGTTTGAAGAGCCGTTGCGTCCGGGGATCGCCCCTACAACAACATTCATTCTAAAGTGTCTCCCCAAACATCCTAACCCGTTCTTATGGGATCTCCTTGTGGACGAGATTTCTTTGCAACCTCAGATTGGGGTGGTGAAATCGGGCCATGCGACTGGTACATGTAGAATGTGCACCTCAACGAAGCATCACTTGGTTGACCAAGAAACGGTGGATAAACAGCCTAACTTGCTTGAGGACTCGGACGCCAATGTCCATTTCGCCGAGTATGCCATAGTGTGGTCGGTTGCTGCCGACCATGGTTCCCTTTGCCGACCCATCCCGCTTTGGGTAGTTCCCACTTGCAACCGCTTCACATCCGACAACATGGCTCAACAACGTAAGCAACTTGTGACTACAACTCTTGAAGTATTGAAGTCTGCATGCCCACGTGATGCCATGGGGTTGACAGCCACTGACGGCGATAGTCGCTGCAACCCTACCTTGGATGAGAGCTTGTACCGGGAACTTGCTCGGGCCCATGCACCCATGGAAATGCCATTGCCCTTCTACACTTTTTTCGTTGACGATCTTGGAATGGCGGCAAATTTTGATCCCATTCATGAGCTTGGCCGATTGTGCAATGCCATCTTGAGCCGCAGCATAAAGATGTATAGCGTTCACCTTAACGCAGAAGCATTGCTATCCGTAGCCCATCATGTGGGCATTACGATTGGTGACCCTTTGCTAGCCCCCGATGACAAGCAGGCGTTCAAAACCATCAAATACTGTTGGGCCACTTTGAAGACCGTTGCAGACACAGCTGTGGCGCAAAATATGTACATGGTCCTACAGGGAAGCTGGCGCCAAGAAGGGTTGGCCCTTGTTCCCTTAAACATAACTACCGCCCGTGTCGGCAATGCATGTTGTTTGCTGGTTCGTGCCATTGTGCTGCGAAGCATGCCATGGAGAAGGGGCCACCGACCGCTACATATCCCAAATGGCATGTTGGACATGGGCTAGTGCCCCGAATAGCCAAACACGGGAATGCCAACGAGTGCCAAAGGCATGTTATGTGGTGGGAACACCGTGATTATGTGTGGTGCGTGGGACATGGGAAGAAAACATTTTTTCTGTAGGACCCACTTTTTTTACGCACCCCCCCCTCCTAGGAGGGTGTCACCCCCCAAAACATATGCCACCCGGTTTTAAAAAAATCCCCCCCTTGCCGTGATGCAACCCGACCTCCTATCGAGTTCCCCGTTCCGCGCGCTGTTTGGGCTCCATCGTAGCGGTGCCCCGGGCACCCGTCCGGAGTGCAAGCCCCCGTGCGGCGGCTCACGCTAGCCCCCACCCCCCCTTCCGCCGCCGTGCTGTGGGCCCACCCTCCGCAGCGGCGACACCTCTGAGGCCTACCATGACCGTACCCCTATATTGTAGGCCGGTGAGGTCAAGTGGGCCATGGGCAGTGGCATCGTCAGGGGCAGGGTTAGGTCGAGTGGCAACACCAGCGCCAAGATGAGGGGAGGGGCCATGGCCTCCATCAGCGCATACCCCCGGCTTGCGCCGGCGCCGCGCGATGTCGAGATTCCGCCTCTTGGGCACGCCGCAACTCCGCCCGGGAGCGGCAGGGAGCTCGGCTGGGCCCACCAAGGCCGCGGGCATCTGGACGCTCCCCACCTGGCCTCCGCTGGCCAAGTTTTAATGGGAGACGGCCCCCCGGGCTTGCACCCCGGCGCCGGCCGCGCCACACCGCACAGCCACGGAGCCAGTGCCACTCGCGCCTCCTGGCACTCTGCATGCAGGCCACGCATACCCATCATGCCGGCCGGCCGCGGCGCCGAGCCGGCTCGTCGCCGCCGTGGCAGCTCCGGCTCCGGCGCTGGCTGCCCCTCCCCGAGGACGTCGCGGTTGGATGGGTGGGTGGGTGGGTGGGGGGGGAGGCAGGCTCACCCGAAGCCGGATGAGAGGTCGCAGAAGTGGCTATTGGGGAAGCGCCAGGCAGCGGAGAGGGGAGCGGGCTCAGTCTTGTGCAAGCGCCCGGACAAAGGCCTGACCATCATGCGCGTGGGTTGCCTGCCCACTTTCTCCATGAGGTAGGCAACACTGGGCACCCTAACCAACTCCGTGCCCTTGTACAGGGTGTAGCTGGCGGACTTTCAGGGGTGTGCCCTTGCATGAGCGGACACCGCGGCGGCCAAGGCAATCTGGGGCCCCAAGCGGTGCTCATGCGCCAAAGAGGTGTTGTGGGGCCTCCTGACTTAGGGCTTATTTGTCTCGCCCATGTGGCGCGTGCGGTACTAGCGCTTGTTGTGGCTCGCCTGGCAGGCGCGCACGCTAGGGACCACGCAAACCTTGGTACAGGCGGTGCTTGAGTGCCGGGACTCCCCGCCCTCCACGGGCCGGTGAGTAGGGCTCTGCAAGCCGCCCGCCAGCTAGGTTGGCAGAGGCGCGAACGGTGCTAGCACTGGGATATGCTGGGGCAGGTGGTGACTGTGCACGTGGTGCAAGCGGATGAGGGGGAGTTGCGCCACCGTGTGCGCGACAGCTAGCGTTACCAAACGTTCCAGGAAGTGGAGCGACACCGGCCCAATACCTTCGGAGGCCTAGGCGGGTCAGGACACCGACAAGCGTGCCGGGCAGGCCTGCAGTTGGCTTCCATAGAAGGGGAGTGCAGCATCCTCTCCGGGCTGCTGGCCGGGGCCACGTGGACGGCACGCATGGCAACGGGACACGCCATCTTGTAATCAGATAGGTGCCCCTTCTACAGTGGAGCGCCGGAAACGGAGCCGCACATTTTGTGGGACTGCCCGTGCTGGGAATTGGCACGCCAGGGGTGGATGCCTTGGGTGCTGCAGGAGGCAAGGGCGTTACCGGCGCTGGTGATGCCAGCGGCCTGGACAGTGTGCCGACGGTCAGCAGGCTTGCTGCCGCTGGCCCTGGTCAGCGAGGGTGAAGAGGCATAGGCGGAGCAGCTAATGTACCGCCTCTACGGCATATACCTTGCTGTCATGTCTGCCTGTAGGGCGGCGGAGGAGGCAGCACAGGTGAACAGGGACACAGCCTCCATGGTGTAAGGCCCGGGACGGTGGCGGATTCGCTCCGGGGATGAGGGTGGGAGCAGCTGGCAGACAGCCCGCTACGCTCGGTCCCAGTGAGGGACCCCTTGATATTGCCGCAGGGCGCGCTGGCATGGTGGTTGTGGGAGCGCGGCTTCGCGGAAGCCCTGGTGCGCTGGGCCTCGGCGCTCCAATGGATACCGGGGTTTGGCCATGTATATGCGGAACTGGCCATGGATTTTGAGTCCCATAGCAACCGGGCACTGCCAGCCAGGCCGGGACATCGCCATGCCCAGTGGGTGAGGGAGCAGGCGCTCTGCTCGCCGGCGGCGCCCTATTGGAGGGCAGTTTTCGGTGGATGTGTGCCTCCTTGGTGCCTAGGGGGCTTCCGCAGCATGGGGCGCACCGAGCGACCGGTGTTTGCGTGCCGGCTCGACATGCAGCAACACATGCTGCAGCTTCAACAACACTGCCTGGAAATGTGGACGCGCTAACTAGCGACCCCTGGGGCCAGCCGCCGGGCCTACTTTCTGGCAGGATATCTGCCGCGCCGCCCGGAAGGGGGTGCCCCGGCGCGTCCGTGTGAGATTGTACGCATGTAGTGCCCATAGGCGGTGGGGGCAGTGCGGCCGCGCCATCCGCCGGTGGCGGACAGCCGCCGGTGCCCCGTCCATCAGTAGCCGTAGTGCGAACAGTATTGGTTGGTGCGGCGTGGAGTCGTGCAATGCTGCGCACGGGGCCATGTGGGGCATCTAGTGGCAGTGGCGGGGGCGGCGGCCTTGTCACGGGTCCTGCAGGCGTGGCTGGCACCCCAACAGCCGCCGCCACAACCACCGGCCAAGTGCCCATGCGGCCGGACAACACGCTAGCTTGGCACGGCCAAGTACACAGCGCTTTGCCTTGGGTGGGGGGAAACACACCCCCCTCTCTGGATCCAGCGGGCACCTCAGTTGGGGCGGGCGTGCACCCGATGTGGGCGGAGAGCCTCAGTGGCTTGGGGTTGTTGGGGCTGGGAGGGCGGCTGAGTTGTCCCCCCCCCCCCCGCCACAGCGATGGGGGGGTACCTGTGCCTCCCCATGTGCGACGCTATTTCCGCTATTTGGCGCGCGCTGACCGAGTCCACGGCGTAGCCACCCAACACCTCCCCCTCTCCCCCTCCGTGCCGCAAGGGAGAGGGAGGGAGCGCCGGGCAAGCAAAGCGGTGGGGGGCTCCTTGGCCTCCTCGCCACCTCCACCTCCACCTCCACCCCCTCCTCTGCCCCTTCAAGAGGCCGAAGTGGGCCGGCGACGCACCACGGGCGTTTGTTGACGCCCCCCCCCCCCTGCCCCTGCCACTGCTGGCGCAGCAGGCGGGGTCGAGGAGGGTGGGGCAACAACGCCCATGCAGACGCTGTGTGACGCACACAGGCCCCCGTGTGCAAGTTGTGCTGGGGGCACAAGGGGGTGCGGCATTGCTGCACCCGGCACCACAAGGGACACCCTCGGTTGGCGCCAATGGCGGGGGGGGGGGGGTGCGCGACAGCGCACGCTGTTCGGGATGGGAGGCATGTCCCCCCCCCCCCCCCGATGGCCTCGCAGATGTCGGGCGCGGATTCGGCGTCCACAGGGCGTCCAGGGGACCGGGGCCGGGGCCAGGGGCGGCCAGAGGGGGAAGATACCTGACCGCAGGGCGCCAGTCCTTCCGTCGCGCCGCGACACCAAGGGGAGGGCGGGAGGAGGGGGGGGAAGGCTACGCCAGCCCCTGACCCATAACCCACTCGCCTAAGAGAGGACTTTAATCGGCCTTTGCCCGCGTAAGTAATACAGACCACACACACACACACACACACATACACACACATGGACTCTCTGGAGACATGTAGGTTGATTGAGCAAGGACCCCTGGTAAAGTCAGGAGGTCTGGCCACATGCTTCAGGTTTCTGGCTTTTGCCTCACAACTTAGCGTCGTAATTTCTATGGCAAGGCCTTCAATGGAGGCTGAGCGCTTATGATCTGCCTCTTTCATTCCATTCTACAAGGTGTTCCGTTGCCTGAGCCTGTACCCAATGACACGCTGGGCCACCCTTCATGGAAGGAGGCCACAGGAGGCCTGTGAACTGAATGCAGCAGCAGGCTACAGGGGAAGCGGCATGTGTGCCTCCAAAAGGAAGGAGTCAGTGGTACGAGGGATGGATTCCTCAGGCAATATAGACCCTCACTTGAGCAGGGAGTAGCAAGGAATAGTGGCTAAGGGACAGCATGTCCTATGTTGGAATACGGCTTTAGTCTGCCAGCCTTGCTGAGCGGCCGCCCGTCACATTCACCAGCCCACTGCTTCCGTCGTGTCCTACCCTGCGCTGATTGTTCTGAAGTTCTTTCCCATAGGCTACCACAGTGCAACTATTTTGGTCCTGTGGTTGCAGTGAAATATGGTCCCACGCATGTAGACCCATGCTGGCACATCACATTGCTGGGTGTCATCTGAAAGAGAACTAGAGGCAGCTCCCCGACGGCGTTGGGCACCTTGGTGGTGCGCTCGTTCCCTATGTCCTATCCTTTGAAATCAATGTCCATGTAACAGAAGTGGTGTATTCATTGAATGTCGTTCATCTAGTTGCTGGATTTACCCATTTCCCGAGCAACATGTTCATCGAGCGTTGTACCATACACTGAACTTGTAAAGCCATTGCTTGTTCCTGCTCGACATGGACCTCGAGACAGACTGTTGAATCTGGAATTGCTGTACCTGCATGAGTGGTTGTCCACGGGAGGCTTGTTCAGACCTTGGAGAGGGGCAGGATTACATTGTATGTCAATACCTGAAGGCATCTCCATTTTGAAGATGAGTTGGGGGTGATGCACAGCCGTGAAACCAAATCAGCATTGAATAGTTGAGGTAACGTTTCTGCACTGGGCGCATGTGAAGCCACATCGGGATTGAATTTTAGGATCTCCGGAGGAGTTGTGTGTGGTGACGCAATGAGTTGTCGGGCCCTACAGGAAGGAGGTTTTGTGGTCTCGGCAAAGTCTATCCTTGAGCTGGGGACTGAGATTCTCTTTTTGGGCAAGGTTATTAACACCCAGTCACGACTGATTTGGTCCCATCCACGTGCAGTTTCACAAATGCTTGCCCAGCGGATCCGTTTGGCCATGGCTGCTAAGCCCCATGAGCACTTTTTTTTTTGTCAACAGTTTTGGGCTTTTATCAATTGGCATTTGCGGCCTAAGGCGGGCATGGGGCCTTTTCTGGCGGGGTGTATTGTTGGCTAAGTTGGGGAAGTGAGGGTTGGGTGTTTCCGTTGAAGTTGCTGCATGGGTTGGCAACAACCATTGCTTATTCTCTGCAAGTTAGGGAAGCCCCCACACTTCTTTCGCTGATCTTGCCAGGGACGTGAATAAGAATGGCTCTTTTTTTTGGTTTGGGTCTGGGGTCGGCAGGGGGGGTCGGGAACCATTACTTTGTAATGGTTCCAAAGTAATGGTTAAGAGTTTCGGAACCTACAGTACTGCAGTTTTCCTCCTTTTATCCCTGCCCTTTCTCCACTTTCTGCATCTACTCCTCTTATGCAGAATTGTCCTTTCTCATGCCTAAAACCTGGCATAGTGAGCATACCCCAAAATGTGCCTCCGCCAATGCTTGTCGTGCCAAGAGGTGCCGGCAGAAGAAAGCTGCAGAGCTACATGAAACTCAAGCATTGGCTGCAGAACAGCATTCTACTGTTGCTGGTCTTGCAATTGCTGCACTGGTTGCTGCCATTTTTGGGGCTGCTGCCATCAGCTGCATGCAGCTGTGTACCAGCGGCCACGGACAATGCCAAAGACCCCTTTCAAGCCAACCTGGCAGTTGGATTTGTTTGCTGCTTTTCATTCACCTTCTGGCCCAACGGGTCGTGGAGCACACCCACATCAAGCACGCTTTGCTTTGCTGTGGTTCAGGGGTTTGCCCAATGCTCAACAGGACTGGCCTCCAACAAACAGGCTCATCTTCTACAACAAACTATGCACCTGCACAACGTAAAGGCAAGGGCAGATCTACTGGGTTTTTGTGATGCCTTTCAACAGCAAGTTGACTAAGTTGACTGCAACATTTCCCCTGCAGGTCCTGAAAAATTTCAGCATTGGATCAAATTTGGTCATGACGCTGTGCAGCCAAGTCTCCCACATTGCGCAGCTACACCTGTCGGTTTGCTGAGCATTTATAGCAAAATGGTTGTCCCTGAGGTCAAGTTCCTTGATGTCACTGCTGCAGTGCTGCATTTTGCACCCTGTCCAGTGAATGAAGCACGTCAAGCTCCAAAACACATCCGGCAAAGTCATCTACCGGATACAGTTCGGGTTCTATGTGCTCTTGCCAAAGCACAAAACCAGCGAGATGCCCCAAAAGTCTTGCCCGTTTTTTTTGGTAGTCCTGAGGAAAAGCGAGTCACAATGACTACCTTGGCTGATTTGAAATCTTTTTGGTTTGGGATTTGTGTGGATAGGTCACTGCCATTGGCCCTGTACTATTTTGTAGCAGCCCATTGATTGGCTTGTCCATCATCTTGTGACACAGGGCAGTTTTTCATTGAAACGTGGTACGTTAAATCACGTTAAATCACGTTTTACCACGTTTTGAGCCGATTTGCCAAATCACGTTAAACCACGTTAAATCACGTTAAATCACGTTTCACGCCCCGACCAGGGGGGGCGGCCGACCCCAGAACCTGTGTTGTGGGTTTGGGTTGCAATGGATCATGGACCTATCCTTCCCTGGCATGCCATGTGAATGCGCAACATAGAAGCGAGACACGGTGTCAACTGACACTGTGTTCTCTGTAGGTGATCAAGACCAGATCAAGTCCAGCGGATGACAACATGCGCCATTTCCGTGTCAGGCCCTTTTGTCCGTGCTCCTTTTCGTTATGCCCGATGACCCAGAGACCAACAGTGCAACGGACAAAGAATGGGAGAGCTACAAACCTGTCCAGTGCATTGCCCTGTGTTACATGTTCCCAAGGACAGGGCTGATGAATGAGATTGGTGTACATGGGTTTACCATGTCCAGAATCCACAGAGCAGCATGGAATTGCAACCCAGAAATCACGTTAAAAATCACGTTAAATCACGTTAAATCACGTTAAATCACGTTAAATCACGTTTCATCCGGGGCAGCCCAATCACGTTTCTATGAAAAACCCTGCATAGGGCGTGCCATTATCACACTCAACACAACAATCACAGCCCTACACCCCTACGCAGCAACATGACTTGGGAAGCCATCCACATGCACCTGATCGGAGCAGATCTGTGTGATGCGGATTATCCATATGATGCCATGGCAGCTGCTTGGGGAGCGGTGCGGTGACAGAGGCGTCAACACAAGGTGAGGAAGCCGAGAAAAGGATAGGCCCCCAAATATGAAAAAGAAGCACGCACACTTCCAAAAGATACTCCATTTTCAAATGCAGTTGACCAACTTTTGCAGGAGAAAGCCATAGATTCCGATTCATCTTTGACATTTGTGGCTACCAGTACCTCTACCTCCAGTTGTGGGTCTACTTCCGACTCTACTTCTAGTCACAGCTCTAGGTCTGGGAAATAGATCTTTGTGACCGTCCAAGTCTGAAAATGTTTGCATTGCATGAAATACGTACGCTTTCACGGTCACCCTGATGTATGTGTTGCCGGTTAGCTTCAAATTGCCTTGTTGGGGTGAGTGTGCTTGGCTGCGGGTGTCCTTGTTGCTCTGTGCTCAGTACAGTACCATTACTCTGAACCATTACTCTGAACCGTTACTCGGGGGGGGGGGGGATCCCCGAGGGGACCCCCCCCCCTATTCGCAACCCTGTTGCTGTTTGTTGGATTCGGTTGACCTTCGGCATGTAGTCTATGGAGGGAGTACTATGCGCAATGTGCATGCAGTGCGTGTATTGGGGTGATTTCCCTGCTTGTGAACTCCTATCCGCCATGTTTCATTTTTCCTAGGCAAACAGCAGTTCACTACCTCACAAGATTGTTCCCTCCACAACCTTCGTTGAATTTGCTTAAGCCAGCCAGCCAGCCGCCCATCCACCCCCACCCGAACCTGGAATCTGGAATGTGGAATCTATGTGACCTGCCCGAGGCATCAGCAAAGCTGAAGGGGGACCTCTAGGAAAATGGAGGCCCCCAACCGCCCAAAGGACGGCTTACTCAGTCCCGCTAGGGTGGATCGAAGCGGGCGGCGAGCCACCACACCGCACGCCACTGGGGGTAGTGGATGGCCGGAGGTTTCGGTGCAAGGAGGGGGGGGGCGGGGGCTGTGTATCGCAGGGGCGCAACATGGGATTGGGCATGGCGCTGTTTGGGACTGCGCAGGGGCGTATCAGGGGATTGTGCTAGGGTGCAGAGCGGGGCTGCGCAGGGGCGTAGAGCGGGGCTGCACATGGCTGCTATGGTGAACTCCGCAAGGGCACAATGCAGGGCTGCACAAGGGCTCAGTATGGAACTGCGCAAGGGCGCGGTGTGGGACTGTGCCAGGGCGTAGTGCAGGGCTGCGCAGAGGCGCACTGTGGGGCTGCACAGCAGCGTAGTGCAAGGTTGCGCTAGGGGATAGCATGGGTCTGTGCAAGGGCGCAGCGTAGAACTGCGTTGGGTGCAGTGCGGGGCTGCACACACAGGGGCACTGCACGGGGCTACGCGGGGGCATAGCGCGGGACTGCGCGGGGGCGCAGTGCGGGGTTGCGCAAGGGTGTAGCGCGGGGCTGTACAGGAGCGCAACGTGGAACTGTGCTAGGGCACAATGCGGGGTTGTGTAGGCGCACGGCGGGGCTGATCAAGGGCAATGCAAGGCTGCACAAGGGCACAGCATGGGATTGCACTGGGGCGCAATGCGGGGCTGTGCAGGGGCGCAACGCGGGGCTGCGCACAGGCGCAAAGCAGAGCTGAGCAAGGGCGCGGTGGGGCACTGTGCAGGGGCACCGTGCGGGGCGGAGCAGGGGCGCAGTGTGGGATTGCACAAGGGCACAGTGTGGGATTGCACATGGGCGTAGTGTGGGATTGGCACCGGAGCACAGTGCAGGGATGCGTAGGGGCACAATGTGGGGCTGCGCAGGGGTGCAGTGTGGGATTGCACAGGGGCGCAGTGTGGGATTGGCACCGGAGCACAGTGCAAGGATGCGTAGGGGCACAATGTGGGGCTGCGCAGGGGTGCAGTGTGGGATTGCACAGGGGTGCAGTGCAGGGCTGCACAAGGGCATTGTGTGGGCAGGGGTGTGCGGCCGCCAAACCGTTGGTGGCGCTGGCTGGGAAATTTCGTCTGGCGGTGGCGGGAAAATTTCCCATAATTACTAAAGGCTATAGTGGGCTTGTTGAACAGCTGCTGGCTGTCCCGTCACACAGGTGGAATTATGGGGAATTATGGGAAATTATGGGTAATTATGGTGGAATCATGGGGGATTATGGTGGAACTATAGGGAATTATGGTGGAACTATGGGGAATTATGGGGGAATTATGGGGAATTATGGGGAATTATGGGGGAATTATGGGGAATTATGGGGGAATTATGGGGGAATTATGGGGAATTATGGGGGAATTATGGGGGAATTATGGGGAATTATGGGGGAATTATGGGGAAATTAGGAAATTTGGATATCATTTCTTGTGTTGCTGATCGTTGTTTTTTGTTGTCGTATGGCCCCTTGCTTCTACAGACATGTCAGACTTTCATCCTCACAACAATGTTCTTTATGTGCGACTCACCTACCTATACAAGGCCCCCAGAGAATACATTTCCCCGGGGCAAGTGGCGAAGCAAATGAAGAAATTGAATATCAAGGCACTCAACCCCAGTGACATTGGGCTTAGTGGTGCTGGGGGCCGTCGTGGTGATGCATGGATGTCGTGCGCTGCTGCATTGAATGTTGTGCCACCCGGACACCGTGCTGCCTGTGCATCCGCTTTTGCTGAGGCTGCGACTGCTTCTGGTTTGCAAGGTGTTGGCACGCCTGATGCTGCTGCTGATGGTGCACCACCTGCAACTGCAGATGCTGCGACTGCGGACAATGTTGCCGACGAGCCTCCTAAACAACCTGCAGTTAGTGTAGCGTAGCGGAGGTAACGGAAGTTCTGCCACCGGGGCCCCAACTCAACCCCTCCCCATCCGGGATCCTGCTGCCCCCACTCCCCTCCTTCTCCCTCCCTCCCCAGTCTTTTGTTATTTTTGTGTGCGTGGGGGGGGCCTCAGGCGATCAATGAGTTCCACGGTCAATGAGGGGGCTTGGGATTGGACACGTCTAAAGGACGACAGCCCCGCGGTAAAATCACACGCCTGGTCCCACTTATTGCAAACGCCATGGATGGCGCGCATGGTCCCCCTCCAGCACAGGACGGAAGTCCTCATGGCGGGCGTGGCCGGGTGGGGGCCCGAAGGACAGCCTTGGGTACTAGCGCACCTGGCAAGAGCCTACCACGAGGCGCTGGGCGTCTCGTTCCAGCCGTCCGACCCCCAGAAATACTTTGATGCGCTGCTGTATGGGCTCACTCTCGCATGGGGGACAGAAGTGACGTCCCTCCACCTGGCGCCGGAGGCTGCCGCCGTGAGCTTTGCCATATGCGACGTGATGACACGGGAGCCAACGAGGGCGGCCAACAAGAGGTACGCGGGCGCACAACCGGGAGCGAGATCAACCCCGAAGAAGCAACCGCCGGAGGAAAAGTTTCACAACATGACGGTCGACCACGAGGCCACGGGCGGTGATGCGCAGGCCCGTGGGGCGTCAGGAGATGGGGCAGAAGACGAAGAGGGGGAATGCAGGCCGGAACTCACACACAAGGAACCCAGCTACAAGAAAGCGCGGTGGCTGCGGAAGAGGCCTGGTGCACCAAGGTGGACGCAGAAAATATGCCGGCTGCTGGAGGGCCTCATGGAGGCAGACGAGATCGCCGAAGAGGTGGACATGGGCGCAGTGGTGGACGACCTCTGGGGAATCCTGCTGGACTGCGATAAGGCCGGGAAAGACGCACTCAAGACAAAAATCAAGGAACACAAGAAGCGGCAAAAGCAAAAGGAAAAGAAGCAACGGAAAAAGGAACGCCGCAAGGAGAAGAAAGGCCGGAAGGCCTCAAAACACAAGAAGGGGCGTTGCGGGTCCACGGATTCGACGTCCTCGTCATCGAGTACCAGCAGCAGCGACAGCGACTCGGACTCGTTGTCATCCGGGAGTTCGGGGTCGTCCCGGAAGTCATCGCGCAGGCAGAAGGACAAAGGGGGCCAACGGAGTGCAAATCAGCCGGAGTTCAAGTGGATTGACGGCAAGCGTCACTTCAAGAGCAAAAAATCAGGAGACTGGGTGTGCTGCGAAGGGCCGCCCAAAAGTGCCTGCCCAGACTGTGGAGGACATCACTGGTGGTTCGACAGGGAGAAGTTCGGGTGCAAAGGGCGCCAGAAATGACTTCGGCGAGTGCAAGAGGATGCCCGGGAGCAGGCCTGGTCACGGCAGGACGGGCAGCCTGAGCTGGAGTGGCCGTGGGCGCGCGCCCGTGACGAGTTCCAGGAGGCGATGGAGGCAGGGTACGGGTCAAATTTCGCTTCCACTGTCCTCAGGGAATGGAACAAAGATACGCTGGGTGGCTATATGCGGCAGATCAAGCGGCTGGCCCGGACGGAGCGTATGCGACCAGGCGACGGGCCGAGAGCGGTTCTGGAGTGCAGGCTGCTGGACATCGCGCCGACTGACCAATCGGAGAGCTCAGCGAAGGCCGTCCTGTCGGATGCACGCCTGGTGGAAAAAATGGGATGGATGCCCGCCATCGTCAGGCCGTCGGATTGGCATCTGGTTACGGCCATTGAGCTCCAGAGATCAAAAGAGGACAGGGCTGCCGCGAAGGAGTGGGCGCAGATCGACGACCTCATCAGAATCTGTGACGCGGCGCGCAGCCCGTCGGACTGGGAGGCTGTGGCCCTGGCATGCCTGTCCGTGGGCCACTGCCTGCGACGCTCGGAGGCGGGGGGTCCAGTGGGACAGGGGGGGGAAGGTATGCAGTTTTTCGGGGCAAAGTCCACGAGGGGGGGGCAGTAGCAGGGGTTGGGGCCCTGGGGACGCGAGTGGCTGCAGTTCCTCATCAAACTCAGGGCGCTCAACGGCTTCCACCCCGACAGGGGGGCGTGGCATGGGTCGGGTGAGGCGCTCGGAAAGACGCTGGTCCGCCTGCTCGAGAAAGGGGGGGGTAAGAAAACGATTCGGTGGCACGCCTTCAGGAGGTTAGGGGCGGCCCAGCTCAAGCACATGGGCGCCCCGATGCCGACCATCATGCTCTGGGGCGGATGGAAGACCCCAGGGGTCGCGAGAATGTACATTGAGGCCCCCCCGCGCCGGAAGTTCGTCAGAACAGGGGAAATCCCCTGGCCTGTGTGGGGGGGGCCAGATGGAAAAACGCCCAGGCATATGGTCAAGAAGGGCAGCACTCTCGCCCTCTGGCCCTCCTGGATCAGAACCGAGATCGCCTATGCGCAGGGCGAAGGTGCACGACATCCTGGGGGCCAGGATGAGACAGCCAGGACTGGCGACAGGAAGCGGGGCAGGACAGCATCCCCCGCTCCCCGAGGGGGGGGGGCGCTCAAGTCTCTGGCGGCGGAGGTGGCAGGCCTGCCCGGCGTCAAGTCACACAGGCGAGAGATGGTCAGAAAAATGATCGTAGGGATGGGTGAGGCGATGGGTGAGCTCGAGGGTGGCGAGGAGGGAATGAGGGTTCTTACCTGTGTGCTCTAGAAGGTCAGGGACGGGGGGGACCTTGAGGAAGAGGACGACGGTTACTACAGCAGTAGTGACGATGAGGGGCCAGTCACCGGGGAGATGGCGGCTCGGGGGGTGGGGGAGGCGGGGTGCGTTGTTATTGCAGACTCCATATGGAACAAGCTGGTGCCACGCGACCTCCTTAAGGTATATGAGAAAGCCCAGCGAGAGCGGCGGTCCCAGACGACCGACCGGGCCTCCGCAGGGCGACGGGGTCCTGTGGACAGTATGCTCGAGTCCCTGCGGGTTGACACGGGGGGCTTGCACCTGACCTCTGCTCCCCCCACTGCTCGCATGTTCCTGACGTATAAAAACAAGCTGAAGTGCCGCGCCATGCTGGACGCCCGACAGGTAAACTCCAGCGACCCCAGGAGACCCCCGAAATTTCGCCTGCCGGCCCTGGAGGGTATCCGGCGGTGGATGGGCGATGCGAAGCGCAACAGGGGGGGGGGGGGGGCGGGGCAGGGTGTTCCTGGCTAAGCTTGACCTTCAAAATGCATATTGGAGCATCAGGCTCCCCCCTCTGTGGCGGAAAGTCTTTGTGGTGGAGGGTGCTTCGGGGCGACGATTCCGATATGCACGACTGCCGTTCGGGTGGAGCTACAGCCCTGCCATCTGCCAACGGCTCGTCATGGCGGTGGTGCGGCAAGTGGTTTCCAGGAGGGGAATCCGGGGTTGGGTGTATTTAGACGACATCCTGCTCTCGGCCCGGCGTAAAGCACGGTTGCGACGGGCGGTGAGTGACTGCATTGCGTTACTCCGCCGTGCGGGGTTCATTGTGGGTGAGAAGAGTGAGACCTCCCCCACTGAATGCATCAGTTTCATCGGAAAGCAGATTGACATGAAGGCGGGGACTGTAGGCAATGCGACATGCGCGCTGGTGGGCGCCTTTCGGTCCTGGGTGAGAGGTGTGGGGCGGGGGCGACTGCCCACGTGCGCCATGGAGCGCCTCCTTGGGAAGCTGTGCTGGCTGGGCAGGCCGAATGCAGGACTTGGTGCCTTCCTTGCAGGGGCCTATACTGCCTGTTGGCCAGTTGAGCGCTCATCCCCCGCCCCTTGGCCTTGTCGGCGCGCTGGCCACGCGTCGGCAGTGGTGCCGGGAATTATGGGCGAACTATGGGGAATTATGGGGAGTCATGGGGAAATATAGGGAATTATGGCAAATAGCAGTGCATCAATACTGCCATGCGGTGCAGCAACAGTGTCATTAAGTGCAGCAAGAGTGTCACGAGGTGGAACAGCAGGAGGCGCAACAGTTCTGCCTTCCCCAGCCCTGCCCCCTGAGCACAGACAACTCGCAGGAATTCACTTTCCACGGACAGCAGTGATGAAACTTTGCAAGAAGAGGGGCACTGTCCTCACATCGCCCCAGCCTGACTGGGATACAGACAATGGGTGGGTGGGTGGGCTGAGGCCCCCCCCACGCACACAGAAATAACAAAAGACTGGGGAGGGAGAAGGAGGGGAGTGGGGGCAGCAGGATCCCGGGTGGGGAGGGGTTGAGCTGGGGCCCCGGTGGCAGAACTTCCGTTACCTCCGCTACGCTACACTAACTGCAGTTCTGCCCGGCCCAGCCCTGCCCCCTGAGCACAGACAACTCGCAGGAATTCACTTTCCACGGACAGCACATTCACTGCGCGCGTCTGCGCGCCGCTGGCGCTTGTTTCCACCCCCCCCCCCCCCGGTCCCCCGGCCGAGTTACGGAAACGCCAGGGGGGGCGGATCATTTCCGCCAGTCCATTGTACCTGTCACCAGCTGCTTTTTCCCACATATGGCGACGGCGTTCGGCCTCGTGGACCGCCTGTCGCCTGGATTGGAAGCATGTTTCCCTACTCAGGGGATCCGCTGGATTGAAAGCGGAGCAGACCCTGAAGGAGCTGATGGTAGTGCCAGACCAACATCTGAGCCAAAAAAGACGTCTGAGGATTCTCTGTTGTGTGGCGGACCCCACTGACGCTCTCAGAGCGTTAACCTGGGACCTCGCCACGTTACTGTCGGAGCCTATTCTAACACTCGCATACCCACGATACGTCGCCAGCTTGGCAACCATATACACCGCAAACAATTCAACCTGCTGAAGAGATGAAACCCAAGGGGGACAGCGCACGGATCTATAAAACCCCACCTCCCCCACAACGGGGGCGGCGTCTGTAAAAACCTCCCATGGAGTCTGGCCGCAGTCCCCAAGAGGGTCAGCCGCCTGCGGTACACAGGAGAACAGCAGCACTGTTGCCACACCCTTCGCCACTCCCCTCCCAAATCGCCCTTGACCTTGACGGAGCGTCTAGTCAATGGGGCTCATGTCAATTCATGGCCCGGGGCGCATGGGGATGGGTCCCAACTCTCACCCCCGGTGGTTCTTTCGGTTGCTAGCAGGGGAGAGGGGGGGGGGGGGGGTCCGCGGAGTTTGTGCGACAGCGGGGTCGGCCTGTCGCGGGGAGGTGCAACGGTCCCCTATAGAAGCAACAGCATAATGATTGGGAGCATGTTGAAAGCTTAGAATATACACTGTGGTATTGGACAGTAGCAGTGGACAGCTCTGAACCTTGACCCCGAGGGGTTACCTCGAGCACTGTGAAGTGAGCAGGCTACGCCAGCTCATCTTGGTCTGAGCCAAAAAAAATATGCACTGTGGTATTGGACAGTGTCCCATAGGCCGACAATTTCAGGGACAATAGGTATGCAACTGCTTGGTCCTTTAATGAAGGAAGGTCCCAAACCAAGCGTACATGAAAAGAAAGCTTGGCAGCTGCACTTGTCGCATTTTCCTCTGGATGCACTTCACCACAAACGAAGCTGAGGCCACAGATTCAACCAAAGCCATGGGGGCCCTCCTGGTGCTTGGTGCTGCGTTCATCCCCTTGTCCACTGTCATCTTTCCCTGAACACATATGGTAGCCCTCTGTGGTCGCTCTGGGCCGTAATTTTGCCCTGACTGTTGAGTCTAGTAGGTTTGGTCCTGCTCTTGATATTACTCTTGGATGCTGCCTGCACACTTCCTCTCTGTCTCAGGCACGCGTCTTCTCTGGTGCATCCACACACAATGGTCATTAAGCTAAACATCGGTGGTACCCTCTTCGTCACATCCCAAGCCACCCTCATGCAGTTCCCCACAAGTGTATTCGGCACTATAGCCTCCGGCGCGTGGCAGCCGGACTATGAGGGCGCTTTTTTCTTCGACCGCAACCCAAAATATTTTGAGATCATTCTCGATGCGATGCGGCAGAAGGCCATGGGGCAGGACTGCACACTGGCCCCAAAGTACAACACAAGGGCATTCCGTGCGGAGCTGGATTTCTACCAACTTAGCACCCTCTTTGGGGCAGACGAGGATGAGCCCGTGTCCCCCTGCAGCGAAGACGACCCCTCAACGCCCTCCAGCAAGGGCTCAGTGATTTCGCCGAGCAAGACCCTGCCCGTCTTGACGCTGCACTACTGCATCTGGTCCCGCTCAGAGGTTAGCATCTCTTCATCCGGAAGGAAAGCGTTCTCTCTTGTGAATGGGGTTTCGGAAGCTTCAGATAGAAAAGATAAGGCTACCTGTGGTAAAGGGTTGAAGGTTTTATTTTGTTTCCTCCTCGCTCCAGCACCCCGACCGGCCCTTCGGCGCCCCCAATCCTGCTCTCCACAGCCAGTCGCAGTGCACAACCAACACAAACAACAACACAACACAGCTGTGTGGCAGCGCTGCACCACCGGGCACACACAGTGATTGTCGGGGACGCATCCAGTAGAGTTCACTGGTGGTTCAGTAGCTGGGCTCAGGCCAGTGGTCACAATCCGGCGTTGGTGGCCGTGGCGGCACCCCGCTCTGCAGCCGCCGGGCGGTAAATCTGGGAACAACAGCGTCTCTGGCATCCGGCGCTTGGCCATGGTCGGGTAGGTGGGTCAAGGCAACATTCTGTTTGAGAGTGGTATGAATCAAAGCCAATAAAATTGTTTTCCACTCTCGTTGATTGTGGTTGACGCCAAAACTGACCTCCAAACCAAAGCAAGCAATGGGCACGGCCAAGGTTTCTCGGAATATTGTTGAGTTTGAACCAGTTTCGCGCTACGGGCCTCCTCAGCAAACAAACATGGCTGAAATACACAGGTATGCACAGCGGATATAGCATAATTCAGTCTGAACTTAATACAGATTGTCAGATGTCGAAACTCCAGCGATTCAACACTTTGTCTTCATCTTTACGAGTCAAATTTCCATACAAATCAGTACTGGTGGTTAGCTCTGCCATGCGGCGCGCGCCATAGTGCGGAAAAATCGTTTGATTGACGACAGTGGTCTCAGAATCGCATATAGTTTAGCACTGCTACACGCTCCAAAGCCCCAAATAAGCCAACGCAAGGGATGTAGTCATTGAGCCACACCCTTTGTCCATTTCCTACACCAAACAAACGCACTAAAAAAATGCCGCATAGGGTATACTCATCGCTTTGGGGCCTGCATTGATGTCATACCCCCACGAGACCCCCAAAAAAATCAACGCACAAGAACCCCAGAAAATCGAATCAATGAGTACACGCCTTGTGTTCATCTGTTATGGTGTTTGGGAGGTGTATGGTTAACTCAACGGGCCACGCAACAAAGCGTGCATTGCAAGTCCTTAACCCCAGCTCAAGGGGCAACGCAAAAAAGCATGAATCGAGAGTCCCTAACCCCAACTCAAAGGGCCACGCAACGAAGCGTGGATTGAGAGTCCCTAGCCCCAACTCAAGCCACCACGCAACAAAGTGTGGATTGCCAGTCCCTAACCCCAACTCAAGGGGCCACGCAACAAAGCGTGCATTGAGAGTCCCTAACCCAAACTCGAGGGGCCAAGCAACAAAACGAGATTGTGAGTCCCTAACCCCAACTCAAACGTGCTGTGAGAAGGGCAACCTTCGTGCCAGACAATGTACAACACATGGCCACGAAACTGGCACAGCAGAATGATGCCAAGCCCTCAAGGGAATGCCATGCACGCAATGCGCACGCAGTGCGAAGTGTTGGATGTCGGCAAATACTCGAACCTTAGTTTCGGCCTCACTTCACAAGTTTTTGGTTCCGTACCAGGGTTTTTTTAGCTTCCTAACCATTTAGGATGTGGCATATTTGAATTGTCAACCATTTTTGCCCATTTTCAACCACCTGCACCTCCCTACTTAGGCAGTTTTTCTGTCAATTTGCCTTCAATGAGTGCCATGGACGGGCATGACATGCAACCACTTTCCGACTCCCATCGGCCTCACGCCTCAGCAGAGGAGAGGATTGCTGAACAAGCCAGAGAAATTCAGCAGCTACGCGAGCAGCTGGCCAGGGCATCAGTCAAGGAAGGTCCGACCCTCCCTCCCCTATCCGGAGTTGAACAAGGCCCTCGAACGACCCTAGCCGCAGTGGATGAGACTTATCGTGTCTAACTTGAAAGCCTATGTCAGGCTGAGGGCTGCAGAAGTCGGCGAGGTCCCGCGGCCAGCAGAGTTCAAGGGCATAGTTGTACTTTACAAGGCTGAGTGGCTTGTTCATAACGACAGTTGATTACCAAGTTTGAAGGCAGTTTCGTTGTTCTCATGTGGGCTTTGCTGCTTCGCCGTGCTACTAGACAGGTGACAGGTATTCTTGGGTGAGTATCTCAGCCTTTGCGTGCGCAGTATGCACGCAGTGCGCACATAGTGCAAGAACTTGGCCCAAGACATGTACATGGGGGATTCCCACCCTCCGTGATAGATTGCTCACACTGTGACAGTGAAACAGGCACGGTAACAACCATCTGATTTTGTAGCATTGCCCTCTGGCGACGTGGTATCAGGACCCTGTCACGCTCTTCCCAAGTCAATAAATGTGATTTAATCACCAACTCAGGATAGTCCAAATATGAAAGTGCAGACACCAATCTCGCACGAGCTCACCCCTTATTTTCGCTTATTTGCCACCACTTTCCCTGATCCTGCCCAAACATTTCCTGCTTGTAGCGGTTGGTGAATCTGCGTTTGTTGTCCAATGACAGGTAGAAGATGTGTGTGCTCTGTGCTGTCAGAAACGTTGCATTACACTGTGTGGCAAGTACAATGAGAAATACTGTACTGAGTGTATGGACCCCAATTTTTGTGGTGATGGAGCTGTGCGTGTTGCACCCCGGACATAGCAAGTTTGTCATGACTTTGAATTCATGCATGTACAGTTTCCATGTGCCCGCCTGCACAGGGCTTTGGCGGGATGAGTGATTCCTGTCTTCTTTTGGGACATCATCTGAGGCTCAGGCCTGAGGACTGATGGCCAGGATGTTGGTTTGGGATACCTGCGCGCCAGGCACACAGTGCTGTGCCTCCTCCTCCTACGCTCAGGCATTTGTGGGCCGCATTTCTCGGTTCAACGACTACGCGTTCACGCTGGACTCGGGGCTGCAAGTGGACTTGGAAATGTTCTTCTCGATGCTGCAGGGGCAAGAGAAGCAGATGCGGCTGGACCACGCAGCGATGCTGCTGATGGAGGCCGCCAAGAACGAGTGGCCCATCGGGATCGAGGGCGTCGAGGGCAAAGTGCTCGACTTCAAGAAGCATGTCACAGTGTTCGTCATGGACGAAGATTGCGAGTACTTCGAGAGGTCCTGCTTCGAGAAGGCCTGCTCAACGAACATATGCATCGACTGATTGCAGCACGGGTTTGCCCCGGTACGTGTGACCGAGAGCTTTCTCAAGTGCCACGTCGCAGCAGGGTTTCTGCAGGAATCCGCACACCCCGGGCCACCGACAAGAGAGCGTGAGCCCCCGGCCACGTGATACACGGGCGGAGCGCCAAGGCCACAGGTTTACCCACACAACTCCTGGTTCGAGGACGCGGGTCGTGACGGTGATGTCAATGGCGCACCGGGCACGCACTGTGCACCCGCTCCCCCCATGATCCAAGTCAACGGTGGCACATCAGCATTGCCCGCCCACAAGCCCTTCCGAGAACAAGAGGCACAAGGATGGCAGCGTACCTCGGCTGATTGGGCACGGCGCTCTGGCGGTGCTGGGGGGAGACCTCTGGCGACCCCACGCAATGTTACGTTGCCGTACTACGCCTCTCCCCACCGGCTCTGGGCGACCTGAAAATTGCTCTGCGGGGGGGGGGGGGGGGGGGTGACATGGACGCCCGCCAAAGGAGGGGGGGGGGGTTGGAGAAATGGGGTTCCGTGTTGGGCCCTTTGTTTTGTGTTAGAATGGATGTTGGCGCCGAAGGCGCAGGAACACAAAATTTTGGCCCGAAAAAGTTTTTTCCACTAATAATTTCCCCCCCCCCCCACATTTGAGTAGTCAAAATGATCAGCACGACGTGGGTATCATTTTGAGCCATAGATGTTGGGTTGACGCCCCCCCCCCCCCCCCCGGGGCACGGCAGGTCGGGCACCCCTGCCCTGAACCCCCCCTCCCGTCACGGCGGCCAAGGAGGGGGGGGGGGTTGGGAAAATGGGCTTCCGTGTCACCCCCTCCCCCCCGCAGAGCAATTTTCTTCACGCCCTGGTGGGAGGCAACGGGACGCTATGGGGGGCAGAAGGCAGGTGGATTCCAGCACAGTGCTGTGTCCCGCCCCTTCTCCCTCCCCCCGGTATGTCGCTCATCACACTGTAGATTGGAGACCAATCGCCTCCGTGACAAGGCATTGTCTTGGACACCAAATGTTCTCGCCGGTTTTCGATACCGCCCTCCATGCAGCCCCCTGACGTTCTGGACCACACATTCACCCGGTGACAGGGGAAGAGGAGGGGGGAGGGGGGGGGGGGCGACATGGTGTTTTTGCCGAGTTCATGACAGCGGGGGCAACGTTGTATGGTCTGCTGTGCGGTGTAGTTTGCAGCACCCAATGCTCAGGTTCATGCGCTGGTATTGACCATCTTCGAGTGCTCGTCCGCCGTCATGGCACCCTCGTACACGTACATTTCGCGTCGTTTTGGCCCCCGGCCCCCCCGCCCTGCCCCCATGTTCCTGTATATTTGTCGACACTTTGTACCATATGTGCCCAGGTTGTCCACGCGGGTTCAAATCCGATCCGTTATGGCTCACCCCCCCCCCCCCTCCCCTCCGTGCCCACTGCCCTCCCGACGGAGACGCAAGAACCATGGGCACCACACAGGGCACACGCAAGGCGAAGCACTGGTCAACGGTCATCCTCCACGGGAGCCAGCCAGCGTTTGTGGAACCCCCCCCCATCCCCCCACCCCCCGTTGTGGGGCTCAAACTGGGGGGCTGCCCGCCTCCTGTCGACGCAAGGTCCCATCAAAGACCAGCCGACCTGCCGATTCGCAGCAACCGCCAATACACGCCAAGCGGACCCCACTCCCCTGTCAGTCCGCTCACGCCTCCGGTGATCCCATGTATTTTATTTCGGTCCGATACTTTGGCCGGGCTTGTGTCTCTGCGGGCGCCCCTGCCGTGAGCGCAGGCGACAGGCTCAGGCGACAGGCGACCGCATGTGCAATTGACTGGGTCAACCGGTCCATCAGAATGCACTTGTGACCACAAGTTCGCGAATCCGCTGTGTGCGCCCCGGCGAAGCCCGGCCACTCCCCTGCGAAGCCCGGCCACTCCCCTGATGCTGACAGGGCAGAGTGACTGCTGCTGTCGTCTGCAGGCAGGCACGCCCTCTGCGCGTCTCTGGTACGCAGGGACTTCCGGTCCACCATTTCCGACCATTGCGATGACTGCGCGGCCCAACCCTACGGGCCTTCCTGGCTGCACGGGCACAGAGGGTCCAGTGCAGACTGTGGGGGACCGGGCTGTCGTGTGACATGCGCTGTGTAGATATCCCCAAACAATCCCACCAACAGCCCCCCTCAGGAATCATGGAATGGTATGAACGTGATCTCGGCGCAATGGAGGGGGCTGTCGTTCGATCAAGGAAGTAAAACAGATGTGGAGGGCGAATGCATTGTGGCAGAGCAGCCACTTGCCCCGGTGGGTTGTGTCTGCAAAATGCAGCGCTGATGAAGGACAGTTTTCAGTACATCGGCATCGTCCGCCTGCCGACGCAAGAGATCCAAATGCCCCAATGCGTTTCAGTGTCTCCCACATCCGCCCGGGCGTTGCATGGGACGCCCTCAGGCGCCGGGAGATCGGCGTTCAGAGGGGCTGTGGCGTCTTTGCCTTTTGGTGGCACCTGCTGCCCTGCACTGACGTTTGCAGCGAAACGCCTCGGACACACGGGGACTGGGAGGGAGGGGGGCACATTTTAAGGACTGGAAGAATCAGGAATGTGTGCGGCAGGGGACGCAGACCCAAAACCCCCGGGATGACCAGCTGTACTGTGGTAAGGGATAGTGGGGGATGTGTGGATGAAATGTGTTGACCACGCTCAGTCCCCTTGTCCGCGACGTCCAGCAATTGTGCGCCATCTTCCCAAACACATGCAAACGCTCAGAGCACACATGAGATCGTCAAAAGATGCAAGAACTCCTTGCTTCGATGCGTGACGGCATGGCAGCCATCGCTGCACTACCTGGCTGGAAGATCCCTTGGTACAGGTCACCAAGAGGTTGCAGCCTCTTCTGGGGTCTGATGCACGGAAAGTGACAGGCACTACTGCTGTTGTAGAGCGGGATGCTCTTCTCGGGTCCCCTTTGTACCACGCCATTGGGCTGTACATCGGGGGAGCACCTGACGCGATGCACGGGCGGTGCGTGCATGGGGCGGCTATTTGGCGACATCTATTGGGAAAGGCAGTCAGATTTCTCCTCCTGCGCCGGGCACCCCCCCAGTCTGCACTCTTGAAAAGGTGTACGGGCCAGGCATGTCTCACCATGACGTCGTTGAGGGTTGTTGAGGGACCTCTACTGCCACACGGTAGACACATGGTCAGCCCATTTCCTTTTTCAGGCTGAGGAGGAGAGTACTTGTCCCGCACGCGCACCGCGCGCTACTGTTGCGGCGAGCCAGCCTACACACTGGGGGCACATACCGCAGCCCTGACAAAGAGGCCCACGTCATCTTGGCTGATTGTTTCGCCCCCCCCCCCCCCTCCCCCTCTGACTGCCACCAGATGCAGGTGACTCTTGTTGGGCGATGGATGGCCCAGAGCTGTGGGTTGAGTCATGTATGACATGACGGTCCAGTTTGCCCGATACACTTTTCCAAGTCGGCTGCTGTAGCAGCAAATCAGTCTGCACCATAAGCCTGGCCACCGGCTCTGTGCGACTCAATTCTGAAGGGCGCGTGTGTGGTGTGTCACTGTAGAATCGTTTGAGGACGGGAAGAATCAGGATGCTGTGCGGCAGGGGATGCACATGCCCTTGGGAGGACGGGCTGTAGTGTAGTAAGGGATAGTGCAGGTTCCTTGTGATCTTTGTTGAAGAAATGTGCTGGCCACGTGTCCGGATAGAAGTGGACCGCGGTCACCCAGCCTTGGACCATCCGCTGCCCTGCGCTCAGCCGGGCACAGTGTGTCCGATGTATTGGTATCACTACACCTACGGCCACATACCCGCCATGGGATTTGCAGCTGATGACCCAAATCACGCTGACAAACTGACGGCGCCAGGGGGACACCAAAGCGGGCATTCCGTCCCTTTTGTGCCCCACCTTCGGGTTGGGTGGTCAAATGGGGCATCCTGTACAACCTCGTGTCCCTTCCGCATGCAGTTCAAAGGACTGGACTGCCCCCCACAAGCAGAGGGACCAACAAGAGTGGCAGGCACATTCTCAGCGCTGGTGGGCCACATCAAAGCAAGCAGACATGGGCCGACCCAGCTTCTCTTTCACGCTGCAGCTCGTATGCATGTCATCCTCCATCCATCCGATCACAAGAACTGCGGTCAGAAAAATGATGGTCACACAGGGCCACAGTGCTGAGACATTGTCATGCTAGCACGAAAAGGGGGTAACGCGTCATTTCGCAGATACCAAGTGATGAGCTTCTTCACCCAGGCGGAGGTGGGGGGTTATTTGCTGGACCGACCCACCCAGGTTTTGGGGAAACCCCGCCAACCCAAAATAGTCCCATGTCCATGGGAGGGAAGCTGTGCACCCACCACCCACCCACACACCCACTTTATGGATGCTGTGAATGTCAAGTATGGAAGTCTCTACGGCAGTTCGCGCACCAGCCTGTATGAAAGTTTGTGCAGCAGTCTGTGCAACAGCCTATCAGGACTGGCACCGCGTTTTTGGTTGCTCAACTACAGGGGGGGGGAAAATTCCGCGGGGGGATTTTTCCGCGGGGAAAATTCCGTATTTCAACTTGGTGCGGAATTTTCCCCTCATTTTTCGAGGGGAGGTGCGGAATTTTCCCCGTGCGGAATTTTGTCCATGTAAGCCACCGTACCACCGTATGCCTTGTGCTTCGCCGCGCGCTCCCACTTGTTTTGTTCCCGCTCTTCTGCAGTTGTTGTCAACGAACAGGGAAGGGGGGGCAGGAAGTCGAATAATTTGTGAATGGCGGGCCACGCCATCTACAGAGGTGATCTCAGGCACAATGGTCATTGCCTTCTCCCAGGATCTTTTGGGGATCGCAATCCCAGGATCCCTTTTGCTTCCAATGCACTGAAGATTTGGGAGGTGCGGAATTTTCCCCTTGATTTTTTGGACAGGTGCGGAATTTTCCCCATGCGGAATTTTCCCCTGCGGAAAAATCCCCGTACAGAATTTTCCCCCCCCCTGTACCTACTTGGGCATGCAAAGTGAGGTAGGGTACACTAATTGCTGCTGGACAGGGTAGGGGGTGAGTTGCTTTCAGAGTTTTGACACTGGTGGAGTTCATTTATGAAGTGTATGCTCGAGTAACGATCGAGTCCCAGTTGAATCGCAGCCTCAGTGTGGTGCCCAGTCATTTTGGTGGTTACAAAGAGTTGGAGTATGTGAAAGTGCAGATAAAGAAAACCTATGCACACCAGGACACTTCACACGCCCCATTTGTCTCCAAGAGGTTACATACAAGAACACAAATTGGCAAACGCACTTCACAGGGGAGCCTATGCAACGTATTTCGGATCACAGATCAGAGCATTCCATGTATCACTTGATTGACACACACCCAGATAATTAGATCAACTGCAGCACATGTCTCAGTCCTCTTATTTCTGTACAGCTCTTTTGGTACAGTAGTTGCATGGCATTAGGTTTCAGATCCCATGGATTGAGCAGTAGATGCCACCCAGTGTGGTCTATCCCATGTGAGCCACCCAGGGTGGCAGGGGTCCCCACTACACTACATGTCCTTCCACACAAGCCATTTGGCAGTTGTGTTTTATCACCTGGCCCTGGATGGCCTAACTATACAGTGTGGGCCCATACTTCATACCTTGGGTGTGTGGCAGTCGACAGCCAATAGTCAACATGAGGCAGTTAGTCGCCCTGCATGGCTGTTAGTCGCCTTATATCACAGTTAATTGCTGCTGTAGTCTCTGTTGTTCCATTTCAGATACCATGGATGGATGGCTGACAGATGTGTATGAGATTTGAGGGATGAGAGATGAGGTAGAATAGAAGGGAATGCCGATTGACATTGTAGACAGGTGTAGCAGGAAGTGGATCTTGTTTGTTGCGTCTCCTGGAGACATGTGGCCGGAAGGCATACCCTGATGGGTGTGCATACCTCTGCTGGAAATTTGGGGATGTTTTGTGAAACACCCCAGACAGACCAGCATGTAAAAACCATTAGAGACCGTGGCGTGGCCATGTTTCCGCTCTCCCATTGGGACCGAATTCAGGACTGGCGGATGAACAGAAAAATTTCAGGTACCATGGATTAAGCCCCAGAAGCACTGGAATACAGCTTCAGCCAGAACCCCACTCATTTCTGCTAGATGGGCACCGTTGGCCATGACCAATGTGCCTGTGAGTGGGGAGACATGCCAGCGCTGAACACCCATCCACAAAAACTCTGGCGCTGGGTGACACAGGCAGGAGGGAGACACAAGTGAGTAGTAGAATGCTGCAGTGCCTGTAGCATCGGTTCCTGCATGATCGCAGAGGGGAGAACACAGATTGCAGGCAGATTGCAGGTTGACAACATATGGTCTGCTGGAGGCTACCTGACAATTATATCATCGAAAGGAGTTATCTTTCACTCACAGCCCATGTGCTGTCCAGTGGTTTCTGGCAGGCCACAACCTCAAGGCATCAACCCCCCCCCCCCCCCTGAATTGGGGCCCAATTTACCCGATTCACCCCGATTTTGCCGGATTGAACACCAGAAATAGGCACTTCAGGTGCAGTTGGTGGGAAATGTTTGTGCATGTGGGTTTCTTCTGGTTATCGAACTAAAATGCTTTCATGGCAAGGCCGCCTGCAAAGAGGAAAAAGTGAGGGACAGTGGGTCAGCCACTGACCAGAAGACAGTTTTTGGACCGTACCGTACAATTGATTGACAGGCAGCACATTTTTGTGCATTTGCAGACTACTTTCTTTTCAGGTTTTGGCAAACCGTGTACGATTTTTTGGTGGGTTTGCCAGTGGATATTGTTCCCAAGGGGTGTGCAGAATCTGCCTGCCTGGCTTTTGGTCACCAGGGTTCTGGAATTGGAGGCCCAATTGAAGGTCTATGTACCTCCCGGGGGAGGGGGGGGGGCTACAAGATGTGTGTGCAGTGATGGGCGTGCAGCCCATACTTGACCTATTGCGTAATGATGATATGAAGAACTATCACTGGGAACACCTCCAGCCTCCACCTTCAGCCCCCTGAATGGAGTACATTTTCCTCAAATTATGCTCCCCAATTCATTGGCTCGATTCCGGGAAAATTTCCCCCTGATTCACGTGGCGGGTTGCATATTCCAACCCAGCAGCACTTTATCGAGGATCCGGGTGCCTTTATGACCTTAGACTTTTGTCTGACATGCTGGCACCACGGTTTTTCACTGTGTTTCACTGTACCAGACAGTTAAGAAAAAAAACAAACACCTGCAAAAAGTGTTCACAACCATCAATCACTTTCTGCAGTCTCCCACACAGGTAAAAGGTGGCTTTCGCTTTTCTTGAAGACATTGTGTGGCAAGCACTGCATCAGCAGGAACAAAGAAATCCTGCACACTCTCCTACGATTCTCGGCAGCCCTCACAACTGCGACCACCTGTCATGACTCTCACTAGCCGTCGGCAATCCGCCACATCCCTCCACAACCCATGTACAGATTCAGAATGGGGTCTTTGGCCAAAGGCAGAAGAGGGGTTTTGTCAGAGTAGTCTTCAGACGCTGCAGACCTCTCAACCATGGGGTCGAGGGAGAGTCGTGGTGGTGTCCATCCGGGACTCTGAGCTGAGACATTTCCCATGTGCACCTGGATCTAGAGCGTGTCTCTTTGAAGAGATGCTCTCCTCGGAATTCCACCGTTTTGGGTATCTGACAAAGATCACAAGTCTGCTGGCTGTGACGAATCTTCGGAACTTTGAGAAACATGTATTGCACACGGCAACCGCATCATGTGCGTTGTATCAAAGATAGGACAGGGTGGGAGAGAGCACATGTGACAGCTCGAACTCAGGTTTTTTCTGCAGGAGCCCAGTGTGCCGGTCTTCTCAGGGGAGGGGGCTCTTGGTTCCACCCTGCTCATCCCAATTCCAGACTGGCTCTGTATCATATTATATGCCTTGTATCATACCGGTTGCATCATTCCGAGTTTTCACTCGAGAGTCGCATCGACACAAACCTGGCCAGGGCCGAAAAAGTACACTATACTGTTGGCATATGGCGCATGTTTTTGCCTATTTGCGTCTGCACACCATGAGCCCACTGCCTCTTTTAACACCTTGACGTTCACAGGTGGCTGCAGGGCAATACAGAGTGAGGCCGGGTCTTGCAGAGAGACGGAAAGCCAATAACACTACTTCCTACAGCGCAGGGCACTGTGGCAGAGGTTTGCTCATGGGTGCCTTGATATGCACCTCTTGGAGCCTCAAAGCCCCACATGTGACAGCCAATAGGGGTAAACAGGACGTGGTGGGCGTGCTGTGCAGGGATTAAAGCGTGGTGGACCCCAGGGTACCATGACTTACAACAGTTGTAGCCAGAGATTTGCTGACCGGTAGGGACTCTGCGATGCTCTTCCTGAGTGCCTGTGCATATCATGCTGCTAGGATGTACACACACCACACAAGCGGGGTCATCAATGCGGCAGCACATTTGTGCTCAGGTACTGCTAGCCTGGTCCGCAACTGTTGCTTCTTGGTGTCTCATAGACAGAGGATGCCCTCCACATTACCAGCCATAGTGGGGCACCAAATCGGGATTGTGGACATGGACATGGATATGGGTAGGCTCGCAGGGATGTGGAAGAAGAGGGTGGGTTTGTAGCTCAGGTACATCAGAACACGGGGAACTTTTCGGGAATTTTTTGTGTTTGGCTTGTTCCAGGGACATCCCCCCCCCCCCCCTTGCGCTAACACGGGCTTGTCCAAACACGGAGACCCCGTGTTTCCGCACTTTTGGTCCTTTTTTTTGAACCGTCGTTTTTGCGGTTCTGATCCAATAGAGAACACGGTTTATAGCTTTGTGCAGGATGCAGGAAGGGTCAATATGGGTGACAAAGTGTTGCTACAGCTATAATCCCATGTGCTCTTGTACTCTGGGGTGGATGACAGTTTTGTTCCCAAGGGTACGAAACTCAAGGCTGTGCCTGAGCCAGCCGCGAAGCTTGCTCCCAAGGCAGCCCCGAAGCCAGCCCCAAAAGGCAAGCATGTCCAGCTCTTCAAGATGAAGCGGAAGGTTGGCAAGGGGTTCTATTCAGTGCCTGTCAATCAGAATGAAAGTGACTGATTGACACCTGAGTTGTGTGGCTAAAGAAAAATGACTTGTGCTATCATGTTGGGAGGGTTAAGGTTGGGCTATGCTTGCAACTTGTGTTCTGCAGTACGTGCCGCGCGCTAACACGGGCTTGTCCAAACACAGGGACCCCGTGTTTCCGCACTTTTGGTCCTGGAACCAGAGTTTGCGCAAGGGGGGGGGGGTACATATGCCCTGGTGGGGTTACTCAAGTGGATCATGAGAGTGCTCAATTGTCAAGGCTCGAGGCTGTGGTGGTTGCATCACCCACGTCCCCAGCGTTGCAGGGTACCAATTTGTAGCTCCCGTGTCCCCTGATGACAAGACTTAGGACTGCAGTACGCCAGGGTGCACATCCAGGTAAGCCTCTGGTTTGTGCATATGTGTATAGGTCTCAAAAAGTGACGAAGAAGTTGTCTGCACCCAGGATTAAGTACCAAACCACTAGACTGATGCAGGAGGCATGGGACATGCACAACAATGGGTGCCAAGGTGTTCTTAGAGAACGGCACTATGACGGTATGTGGTATAAGAGGGTAGGTATGTGGCTGCATTATATGGAAAAGACATACCAGAAGTGGCTGCATGAGGTGGACCTATCGTATCACATCCTAGGACTACGGCACGCACTTATCCAAACGGGCTTGCAACGGCGCGCAGAAGCACCACACAACACGGCCTGCTCCCCGCCACCTGCCAAACGGACATGTACCACTAGGAAAATAACAGGGCGAACCAGGGCATCACCGGACTCACCCATGCACATGCCCGGAGCAAAGAAAACATGTCATAGGTGAGAGGATGAGGGCCAAACAGAGTCGTGGTGACCCTAGGTCGCTCTGCGGGTATGCTCAAGGTAGGAATATAAGTAGCTCCTTCTTTGTCAACCTTTACCCCTATCCTAGACAGTGGAAGAAGCTATGGTATGTTCTGAGAGTGTACTCAGATCCTGAGATTGACTCGTACTGTTGCAGAGCTATTGTAGCTTCGTAAAAAAAAAAGCATCTGTCTATCGGTCCCGTTTGGCCCACTCCTAGGGGGAACGTTAGCGCGCCGGGCGCGCGCCGGGCATCTTTTTGGACTTGTGCCCCTCTAGTGGCCTTTTAGGGGGTGCACTAAGGGGGCGCACTTAGCACAATGCAGCTATTTGGGCGCCTGGCTGTACCAGAGACCCACACTTTGAGATACTAGGAGCATCATGGTGACCCCTAGCGTAGGTTTTGACTTCTGATTTTGTCTCCTTTGTTGGGGACCCCCGAGAATGCAGGGGTGACATAGCATTTCCGCCCTCTTTTGGGCCCCAACCTTCCGGTGCTATTGAGGAAACCGGGACAATCTTTGAATCCACTCTTGGGGTTTGGTTAGGAACATCTGGCGTGGCGGCCCCAATGAGTTGCACCAGTCAGTCCGCATTTTGTTGCATTTCACTCAGTTTTGCATCCGGAGGCAAGTCCGTCACCCCCCCCTACGGACCATGGGAGCATGTCCCGCCTCAGGTTTGGACTGACCAAAGCAACTCAGCCGCCACGCAAGATGAGGCAGAGGATGAGGCGGAAGTGTGTGTTTTGTGTTGCCAAAGGCGCTCCACCGTCGCAGTTTGTGATGAGTGTAAGGAGCACTGTTGTAATGAATGTATTGACACCCACACTTGTGGGACCAATGTTGTTTGTCAATTACACTACAAATGACAGTTGGAGTGGTTGAATTCACAGATATTGCTTTATTTTGCAACGTGCTTTGTAGGGAAGGTGTGCAGTGCAATGTGGTCTACTTGGGGGGCTTCTCCATGGGAGGGTAAATCTGGGGCTGAAGTCGGGATAGTTAATAGAAAAGTAGCGCGCCGGGCAAACATTCCCCCTATGTAGCCCGTCGAGGCTAGGGCATGAGCGACAATTTACCCAAACCTGGGGGCAGGGGCAAGTCGCCGTTTCCTACAGGTGAGTGGGATTGCTTGCATCGCTAGGGTTAGTTCTGGCACTTTGTCTGATGTGGGAGCAGATTGTCCCATTGTGCCTCTGTCCATCGCTTTAATGATGGGGCAGGAAGACGATCATGGTCCTTTCATTTTGTGCCCTGTCACCCCTGGGAAAGCATTTCCACGTTGTGCATTGTGCATTTCATAGCCGTCTGCCACTTGCCGTGCCAATTCACTTCCACACCGCTTAGACTTCCGGTCGCCATCCACTGGGACGGCGGACCGCTCCTGAATATGGCCGCAGCGGTGCATACAAATCGAAACCAGCAACCATCCGCATGGCGCCCCGTGCCCTCTAGGCAGGCGCCATACAACAACCCACAATCGACGGCACAGCGCAATTCCGAGCCCATACCACCCTCCCCCTCAGTTATTGCCTCTACCGCACAGAGGCCTTGGGCTGTGCCTGGACAGAGTGCGCCTCTTGGGTCACCATCCAAAGCATCTTCTGGACCTAACCCACAATTGGGCCCCCCTATTGCTGCGCAGCCACAGATGGGCTCTGCTGCTGCGCAGCCCCAGTACTTCGGTCAAGCCATGCCAGACGTTCCCCAACGACCGTTTGACGCCCTCAACATGCAAGCGGGCGCACTGTTTGGCACTCCGTGTCCGAATTCCTCCCAAGGCAACATTGTACAGCCTCCGATGGTGTATCAGCCTCATGACCCACGTGCATTTCCTCAACAGCAGCGGTCTGTGGAAGACCAGCTGCAGCAACAAATACAGCACATGCAGCAGTTGCAACCGCATCAGCAGCTCCCCAACATGATGCTACCCGAGCACCAGCAACAATTCCCATTGCCCCCCCACCTGCAGCACCAAGGCGCATGGCCGCAGCCCCAGTGCCCAGCCGCGGACATTGATCCAGTGGATCCACAGCAGGCCCAGCAAATGCTTGAAATGCAACGGCTGAATCAGCTCAGCCAAATCCGGCATCTGACGCAGCTGAAACAGCAGGAAATCGAGCAGCTGAACCAGCTGCAGCTGCAGCTGCAAGGGCAACAGCAGCAGCAGGATCCGCTCCAACAGCAGCAGCACATGCCGCCGCAGGGGATGTACGATTTCGTCCCCCAGTTCATGCCGCAAGGCTTCCACCCGCAGCAACACGGCCAGCAGCACCCAATCATGGAGGACCTCCCACCCCCGCACTTCCAGCCTCAGGCCCCCCACCAGTTCCTGCCCCAGCAGGACATGGGGTACCAGAATTTCATGGACCAGCGGCAGCAGCACCCGCAGCAGTACCCCGACTATGCGCCGAACCCCGCGCCGGACAACATGATGCGCATGAACCCCGACCCTGCGATGCTGGCGTCTCCGGGGGCAGTGGCTCAGAGAGCCCCACACCCGTTCCCCGGCCCCTGCGTGACGCCCGACCGCAGGATCCCGCCCGCCGAGCCGCCCGCCCCCGGGGGTTCCGCCTTCGGAATGCCCGCCAAGTCCGACCAGGCAGCCGCACCGTACGCGGAGCGTGCCGAGGAGCGGCCTCGGCCGGGCGGTGGTGGGGCCCCGGCCAGCGAGGCGTTCCCGTGGAACCAGGGCGCTGCGCAGGCGGACAGCAGCACGCCGAGGAAGAGCGTGTTCCCCTCGTACGACTGGACAAGCTGGAAAGGGGGCTCTGCCATGCCCCCGTCGCTGCAGCAGCCTCCCATCCTCAGGTCCATGCCTCGATCTGACGCTGGGGGCAACCCGCCAAGGATACAGCCAGGGCTGTGCTTAAGAACCCAGATCTTTTTTCTTTGTTAAGGACAGCCCTTAAGGACAGCCCCAGGGACGGCCAACCGCTAACCGGCGCAACCGCCACCAACGGCCAACTGCCAACTGCCACCAACCACCAACGGCCAACCGCCTACCTCTGAAGCAGAGAAGGTCCCATGACCATGAAGCAGAGAGCGTCCCCGTGAACGTTCGTTTCCGTTGGCGTTACGAATCTTTTCCTTTCTTTCTTTTTTCCCCCTTAAGGACAGCCCTGGATACAGCCGACCCATCAACAGGGGTGGCCAATGGACACGCCAGCAGTGTTCGGTACCGAAACCGGGTCTCGGTAGGAATCAACTGATATTTGTACGCCAGTAATACCCGCCCGTACCGCAGCCGAAACTCAGTAGGACGTGCTGTGTCTGGTACGTGGCTCAGTAGGACGTGCTCGTGTCGGATCACGTCTGCAGCGGCGGATGCTCGGGGCAAAAGCTCTGCATGTGGATGGCCCTGGATGGTCATGCATCAGGGACCAGCAGTTTTGGGAATGTGGAGGGCCGCGCAAAATGAACCGAGGCCCCGAGGCCAAAGGCTGAGAAGTGACGTTCTTGGAATGCCGGCAACACCGGGCCCCTATACCGGGGCTGGGGATGTTGGGTGTATGATAGGCATCAGGCATCCAAAGTCGGCGAATCTGCTTTGCCTACGTTGCAGTCGTACCTTTTGCCTTTTGCTTCTTGGGTCGGCCGTGGGGCTTTCAAAGGAACACGGATTTCATTCTTCAGACGCCTGCTGCATTTGGTGCACCTGGAAGGCCATGGTTGTCCTGCGCACATGGTATGGGTTCTACCAGTAAAGGTGCACGCATCGCGCCCGCAGTGGAAAGGGGGAGTATCAGGCACGGTGCGCGCACGGGGCGCGCACGGTGCGGGTACTGGGGTTGTTCCGTAGACCCTTTCATCCAGGGCCAATCAGGGGGAATGGTAACGCCTCAGAGCCCACTACAACTCCTCTCCTGGTAGAATATCTCCGGGAGAAGTTGTTCAAATACCTGACACGGTGCGCGCGCGGTCCACGCGCGGTGCGGATGCTCCCCCGAAATCATCCCCTTACACCTCACATACATTGTTCTGGAGCCAGTGTCCAGGCGCGCCCCGTGACTGCCACCCTTCTTGGGGGCTGCTGCACACGCCTGGCGCCGGAACACGAAAACAATCATCCCCTCAAACAGTTTCGTTTCGATGACCTGGACCCCCCAGCAGCGCCTTGGAGTTGTTGGGCCCTGGGGCGCCCAGACGCACCACGCAACAGGTCCGTGTGTGCCTGCTCTGTGCCAGGGCCACGGAGGAGCCAGGGGCCGAGGCGGCGGGCCAGGGCAGACGAACACCCAAGACCGAACCCCCCCCGCCCCCTCCTATGAATAGTCCCCCGCGACGCCCAACAGTGTCTCCCTCCCGGAGGAAACTGTCACCAAAAGACGGTGCCCCCAGGCAGGGATGAACTGGAAGGGGGGGGTGTACCCCCCCCCCCCCCCACACCCCCCTCCAGCGCGCCCAGCCTACGCCCAGCCACTGTCCCCCAGACGGCAAGGGTCAGCTTCAGTTGTAACCGATAGTAACCGCCCCCACCCGCGTCGGCAACATCCACCGCTTCTGGGGCCGCCTCTGAGGTCTCTTCCCTTCTAATGCACCCCTACCCCCCGGGGCTATGGAACTCCGCGGGAGCCTTGGGCGCGCCCTCCCACGCCCATCGCCTCCCACCCTCATCCCCTTCCTCAGGTCCCCGAACCGCGGCAACATGAGCAGCAGCAACGAAGCCGACGTGTCCGGGGCGAGCAACAACGACGAGCACGAGGGGGAGGACAAGGAGTGCGACCTGGACCTCAGTAAGATCACCGACGAGTCCCTGGAGAACATCATCCGGCTGCTCGCCGACCGCCGCTCGCCAACGCCGGTGCTGCTGGCCGTCTCCACTGGCAAGAAGAAGAAGCGCCACAAGAAGCGCGCCAAGAAGGACCCGTCGCGGCGCCGCAGCTCCCCGACGCCGGCGTTCACGGAGGAGCGCTACCACGACGAGGAGCACTCCAGCTCCGACGAGGAGGGGACGTCCGAGGGCCCGGACGACGCTGCCTCGCCCTCCGTAGGTATGCCAATCCATGTGACTGTTCGTCGGCAACCAGGGGCAGGGTCGTCCTTAAGAGCCCCAATTTTTGTTCTTTTTTCTTTTTGCACAGAAACAAGCATTGAACAACGGTTGGCGGTTGGCGGCGGTTGGCGGTTGGCGGTTGGCGGTTTGGGCTGTCCTTAAAGGTTGTCCTTAACGTGGTTTTGTGTGTTGCCCATGTCGTGACCATGAAGCAGAGGGCGTCCCCTAGAACGTTCGTTTGTGTTGGCGTTACGAACCCTCTTTCTTTCTTTTTCCCCCCTTAAGGACAGCCCTGACCAGGGGTTTGCTTAAGGCTTGGCCTGCCCTGCAAGAGGGGTGTGTGCCACGAAGGCTGAGGAAGTGTGCCGGTTGGTACTCCTCCCGGGTGTACCGGCTGGTTTGGGTTTATAGGAATGCATTGTTGACATCGCGTGTCCCACGCCGGAGACAGTGGGTGAGAATGGGACAGTTGTCCCTCTGCCCAGTGCTGCTTCTGCCCCTTGGCGTCCCTCCCACGCCGGCGCCGGCAATGCTCCACGCTCAGTCATTTCCATGACCGTGCAGTTCGGAGGGTGCCCACCACCACAATTAATGTCGGAGCTGTCACGGGAGGCAGCGGGGGTTGCGGGGGTATTTCGTAAATTCCGGGGGGGGGGGGCGGGGTTTCACCCCCACACCCCCTTCCCTAGTCACGCCGTTGTTCCACATCTTCCCCCCACCCCCAGGGGGTACAGCAGGGTTGTCCTTTTTTTTTTTTTTCCACTAGTGATGGCCCAAGGCAATGGGTGGCAGGATTCGTCTAACCGACGGCGGTTGGTGCTCAACCGACGCCTTGGCCGATGACCAACCGCAGTCACTCGCCGGCCAGCGCTCTGCAGAGGTCCGAGTGTACCGGTGGCCGGCAGGTTTTCTTCTCCTTCGTGTTAAGGACAGCCCTGGGGCACAGGAGCGCAATGAGAAAAGCGGTGTCCAATACAGTGCCCTCACCGAGGTCAAGCCTTCTTCGCCCGGCTGCAGGCCTGCCCCACGTCCTGCAATGGGGAAAGGCAGCAACGGGGTTGTGACAGCGCCCGAGGGCTGTTGACGTTATTCACATAGTGTCACCTCTTCCAGTCACCTCTTCCAGGTCTGGGGTACCTGAGATCCAATTCTCAAACAGCACACAAACGTTCGAGGTAAATGTTACAGGTCCTTTCACCTTTTATTTTATTACATTTTGAAACATTTATCCCCCCTCCCCCTCTGAGCTACGACCTTGGCAAGCTACAGCGGGCGCAGGGACCATATTAATTCCGCACCTAATTTAATTCGGTGCGAAATGTTGTGCAACCGCTTAAGACATGGTTTTGGTGACAAATCTGCCAATTACATGGAGTCATGGACACATTTGTTGTGAGTGTTTGCCCGCTTCAACCCACAGAGCTCGGATTTGGGGATATTTGTGCATTAGCTTCCCTTTTGTTGTTGGTGGTGTGTGTGCCGGTAGTTGTATGTGTCGCGCGCAAGCTACGGCCTTGTCTAAGCTACAGTAGGCGTAGGGACCGTATTCATTCCGTACTTTTGTGTAGCTTAGACAGGGGGGGGGGGGGGCAGTATTTATTTATTTATTTTATTAACTTTTTTGTAACGGATCGGGGAACACGGTCCCTCTGTGCCATCCACACGGAGGAGGGCGATCGTCAGCGACCGCCACGTCCGCCGCTTTGCACAGGCCGGGGGACGGCGCATGTCGGGCTGCGGCCGGTGGACTCCCCCATCCCCCAGCCCCGCCTGTCCGACGGCGACAGCGACGACTCCGACGCCTCGCTGTCGGGGGAGGACCTGAACCCCGAGCACAAGGGCAAGGGCAGGGGCAGCGCCCTGAACTACAAGCAGCTGGACCAGCTGCTGCCGGCCGTGGTGCACCAGAGCATCCCCTGCACGCCCTCGGACATCGCCTCCAAGCGGGCGGAGCTCGTGGAGTCCCCCAACTCCAAGACCCTGTTTAAGGAATTCGTGAAGAAGCTGAAGGACTACGAGAAGCACGGCCAGCGGGACGGCTTCCCGCTGGCGCGGCTGTTCGCCCTGGAGAAGCTCGCCTCCCCTGGGGCCATCCCAGACAAGGTGCTCTGTCTAGTGCCCCCTGGTGATCATGTTCCCCATTTAGAGGTGGCTGTGTCTTTGGGCACACTTGTGATTAGCGCCCACCAGGTCCGACGCGATCAGTCCGGGTGTTGCTTTGTCGGGCGGAGAATGCAGCTGGTTCCTACTGAGTTCCTGGTGCGACGGCAGCAGATATTACTGAGCGGCACTTGGTACGGGGGGCTGATTCCGAACGAAACCCAAATCCCCTGCCAGACACAATCCAGGAGGGGACAATTGGGAACATGGCAAAACTTGGCACAACAAAAGTGTGCCAAATTATGCCGTGTTATTTGAAGGTCCGGAGGTTTGAAGGTCGAGCTTTTTCTAGGTGTCATTTTTGCACATTTCAACTGTGCTCAGCACCCTGCAGGAAATAACAGCAACCATCCAAGCAACCATTCAGAAGCCTCCAAGAAATCACGGCAACCAACCAAAGGCCCAATGGAAATAAAAGCACCATTCATGGTGTATGCTTGTTGTTGGGCCACAATCTGGGAGTTTGTACCGAATTTTTTAAGTAATATTAAGGAATTGGTGCTAAATTTTCTCCGCACCAAATTTCGCCATTCCAAATCTCGCACTTTCCTAATTTTCCCCTCCCCAGTAGTGGCATGTCTGGTTTTGTCCGGGGTAGTCGGATTTTCGACTGTAGGCAGTGCTTCGTCTATGTCAGGGGGGTGCAATTTCGTGGATCTCAGTGTGAGTGAGATGTTGGTCGCACTGCTCAGAACTGCTGCACACTGCCCCGGTCGCGTCCAACTCCCGTGCCGTCATCAATGGACGCAGGCAGTCATTCCCGAAACCGAAGTAGGCCAGAGGTGCCAGATCACCATCAGCGGCGCACTGCATTTCCAGGAAGCTTGCCCGCAGTGTAGCCTCATGGGCCGTGGCCACTTGCAGCTGTGGGTGGGTGGGTGGGGGTAAGGCGTCATAAGAAGCACCCACGCTGCAGGAAGCAGGCACAAATCTGCGGCAGGCGGAGGACAGCTGCGCCCAACGCCCAACGATTACAGGAGTGGGATCCCCTTCGCTGCCATTACTTTAGGCCCCTTCAAGTGTGACAGAGGAGCGGTGCGGGTGGCAGTCCAACTGGATGAGGGATACAACACAACAGCCACAACACTATGGCGTTGGCCCTAGCAACACTGGGAGATCCGGACGAGGGCTCGGGCGACAAAGGGGTTGGTCACTGACTGTCAAGGATACACCACAAGGAGTATATTTTCGGCCGAGCCGTAGTTTGAGGTCCCGTTTGATGCCTCATTTGAGGGATGCCCGTGTTCCGTTGGAACATACGGCTTGAGGCACAAGGAGCACTTGGGTCTGGCATGGTTGAACCTAGAAATTCCATGGAACCAGGGCTTGATTCAACACTGTGTGGATTGTTCGGCAAGTTGCGTACGTGGTCATGAGGGTATGGCTGTTTGTGTCATCCACAGGCACTCTCCATCCAGTTCCAGGACCGGGCCTGGCGATATGCAGCGCGCGTGGCACAATAGGACTTCGGTGGAAGGTTCGCCCCTCAAGACAGGGGTCGCTCCAGTGGCTCGAGGGGGCGTTGTAGCAGGCCCCTTGTGGGCGTCAACCCGCTGCTCTGGTCTCCGTTGTTCCAAATCTTTTCCTTCGAAGCATCTGGGGCACTTCGAAATGGGTGGTCGATAGGCGGGCCTGCGAGCCCTTTGGGCGTCCTCGGGTGGCATCTTGCGTGAGAGGGACCGCCATGGAGCACGGGAACCCGAAGCTTCTGCTGCTGCTGTCACCACTTGCCATCCTATCGTTGTAGCTGCGGCCGTGCTCAGGGTCGTGCTTAGTGTTCGGCCCACGGGACGGGGGGAAGGGGGATGGGCGGGGGGGAATGGGGGCAAAAAAAAGTTTGTGTACCTAAAATTGGCCTCTCTTTTTTTGCTCTTTATTCAAAATTTCGTTCTTCCCTAGAGGAAAATTTTTTTGGGTTGGGGTGGGTGAGTGGGTCCGCCAGATCACCCCCCTCTTGCCCCCCCACCCCCCGTGGATAAGCAAATCCCTGGCTGTGCTGCGTGTGACAGGTGTTTTGGCGGGTCTGCATGGAGATCGCTGATCTGGCCAAGCGAGAGAACCTGGTTGACGAGGCCGCCTACTGGTTCCATAAGGTGAACCAACTGCAGCCGTTTGCGTCGCAGGGGTGGCTCGAACATGCCAAGATGGAGGAGGAATGTGGGCGGCTGGAGACGTGCCAGGGCATCCTGCAGACGGGCCTGCGCTTCTGCCCGTACAACGAGTCGCTGCTGGTGAAAGGCATCAAGCACCAGGAGCAGATGAGCGACCTGCTGGCGGCGCGGTCGCTGCTGGCCAGGCTCAAGCACGTGCGGTTGGAGAAGTCCTGGAAGACCATTCTGGAGGGCGCGCTGTTCGAGGCCCGCGCGGGCAAGCTCTCCATCGCCCGGAAGGTCCGATGGCAGTGCCCGTCCCTCGGCCCATCCCCCTGCCTATTCCTGTGCCGCCCGTTGCCCCTCGTGTGCCCCGTGCCCCGACCCGCCTCTTGCCCCTTGTGTGCGCTTTGCTGTCTTTGCCCGGCCCTGTTCCGATGCGGAGGCTTAGGCGTAGATTGAACTGCGGGAGTGGCATGGCTGGGAGAGGGAGAGGGGGAGGAGGAGGGGGAGGGAGGGGGAGGGAGAGGGGCAGGGGGGGGGGAGAGGGATTTGGATTTGGATTTGGGGGCCGATCTTAAGGCTCACAGGCCGCCTGGGGAGGAGCACGATGGCGTCCCTGATGACTCTGCATATCGCCCGGCCATGGGAGGGAGAGGGAGGGGGGGAGGGGGAGGGGGAGGGAGGGGGAGGGGGAGGGGGAGGGGGGGGGGATCCACAACCCTCGACACTGACTCCCCCGGTGCTCTCCACACGCTTGACCCCCCTTCCCCCGTCCCCCCGAAGGTGTTCAAGTACCTCATCAAGAACATCCCACGCCACGGGCCCATCTACCACGAGGCCTACAAACTCGAGGAGAAGTGCGAGCAGTTCGACCGGGCGATGGAGATCGTGGAAAAGGGGCTGGTGGCCAACCCGCGGTACGGGCCCCTGTGGTTCGGCGCCTTCCGCCTGCACGAGCGCATGGCGCTGCAGGAGCAGCTCGTGGTCCAGCAGCAGACGTACGCCGACCACATGCCGAGCGCGGCCCAGGCCCCCGTGCACCCCGGGCACCGCCACGTCCGGTGCATGCAGTGCACCTTCGTGCCTTCGGGGGCGCACGCGTCCGCCAAGGACCCCGCCGCCGCGGAGCTGGCCCCGGGGCTGCCCGCGCCGCTGCCCGCCCCCGCCCCCCACTCCCCGGTCCGCCGCCCCGTCAGGCCCAAAGGGGAGGACGCCCCCCCGCCCGCCTCCCCCTCCAGCTCCGCTGGCGGCTCCCGCGACAGCTCCCCCCACCCGTCCCCCCGGGTCCTGGAAGACGCCGAGACCTCCTCCTCCGTGGGCGACTCCGGCATGTCCGCCTGCGACTCCGCGCGCTCCAACTCCACGTCCCTGTCCGCCGCCTCCTGCGGCCACCCCCCCGGCCCCCACCTCCCCGTCCCCCGCGGCCTCGCGGCGCGCGTGCCGGTCGGCCGGGCGCGGGAGAAGGAGAAGGAGAAGGCGCCGCAGGCCGCGCGGGGGGGCCCGCCCCCGTTCTGCGAGCTCTGCTGCCCCCACACCCGGTCGCTGGAGAGCGCGGCGGCCCTCGCGGCGGAGGCCCCCCGGCCCATCCCCATCGACCTCACGCGGGTGCGCGACGCCATCGGGCGCGCGGTGAAGAGCATCAGCAAGGAGCTGGTGTGGAAGGTATTCCCGGCGCTGCTGGCGGTGTCCACTACCCGCCCCATCCCCATTCAAATCACCTCGAAGAGAGGTTGTTAGATCAAGCGCAGGCGCAGGCGTCGTATACCCCCCTTTTTTGGGGTCATTCGCGTAGCATACCCCAAGGCATGATATTTGATGTCCAACCCCTTGTAAAATCATTATTTTGCCCAATAAGACCATCCCCCAATGGATTTTTCGATTCTGAGGCCTCTATCCCCTAAAACTGGATAACACTTTTTTGGGGGGGGGGGTTGGGGGGGGTGGGGGGGCTGGGGGGGGGGTTGTTGGGTAACCCCCCCCCCCCATTCAATTTCTTGTTAGGTAGCCCCCCACCCCCTCCTCACTATTCAAATTTGCTGGGTATCCCTCTTTTCTTTCTGGCTCGGCTTTTTGATGGGAACGAGGATTGAGTTGCTGCTGCTGGTGCTGGTTTGCAACGTCATTGACCCCAAGTCAAGTACGTGAGCGTTGGGCCAGTCTTTGTGCCAGGGCGTATCCCAGAATTGTTTCTTGCGCATCCCCCTCCCTGTACGGGCACTCATGGCACCCACAGAACCCCCCCCCCCCTTGAAAGGCCTTGACGACTCGTGCTGGTGCACCAAACCTCAGACTAGGCACGCTGCAGATCTGGAGGTCTGTGAATTGGTGAGCACTCCATTGATCCTGACATGCAATACACGGGCACCAGTACTCCCTGACAGAAAACTGTCGGCTGCCAAGCCAGGGAGCAAGGAATGACCCGGATTGCGCAAACATTTCGGGGGTGGAAAATTGCGGCGCCAGTCTGAAAAACGAAACATCCCCGTGCACCCCAAAGAATGATTTTGTGTACCCAGTGCGTATCCCAAGGGCAGTAGGGCTTTCAACTAGGGGAGGGGGGGGGGAGTCTGGGAAAAGGGCTCAATTGACAGGACCATTAATCATTTATTATGAACTCTGGCGCCAAAGGCGCCAAAATTTTTTTTTTTGCGCATTAAAAATGGTCAATTTTCCCCTCACCAAATACATGGCAAATGATGACTTTTCTGAACCCCCTTGACGCGCTGGTTCCAAAAATCCCATTTTCATTTTTTGCCGATTTTTGGTCTGGGTCACCTCCGAGGCACGGGGGTCAGTCTCAGTAGGATTTTGGGGGTCCCGGCAATTGAGCCCCTTTTGGGGTGGGGTGTGGTCTAGCCAGGGGGCTCTATCGACCCCCCCCCCCCCCTCCAATTGAAAGCCCGCCTGCCCCAAAAGATTTTTCTGCGTATCCGCTGTGCATCCCCAGGACTGTGGTCCCCGCAACTGTACACAAGGCACCAGAAGTTGGGGGTGCCCCCCCCCCCCGTATCAATTGCCTGGCAAGACGTGGATCTTGCAAACCGCGAGACGTTGGGACAAGGTGTTGCCAACGGCCTGAGTCCCGTTCATGGACGCGATCTGGGGCTTGGGGTTGAGGCCAACGTTCCCTGAGGACCCCCCCACATGTGTGCGACGAGGGGATCGTTTTTGAGGTTCGTATGTTGGGGTACCCGGGACCCCAGCCTCCCCCCCCCTTTTCAAAAGGCAAAAATGTGGTGTCGCTGTCGGGGGCTGCACCTGGGCAACCCCCCATGGGCCCGTCATCAGCCGACAGCAATGCGCAGGCCCATGCCGTGCGCCCCGTCCTCTATTCCGTAGCCGCGCGTCGCGGTCGTCGATGCGCTTCTGTTGATGCGTCTCCCAAAGGTTTTCTTTGAGAACGCCCAGATCGAGGAGCGTGCGGGGCACATCGATGCGGCCCGCCAAGCCTACATCATGGCCGCGCTGCACGCCCTGCCGAACCTGCGCTGGAAGGTCTGGTTGGGGGGGGCCCGCACGGAGCTGAACTGCGAGAACATCGACATTGCGCGGCAGCTGCTGGACCGCGCGCTGGCGGAGGTGCCGCGCAAGACGCGGGCAGTGGTGCTCCTGGAGTGCGCCCGCCTGGAGGAGTACGCCGGGAACCTCGACAAGGCCCGTGCTATCTTGAAGAGGGCGCATAAAGAGACCAAACACGAGTGGAAGGTATGCCTGGCTCAAGATGGGCCACTCATATTCAGGGACCCATCGGAAGGGGGGGAGGTACCCACCCCCCCTCCCCCGGGGGCGCCCAGCCTATGCCCAGCCACTGTCTCACGTACAGGAAGTGTCAGCTTCAGTGGCATTTGTAACCAAAAGTAACCGCCCCCAACCCCTCCTCCCACCATTTGGATGAACAACAAGCTTGACCGCTCGTAGGGGAACGGCAGGTGAAAACTCATTTACGGGGGGGGGGGGGGGGGGGGGGGGGGGGGCTGAGCCCTCCGAAATGGAGGGGGGGGTTGTGGAAAAGGGTCCTGTGACTGAGCAGTATTACTGGTAAAAAAAAAAAAAGGCATTTGTGTGCCAGCCTATTTTTTGCCAGTCGAGCGTGCGGGGCTTGGCCACCTGAAAATTGCTCTGCGGGGGGGGGGGGGGGGGGACATGGACGCCCGCCGAAGGAGGGGGGGGGGGGGGTTGGAGAAATGGGGTTCCGTGTCGGGCCCTTTGTTTTGTCGAAGAACGGATGTTGGCGCCGAAGGCGCAGAAACACAAATTTTGGCCCGAAAAAGTTTTCCACCAATAATTTCCCCCCCCACATTTGAGTAGTCAAAATGATCAGCGCGACGTGGGTATCATTTTGAGCCATAGATGTTGGGTTGACCCCCCCCCCCCCCCCGGCACGCCAGGTCGGGCACCCCTGCCCTGAACCCCCCCTCCCGTCACGGCGGCCAAGGAAGGGGGGGGGGGGTTGGGGGAAAATGGGCTTCCGTGTCCCCCCCCCCCAGAGCAATTTTCTTCCCGCCCTTCAGGGAACGGCTCACTTGGCATCCTCAAACGTGTGAGGGCAGTGGTGCCCCCAAGGGTCAGACCTGCTTTCTTTTGCCGGGTTTGAGGGAGGATCTCAATGCCTTTTGTAGTGTCCCTTTTGGCAGGTCCTTTGGGAAAGGGGGAGAAGCAGAAACTGATGACTGGGGACCCCCGGGGCTCCGCATGCGGTGTTCCTCATTCAGGAGTCGCAATGCTCATCCCCCCCTTTCTCAAGCGGGGGCTGATAAATGGGCCCAGTCACGGGAGCTTCTTTTGAGGGGGGATGGCGGGGAAAGGCGCCCGAGTGCCCTTCCCCCCCCCCCCCCCCCCGCACGCAAATGTATTTCTCCCCGGCCTTAGGGGTTAGGGAGGGGGCCATGAATGCGATTCGCATTTCGCTTTTTTGTGCATTTCTTGGCATACCGGGGGGGGGGGGGGGGTTATTACAAGCTAGAATTTCTACAATTCAAATTCTGTACGAAAATTTTGTACGCAATTTGTTCGGTATTTTTAAGGATTTGTGCAGGTAATAACAACAAGCGCCCACTGTTTCTCATGAGCAATCATTGGGAACCATACATAATTTGTTCGCTCATTTTTAAGACATGGCATAGAATTTGTCGCACCAGAATTTGTAGATTCATATTTCCCCCCGCACGGAATCCCCGCCCCCCGATCACTGCCCTTTGGAGAGAAATTCAGGTGGTACACAGCAGACCTACTCAGGCTACAAGGGGACTGCATACTGAGGGAAAAGAGGAGACGGGGGTGGACAGGAGACTGCTCGAATGGAGGAACACGAATGTACCTCCTGGGACTAGACAGAGTCTACCTGGTGCAGGTAGTGGCAGGCTGTGCGTTGGTACCGGAGGAAAGGATATGGGCACCTCAAGTGTTTATTGTGGGAGAAGGGACACAGTGGACGACTCAGTGAGACTCATGGCCAACTAAACCACGCAAACATTATAGCAGCAGAACTAGGGTTGAGAACGTATGGACACTAACACACACAACAACACGGAATACCAGACACCACAACAATCACATAGGGGCACGGAGATGTTTGGGAGACGAGAAAGTGGAAGGGCACTAATGTTGGCGGCGACCGAACTACAGGTGATCTGGCAACTAAGGGACAGGGTCACTGATGGCGGCCGCAACCCTGTCAAGACTCGGAGATTGAGACTGATTTGGTAGCTAGTGCCACACCACAACCCACAACATCCACACAAGGGCATGGAGAGGTGGGGGAGACCAGAGAGTGAGACCGCACCACAGGTGATCTAGCAACTGAGGGACAGGGTCCCCAATGGTGGATGTAGCTCCGTCACGACTTGGAAATTGGGACTGATTTGGTTGCCAGTGCCGCACGAAACCACATCACCAACTGCAACATTGACACCACTAGGAATGGATATAACTCCCCCCCCCCCCCACACACACCCCACACCCCAGCGACTACCCCTACAACTCCACCAACGCTGCACCAACACCGACACCAACAATGGCGGAACGCACACACCCATGGAGCAACGATACAGGGAAGCCCAGCCCAGCACAGGACAGCCCAAAAACGACGCTTGGGGCACCGCGCGCCCTGGGTGATGTGCCAACAGAAACTTTACAGGGGTGGGGGGTGAGGCCGCGGACTCCTCCCTCGCCCCAACAACGAAGGGAACTAGCCCCGGTCCCAAACCCTTAGGCTGATGGCGGGCGCTACGTGCATGGTCTACAACTGCCGCGGCAGCTAAGGCCAACATGCCATCAAACAGCACAGGAAAATTATCCTGCAGATGGACACCCCAGCGCGCTCAAGTCAGTGCTGGAGTCAGCAAACCGAGCATGGACTCAGAGTGTGCATCTGGATGCACCTGGTCAACGGCACGGGCAACAGCCCGTCTCCAGGACAGCCGACCCTGGAGTAGTCAAACAGGACAAGTCATCCAGGGGCTCCGTTGACCCAACCAAAACACGTTCGGACCCACAGGGGGTCGGAATGAGCAGTGGCAAGAGGCCAATAGGCACCGCCCAAGGCAAACAACCTAATACTGAGGCCTTGTGCCAATCCCCCCCCCCCCCAGTAACAGTACCATGAGCCACAGGTGGGGGGAAAATGCAAAAGTCGCATTTTCATGCGCTGTGCATTTCGGGTTCATGGCATTTATCCGATTCCAGACCGCGGCTCTCTTACACCGGGTAAGTCTGTCGGTGTTCCACACATGTCCACGGTTCCGCGGTCACCCATCGGCCGTCATGGAACTACCCCCCGCCCGGCCCAGCCTACACCACCCCCTTCCCCCTCAGGTCTTTCTGGAGTCCATCCTGCTGGAGCTCCGGGCGGGCAACATGCAGGCGGCCATCCAGGAGTCCCTCGCCGCCCTTGAGATCCACCGTGGGACTGGCCGCCTCTGGGCGGTGCTGATCCAGCTGAAGCAGTGCGAGGGGGAGCACGAGCAGAGCAGAGTGTTCCGCGAGGCCCTGAAGGAGGTCCCCAAGTCGGGGGAGGTGTGGTGCGAGGGGGCCCGCATCTGCATGAACCCTCTGTCCTCCAAGTTCAACTTGGCCCAGGCGCAGCAGTTCCTGGACTTCGCCATCAAGTTCACGCCGCAGTACGGCGACTCCTTCATCGAGTACCTGCGGCTGGAGCTCCTCACCACCGGCAACGCCATCAACTCGCAGCTCGAGCAGCTGTGCGTCAACGCCGAGCCCAACTACGGCCCCATGTGGTCTGCCCCGCCCTCTGTGCGACCCACCCGCGCCACCCCTCGAACGCTTGTTGGAGCCAAAGAATGTTGGGGGAATGTGGCGGAGGGTCGCGCACGCCCGTGGAATCCTTTGCAACCCTCTTCGTCCTCCCGGGCCCTCTATCGCTTCTCGCAGGCCAGGGGAGGGTAGTGTTCTCACTTCCAAATACCCCTAGTTCACTGGTGGTTCAGTAGCTGGGCTCAGGCCAGTGGTCACAATCCGGCGTTGGTGGCCGTGGCGGCACCCTGCTCTGCAGCCGCTGGGCGGTAAATGTGGGAACAACAGCGTCTCTGGCATCCGGCGCTTGGCCATGGTCGGGTAGGTGGGTCAAGGCAACATTCTGTTTGAGGGGCGAAATTTCGGGCACGTTTGCACAAATGTCCGCTGGTAACACATCAATGTTCGATCTTTTTGGATCACAAATTGCTGCCCTTTTACATGCCACCAGGAAGTGAAGCAGGTGAGTGTCACATGGATGTTGACGCCTTCATGTGTTGCTGTTTTGCATCTCAAAACCCCCAAAGGAGTGCATGAAAGCGGGGCAGAAGCAGCACCTGTCAGCAGGAGGGATAGCTGTCCAACTCTCAACAACCAAAATACGTTGCCCTGATACATCTGGAGGTACCAACCAGCACACTTACTGAGTTTTTTGTGGCAATCCCCCCCCTCTTCCCACGCAAACTTTGAGGCACAGTTGTGAAACGTCTCCCGGCAACGACCGATTTTCTTGCACAGCCATTTTTCGCATGCCACCAGGGTTGAAGCAGGAGAGTGCCACCTGAACTTTGATTGACGTCTGTGCATGTTGCTTCTGTGCAGCTGACACCTACCAAGGGAGTGCATGAAAGCCCTTCGTTGTACAGGCTCTTCCCAGCATTTTTGGGAGACCGCAAATTTCCCAGCCGGTATGTTTACGCTCTCCACAAATTAGGGGTCGACGAAGTGTTACCCGACCGAAATTCCTCACCGGTACCCTCCCCGGCATTTGGCACACTAAATTTCAACCTACCAGCGCTCATTGAACGAAACCTCCCCCGCCTGCATCTTGCTACATTCCCATCACCCACCCTCTGCAAGCCCCACAAACATCCAAAGGTACCATTGCAAGTTCCACGCCCTGAACTCTACGCGACACGTGCTGAGGACGGCCAAGGCCATGCTGCAGACTGAAATGGCATTCTACAAGTCAGTCTATCAGCAGGCCATCGTGAACTACGAGACCACGAAGCTCCCCCCCAGCCTCAAGCCCGAGTCCCCGCCCCCAAACCTGTCGGCCTTCACCTTCGTCACCGGGCTGCCATCGTTGAATGGCATGTACCGTGCCGTCCATTCCCTGCCCATGTTCCTGCGCCGCAAGATCATCTTTGGCTCAGAGCATATCACCCCGTGAGCAACAGCATTTGTGAGTGCTAATCTGCAGGCCTTGTTTGCAGACCTGCCACTAGCATCCGCCACCAAAATTTTGATCAGGTGGAGCTGGATCCTACTGAGTACGGACGCTGTTGGTTCCTACTAAGTTTTGTGTTTGAAGTGGGCAGGTATTTCTGAATGGCAAATAGCACCGGGCTGACTTCTAACACCTGGATTTCCAGCGGGACTTGGGATTGGTCTTGCCCCTGGCTGCCTATGGCCTTGGTTAGGCTGCCGTCTGCAGCTTCGAAGGTCAGAAGTGCCGCCCGACTCCCCGCTGAAAAATTTGCGCAAGTGCAACCCGATCAAACTTTTTTGGGGCCTTTTTTATGCGGGGCCAATGTTGATGAAAACTTCAGGCCTTCCAGACCCCCGGCTTTGCATCATCCCCTCGAAGATCCTCCCCAAGACCCAAACAAGTGTGTTCACCCGAATGTCTGGCCCGGTCTACTCTGTTTTGTCACCGTCATGCAACCCCCCCCCCTCCCCCACAACTCCGCCCCACAAAAGACACATACAATACACAGCACTGAACACCGGTTTGTCCTCTGCAGTACCGAATCACCCCCAACCCGCCCACTCACCACCGGGCAACAGGGGTTTCGGTGTTGATGTACCGGCCCTGGCATGCCAGTGCAACTACAGCCTGCACGAGGGTTGGGGGATGCCGCTGCGTTGCTCCTCTCCTGCGGACGAGCGGCACGTAACCTCCGCCCACCCTATATTATGACGCTGCAAATGGCTTCCGTGCGTCCCGGTTGGTTGTGCTGTGTGCTGCGCCAGGATTGACCTGTCCCAATGCGCTCTGTGCACCCCCCACCCTCGAAAAGTCTTTTACAAACCCTCCGCATTGTGCAGTACCCCTAGCGGCACAACTCACTCACTCAAAGCAATATCACGCACGTGATATGATTCGGGTGGGAGGTTCATCACCATGGATGACTGCCTTGTGCGGATTCCCCGCCACAGCCTCTGTCTGCCGCCTGACTGCCACATCCTCGTTTGCCAAGGATGCGAAGGTGGGTTACCCCTCCTCCCGACGCTGAGAGCAAACGTCAACTCCAAAGAAAGAGACCATTCAATGTGATACAGCGGCAGAATGTCACTGATCTTGCTGCGAGGTGGGCTCGAGGCCTGGGCCGCCAGCCCAGCAGCCGAGCCTAGCAGAGCGACATGTTTCCTCCAAATTTGAGCGAGAAGTTGAGAGACATGTGGTGAGTGAGGCGCACCTGTGGTTTGCATTGACGGGGTCAACACGCGACGTGCATTCATTTTTTAGTGTTTGTCCATTTTTGTTGAACCGTGTGCCCTCCTCGCTCATGGAGCATGGAGTAACGTGTCGTGCCGTCATGGCACAGTGGGATCGTCTCTAGGGGCACATGGTACTGGGGGTGACAAGTTGGTGCCATGGGTCTCCTGCCAGAGGTTGGGTCACGAAGGCACACAGTGTGAGGGTTCATGTTCCAAACAGACAGCCAAGGACAACTATAACGCTTCTCCTGCATCATGTTCGCCTCGTGCTTGCAGCAGCGATGGCGGGTGCCCCAAGTCCGAAATCATGCATCGATGATCATGCCCAATACCGTCCCCCAACACATACTTCAGGAAGGGACCTCCACAAGTCCCATCCAAAACCTTCCTTCATGACCACGGCCTACGGCACCTGCGGCAAACCGGAAGGGTTCCCAAGGCTTTCCCAGGGAGGGAGTACGCCAAGAGCTACATAGAAGCGTACACGCGCGCAAACACACACAAGGACTTTGGTGGAATGGTAGCATGTGTGATTCCCAATCAAACAGGCATCTTGCTGACGCAAATGTTTCGCTCTACACGACGGGGGAGGTGTGATCCTCCTCGCCAAACATTTTTGGATACTCAGTCTGTGACTTGTCATGGACAAACTACCGGCGGAATTATGAGATCAAGGGGAGCTCAAGAGGGGTCATGGAGGCACTTGAGGACCTAAGAGAAGCGAAAAGAGGAAGAGTCATCTCCCAACATGCGCCAGGCGCCCGGACAAGGAGACATGATTATTTGATGAAGCCTGCCGCTCCAGAGGAGGTCCACTGAGTGACATATCAGATGTAGTAGGGCACAACTGAATGCTGATCCTCCCCAGTTGAGTAATGATGAGTGGCTTTGCATGGGGGGGGGGGGGGCACTTTTGCAATGGCGGATGTTAATGGCGCGTCTGGGCCCCTCACATGATCAAGGCATGCCATCCAGTGGACTGACCTCACCATGACCGTCCCTTAACCACCTTTCCTCTCGTGGCCTCTTCCTTTCTCAAACCCCGTACCTGATGAAATTATGGCAGCGGTCACCGCTTGGCGTTGTTCTGCCCCCAAGCCCCTGTCCTCTGGAGCCCTTCAGCCCTTCAGCTCCCATAGCCCCAGGTTTTGGTGGACCCTGCCCCCCGCCCAGCTCCCCCTCACCCCTCGTGACCCCATGTGGGATGGGGTCAGAGGCATGAATGTGTATTGGTCACCGATTTCCCTGATTCTCTGCGAAATTGATTCCTCTCGGGATTCATTGGCCTGGGTGGCTGGATATGGGCTTGGGGGTGGGGCCCCTGCGTTCGACAGCCCACGTCAAACCCCACCGCCGTCTGGGGGCCCTTACAGAACCCCATGCGGGCGAGGCCTTCAGTAGGTTGACTCTTCGATTCTGGACCCCCCGTTTCAGACTGCATCGGTTGTATCTGGCGGCAGTTGGCAGTTCGCCAATGGCCGTGCTGCGGAAGGTTAGCCTTCGTTGATGGGGGGTTGGCAGACAACCGCCATCACTGGCTGGCTTGCAGCGGGCCTTTCTCGGCACAGGCCGTGCCGTTGGCCAGCATTTTCGAGGCCCTCTTGCCCCTCTGTCCATCCCTTCCTCAACAACCCCGCCGCCCGTTCTCCCGTGGCGTCAAACAGGACGTCCCTTCAGACGCAAACACACTGCCCCCTCATGTCTGGAGAAGGCCACCGACTCCTTGCAATCCCCATCGGGTCAATGGTAGCCTTTGCGGACTGGTTTCCTCGCTCGGCAGCCGCCGGAACATCCGGGAGGGGGCCAGTGCCAACCAGCGGTGCTTGAACATCAGCCAGCGCGGACGGCGCTTCTGGTCAACCGCCTCCGGTTGCGGTTCAGCGGCCTGCGGTTGAATTAGTGCCTGACCGCCGGTGCTTGTTTGCCATTCGACGGCGATCAGCAATCTGCTGCCATCCGTTCCACTCCGCTTGCATGTCAGACAGGCCGCCCAGGACCCCCAGGACTGTCACCACAACCCCCACCCAGAGCAACCGCTGCCCTTGAGAGCCCCGCTGCCATCCCCACTTCCTGGGCCCTTCGCGTGCTGGGGTAGCGACCCTGTGCGCCCAAGGTGTCCTGTGCTATCCTCCTGCACCCTGTGCCAGGGTCCTTCCGCCTTCCCCCGTTCCTGCTCTGATGTATTGTGCCGCTCTGTCTGAGGTGGCGGGGTCTTCGCACATACACTCCCGTGTCACTCAGTTCCCTCTGTTGCTGCCCTGACCCGACCCGAGGGTCCTAGCGTAGCCCACAGCCCCAGGTTTGTGCTCCATGCCCCCCCCCCCCTTCCCCCCCGAAGAGGAGGGCCCTCTCCTCTCTCACTCCCCTACCGCCCCCCAAGCCATAGGGGCGTCCCGGCACACGCTTAGCAGGTTTCTCAGGCCCTCCAAGAATCCAGCTAGCTACGCCAGAGGTCAGCCTGAGCAACCCATGAAGCCCATGACGTGTACATCCGGAAGCATGCGGTGCAATGCTGTGCTGCCAGGGCAGCCTGCTTGTTGATGCCTCCGATGTCTGCCTACACGGCTTACCCCCCTGTCGCTTTTAAGCACGAGCTTGCACACTGTGGGCGAGATTTGAGTCTCGATGTGATACGCATTCTGATCCATTAACTTACGTCTGACGGAATGGTCTGAACCCAACACCCGTCTTCAGAAGCAAATCCACACCTGCTTCAAGATCTTGTGCCTCCTCCCCTGCACCAATGTATCAACTGCCCCTTCCCCTACACACCGCCCACCCGTTACGATCCCCCCTGTCTATTCTTCATACCATTCTCGTGCTTTCCCCCCCCATTTCTTTCCACGTGCAACTGCTCTACACTCCTCTGCTTGGTGTCCAACGAGAAGAAGGAGGGTGACGCCTGGGAAGGGTCCTGCTGTGAAAATTATGCTGACCATCCAGACAGTTATTCCTGGCCCTACCCGTAACCTGCCATTAACCTGCCCATGGTTAGGCCCAGGCGCCCTCATGATGGCCTTCAGGTATCATCGATGCAGGCTGCATTGCTGCAGGTCCCAGCTGTTGCATCATGTTGCCAAGTGGTTGTACATAACATGCTTGCCTGCATTCCCAGTTTGCCACTTCACACAGTGCTTGTGTGTCCATTGATGGATGAGGTTAGTCGGACCACATGCAAGAGTGGCAGCACGAGGCAGCACGGCTTCTGTGGCGCGAGGTGCTCGAGGCCTAGCCTCTAGATCTGAAGGGCTGTCTTTCAACCTGCGAGGGGGCTGCTCACTGGTGCTCCTCAGTAGCAGAACAATGGCGGCAGCGCTTGCGGCAGAAGGGCACCCCCACACTTCGAAGGGAATTTCAATGATCCACTCTTCCTGCTTCGCTGTGCAGCAGTGGAGCAACAGCGGCCCTTGATGCCGACCGTGTGCTGGAACTAGCAGCTACTCTGGACTAATTGAACCAAAACCGCCAGGAGACCTTTGGAGAATCATTTGGTTGTTGCCAGTGTTGCGCCTTGTTTCCAACCGAAGGGCAGGGGCAGGGGCAGGGGCAGGCACGGCAGCCAAGGGTAGGAAAGGAGGAAGCAAGGGGCAACGGAAGAGGTAGGTGCAGAGCAAGGGACAGGATGGAAAAGGGGCAGTGCAGCTGGTCTCCCAATTCTGGGGGCTGCTCTAGCCTGTTCCAACCTCATGGTGGGCTTCCCTGCTTGACCTAAAAGCCTCCTTGCAGGTTGTCGTGGAAAAGCTGGACTGGGGCTTGTGAGCGTTGTGACAGGGTGATGAGCCATGGTACAGGGGGGCGCGGGGATGGGGCTGAACAGCACAGTGGGCTCTGCAGGAAAGGTCAACCTGGGAGGGTGGGGTGGGGTTGCTAACATGAGTCTAGGCCCCTGGCCAAGGTGTGGGTTAAAGGTGCTCAAATTGGGGGCACTAGACATAAGAAGGGGTCATGCAGCTACGAGGCAAAAATGTAAGTAACACTTGCTGCAAGGGTGTTTCTGAGTGTCTGTTTTTTTCCCCAATGTCCTTAGTACACCTGCTGTGTGACATCCTGGGTCGGTACTATTGAGCCTAATCAGGCTGTAAGACCTGGGTTCAGCCAAGGGCATCTCCCTGACTCTTTGATCGCCACCCCATCTTCGGCAGACACTGCCCTACAAACGTCCCCGCACATCAAACGTACCCAATCTATGAGCTACACTGACGCCTCCATCCAAGCAGGGTCCCTATGCATACCCTCAATGATTCCCGTCCCTGGGACCGTCTACACATTGCCAGGATCCGACACTACATTGAGTCCTGACTTCGGTGAGCAGAGTGGACATCTTTATCCTCGAATTTGCTTAGGCTCCGGCCCCGCAGTTGCACGTCAAGTAGAATATCCCACACCACTGCCAAGTAAACGAGTACAACACTACCCCGGGGCCTTTGCTCAGCTGCAAGCTAAAGCCGCCCCAGAGTTGGATCATTAAGTGCCACCTTTTCCTTCTATACCTGGCAGCATTTATTTTGCCAGTCCAGAACTGCCCCCAGCCCGGGTGCCAATGGCGGTCGAGTTGACATGAATCGGTGGTGACAGACGCAATTTCACGGACCCTGAACACAGCGGTCATGACCTCTAGTTGCCAGTTGACCCGTGTTGTGTAGTATAATGAACATTCCGATCAGCAGTTGGTGACCCTGCTTGAGTTGTTGGAGATAGTCTTGTTGCAATTTGCCATTCGCACCTCGGGTCTTTCCTCACAAGTAATATGCAAGACTCTTGGGAACAATCCAGGTAGGCGACCCCATGGGATGGTATGAGAGAAGATGTTCAGTTGTCGCCGCCTGACGGGACTCCCCATGAGCAAATGCCTGAAGAACATCAAAGTGCGATGGCCACGGATTGTCTGCCCCTGCTGTACTTCCCGCAAGCTGGGGACCTGATGCATGGCGATCAACAAGCGCATCGCGTGCAGCAGCATGTAGCACAACAACACCATGTGCATCATAGCCCTCACCACCATCAAGCCCACCACCATCACCATGTTGTCCGTCACACGCAACATACTGAATCCCACCAACATCATCACCACCCAAAGCCCTCTCTAGCAGAAATGAGTCCAATACGCATGGTTCACCATGGCTTGCACGCAGCCACCCAAAACACCGCAACTACCTCGCTGCAACGAAATGATGTCCCCAGAGCCACAATCCGGCGTTCCTACACTGGAGCGCAAAGGTCCCTTCTGAGCGGTCGTTTTCCGGCGCCAGTGCCCATCCCCCATCTCCATCAAAAGCCAAGGAGCCAAAAACCAAAACCCCAGCACAAGGGTGGATTTGTAGGACAGCCTACTGACATGGGTTTCCGGATCGCAAGTGCGCTGCAGCGCGCGTCCGATCGGAAACCGACTCAGACAGGCCGTGCATTTTCTCTTTTGGTGGCAAAGTGCGCTGGCGGCATGCTCTGTGTTGCAAATATGACTTGATTGCTATGCCTGTGGCCCTGTCTGGGCCCGGTGATGAGTACGTGTTGTCACCATCCAAAAGTGCACCGGGTTTTGACGCCACATACGTCACGGACTGGATTCTATTGGCAAGCAGTTGGTCCGGGGGCAGCCTGTTAGGTTGCAAGCATTTTTAGCCCACTGCGTGTTACGCCTCCTACCACTGTCCTCCGTGGGACAATGGCAGAGCTGGACAGCTCTGGATTTTGATTCCAAGAGTTATCTCAAGTACCATATGCAACAGGTGTCGCTGGCTCATCTTGGTCAGCCCCCCAACATATCCCCATAATAACCCGAGTCAAGACCCGTCAACACCATCCACCATGCCAATAGACCTGTATCTATGCTGTAGGGCATCCTCCAAAGACTGGCCACACAGTGGGTGCCTGCGAATGTGTATGGCATTGGTAGGGATCCTTGGCACCATGTGACATGCCATGGTCACAGAGGTAGAAGTGGAGCAGCAGCAGTCAAGTACCTCGGTGTTGCTGACATTTTGCTTGGTTTGCCCCCAAGGACTGTGTCTGATCATCAACAAAAGCCAAGACGGTGGAATCCACCTTCCCCAACTTCTGTTTCCGGGTGTCACCCGTTCTTCTGCAGTGTTTCCCCCACTGTTTTGGCTCCCCACGCATGGAGCTGCTTCCCTTCGTCGAGGTGACGAAGGATACGTTTCCTGCCGTGATCCTTGGGCCAAATCCCCTTTTGTTGGTGTGCTGTAGCTCGTCCAACGAATCATCATGCAAGACCATGCAAGATCGCGTGCAGCAAGCCGCTACCGAGGTGTCCCATGCCCAAGGGGATGTGAATGTGGTGCTGGCTACTCTGGCAGTGGACTCTTTCCCAGCTGTCGTCGTTCAATTGGGAATTACCCACTTCCCAACCACGTATGCGGTGTATAAACAGCAGTTCCTCGACTCCCTTCAAGGCTGCCAACCGTACGATGATGTGGAGTCGTTCATCAGCAAGTTTTTGACGTATGCCAGTAACGACGCGGCAGCGTCTCCATCGGGGCCCGCTCCTGGTATCGGGGCCTTTGGCGCCGCAGCAACCCCCGGAGCTGCAGGACTGAGGGCCCACCCTGCATCCCCTCCACCGCCGCCTTCCAACACGCAACCAAGCTCAAAGGACCAAGAAGTGCAAGTAGACGTCCAGAAGCTGATCACGCACGCAAGAAGCATCCTAAAAAAGGGTTTGGGTATGACACAGTACGCGGTCAAGTTCTACGAGAAGGCTCTCAAGGCGCTGGAGGCGGTGGAGCCAGAGTTCGAGCAACAGTCCACCGCGCAGGAGTCCAATGCGCTGCGGTACAGCTTTGCGTGCTGCTACTCTGGCCTGGCCAACTGTGCCATCGTGGAGGGGGACATGCCCACGTGTGCGCAGCACGTCGCCAAGCTCCGTGAGCAGTACCAGGACGTCCTCAGCCCCGAGACAGAACCTGCACAGACCATTGCCATGCACGCGATGCTGTCTGCGGTGGGACTGGACCGGCTGCCTCAGGAGAAGCGGATCGACCAGCTGCGGGAGGTGCTGCGGGGCAACCCCAAGGACCCCCCCACTCGGGCCCGCCTCGCGCTGCTGTTGTTTGCGGAGGCGAGGCTGGAGGACTGCCTGACGGAGTGCATCAAGATTGCGCGTGTGCACCCGGAGTGGCAGGCAGGGGCGGGCATGAAATGCGTGGATGCGGTGCTGGATTACCTGGGCCAAGATCACATCCTGGCCATCAGAACTCGGCAACTGCTGGAGTCTCTCTCCCAGGCCCCAGATCCGTGACGGGAATCCCCGACTCTGGCATAGCCTCAACGACTGCTCAAGAGGAGGCGGGGGCAACTGGAACAGCAAGAGAAGCGCGACATGGGCGTGCCATGACGGAGGTCAAATAACCCTCCGCTGAGGGAGGTTCTCACCAAGTCGGGGGCCAGATCCAGCCCCCCTGAATCTTCTGGCGGCCTGGCTGACAGACACAGAATGAACAGTGAACCTGCACGTCAGCACGACCAAGACACCGACATCTGAGCATTCCGTGAGTTGTTCGGTCAGTGCCCATCTGACGGATCGGATCGTTCCGATTTCAGACGTGAAGCCGATTTCGGTCGGTCTAGTACTGTGGTGGGCGACCGCTGGCTGCCGCATCCCCGGCAACGGTCTGCAGCACCGTCCGCGAGGTAGACACCCGTGCCCGCTGGTGGTGTGTGTGCCGGTGCAGCAAGTGGCTGCTCAGCGAATGCCTCTGGGCCAGTACACCCGTGCATTGTGGGGCCTGCCTCAGACATGGCAGAGGTGCTTCTGAGAAGGTCATCAAGGGGCACCGCGGGGTGAGAATTTCACCCACAAATCGTTGAAAGGTATTGCAACAGAGGCTTCCCCATCTGTTGGTCGGGCCTGCACCCACTGCTCTGGCAACATTTGCGCGCCTTCGTGGGGGGGTGACCCACTGGGGCCGGGTGTTCAGCATGGCCCCGGGTGAATGATGAACGGGGAACGGACGACTGTGTGCTGCTGTTTGGCGTTGTGTTGAGCCGGTCGTTTGCCGTTGGCGTTACTCGCTTGCGCAGCGGGACTGTGGATGGGCTTGAGGATTGTGCAGTGCTGTGTTCCCATTCCCTGGGCAGCGCGCGGGGGGGGGGGGGGGGGATGCCCTAACCAAACCTCCCGAAGCCTTAAGAAGGAACACTTCTGCACAGGCGACTCACAGCTCACCAACAAGCGCGTGAGGGGGACAAGCAAAAAGCAGTTGCGGAAAATTGCCGAAAATTTGCAGACCTTGCGCCCCCCCCCCCAAAAAAAACACACACAATTGTTCCGCAATTTCCCCACAATTATTCGCAATTGGATTTGACACTCCCTGACCGCAATCCCCTGGGCCCAGCGCAAGGTGGTCAGGGCAGTCTTTGAGGGTTCGGCCTGGCGCTTTTGCTGCTGAGGGCTGCTTGCTGAAGACAGCCACCGAGAGCACCGTGGCTGTGCGCTGATGAACCGGACGGCCAGTCAACCGACCGGCAACAGAAAATGGACAGTCGACGGGGGATGACCGGCAGCAGGTGGCCATTCGCCAATTCAGGCGTGCCAGAGTCAGCCACCCCTTCCTTCCTTATTTGAAGACCACCCTGAAGAGGGTACAGAAGCCGGGGGTTGGAGGGCAAGTTCAAGTCGTTACCGTCTTTTGCACTTGTTTGGCAGCCGGGACCACGGATTTTTTTTGTTGCGTTCACTTGTGTCCGAAGTGCCCCCTTTTCTTTTTGGGCACATCGTGCCATTTCAGGGCGATGACCATTTTCATAGCTCCTGGATGATTTCAGGTGGTAACGCGCGTTTGCCTGGTTATTTTGGGTGTTTTCCAACCAGCCAATGTCCCATGGCCTTGCCCTGCGGCTCTGGTTGGAGCGGGGGGATGAGCCGCCGGAGGGGGTCACGGGGGGGGGGGGGGAGCTAAGTGAAGTCCAGAGAGGCGAGGGACAGGGGATCCCAACCATGAGCAGCTGGACATGATGGCCGCGTACATCCAAAACAAGAAGGCGGACCGCCGGGTCTGCATGGTAAAGATAGAAGCCAACAAAACTGGTTTCCATCGTTGATTGTGGTAAAACTGCCCAAAACTGACGCCAAAACTGACCTCCAAAACCAAAGCAAGCAACGGGCACGGCCAAGGTCAATCTCTGGGTCTATGTATTGAGTTTGAGTCCGAGACGGCCGGGTCTGCGCTGTCGGAGGGGCGGGACATCCGGACCCGTTCGGCACCATTGTGGGAAGCACCCCGCTGCCCGTGCACACAGTCCTGGCTGCAGGTGAGCCCAGTGGCTTGCAGCTCGGCATCGGAGGAGTGCTCGACACCATACAGCTCAGCTTTTGTTAGACGACAACCCACAGGTCTTGCAACTAACCCTGTCGTCAATCAGCCGAAGAATGTGTACCTCGCAGTATGTGGACATGGTCTGACTGAGACACCCACCTATCATCAAAACCAGCTGTTCTACCTGCACACGTGACCTCTGTTTGCTGTAGGCGATCGTGGGCACATTCGCCACCCAGATTTGGAGACAGTGTCACTCCGCATTGCGTGACCGATGCATTGTTGGCTGTTTGGGATGCTTGCTCTGCCTGCGACACCCTCCAGGACACAGGCAGCACATAGGGTGTGTGAATTGATGGGGCAAAGTTGAAAGAGTGACCTTTCAATTGCAAAACCAAGAGCACCAGAAACAGGTCACCTCACTTCCCAGGGAGAACATTTGTGTGCCAGGCGCGCCAGGCAACGTTTCAACAGTCACTGTACCACCTCCAACCGGTTGCGGAGCATGTGTCTGTGTGGGATTTTCTGACCTAGCCTAGCGCAATGGGATTTTGGCGCAGTGCCTGAGAGAGCAAGCAATGATTCCAAGAAAGGATAATGTTGTCATTACACCCCCTTCCCACCTTCTCTTTCAGTCATGCATGAATGAATTGTGCTTTTGCAGGTGTGAAAAGGGCACCCCAAGCTCGGTATGACGGGGTAAAGCGGTGGGATAGATGGCCAGAACATTGATTTGGATGCCAGGTGCGCCCAGGCAAACGTTCCCTCCCAGTGGCCTTATGCGGAGCACGGAGCACCTGTGACAATTTGCGAGTCCCTTGGCCCAAAGGACAAGCATCATCATCAACCAGCTCGGCGCTGATTCGTTGTGTCCTCCTAAGTACTGCATTGGGCCATGGAGCATGAGTCCACACTGCACTGGGTAGTGTGTGCGGTACAAGCTTGGCAAGCTGAGGAATTTCAGGCTGTAACCCCCCGCCGCCACCCCATTACATGAACTGGACCATTTGGCACTTCTGCTGGGTGTGCCCCATCACCTACGATCCAAGGCCTGGAGTTAGGTTGGTTGGCAGTGACAAACGAGTTTTGACATACCAACGATTTTGATACAGCAGAACACATACCCCTCCCCCCCCTCTCCCCCTCCTGCTCTGTGCCACCAACGTCCTTCATGGCACACTAGCCAGTGCGCCGCGGTTCCATGTTGTCGGTCCCGAACATCATATTGGCAGATTGAGTTTCAGGATCCATGGAATAGTACATCCTGTTTTGAAGAAAGAGCAAACGCCCCATCATTCGGTGTGTTGCTTGTGTGTTCCCTTGCCAAATCACCTGTCATCGAGTGCTGGAGCTCCCACCCAACTCCCTGCTGGGCCCTCAGGGGAAAAAAGGTGGGCATGGGCAGGGCCTTAGGGGAAGTTCTTGAGAGTACTCATCGATGATTACCACCTCTTTTCCCTACTAGCCCCCCCAGCCCAATCCATCCCCCCCTCCCCAGGCTCAACCTGACCGAGAAACATTTGATAGCCATGCCCGTGTGGCGAACTCAAGGCGACATTCGGTACCAGTTGAGTTGAATTGCTCGAGTCCGGCATGAGGTTAGGATCATGCTTTATTCAAAATTTCCGCCATCCCCCCCCCCCCCCCAAAATACCCTTCCCCCAACCCCCACCATATGGTATTTCCCCTTTCCCCCCATTTTCCCTCCCATTTGGTGAGTTGGATTTTCTTGGCATGGAATGTACTGAGCCTTGCATCATGGAGTGACAGCCAATACCAGCAACAGTAGCAGCCACAAGCGGAGGCAACCCAGCAAGGGAGCTGCCTGCATGGTGCATGCGCTGCAAAGTGTGGTGCAATGGCATGGTCCCCCCCTCCATCACCTGCAGTGTGTGCTGCAACGCACCTTTGCAACAAGTAAGCCAGAAGAATGGATGTACCATGCTTTGTACATTCAGCAGAGGCTGTAGTCTCTCCTTTGTGGAGACAGATAAAGTCAAAACACGAATGTGCCATCCCCCCCCCCCTTCAGTACTAATGTAGTCAGACATGATGTTCTGTTTTCTGTTTCAGACACAGTGTGTGTCTTAAGGTTTAACCAGGTTTGGCATAGAGAATAAAGATGCACTTATGCCTGACTGTGGAGTGCATTACCTCTGGTTTGCATTTGTCTGTTTTTTAATTAGGTCACACCCCCCCTTCAGTACCAATGTTGTGGTCAATTTTTTTCTGCTTAATGTAGGTGTTGGCGTTTTGGGGTTGTATGAGGGCACTCTTGCCACGGTGCAAGCACCGTGCAACTTTGGGTATATCTTCCGACCCACAGGGACCTGCAGCACCCACTAGGGAGGCCTTAACCATGTGTTGCTGTGCCCATTTGTTGCAGGTATGTTGTCTAAACATAAGGTGGTGTAGGTACTGAATTCTGGTTGTCTCACGGATCTGAAACAATACGTCTTTGTCTTGGGTTGTCCCAGCACCAACATTATCCATCATCGTTCAAGTAAATTGGAAAGAGTTCTTGCGGTTGTTGTGGGCCCTCTAAGCTGGACAGCGATTTTTTGAGCATCGAGTAATTGCAACGCAAGAAATAGCAGGAACCATCTAGAACCCTCCAAGAAATAGCAAGAAGTATCAAGAAGGCTCGGGAAATACCAGCAACCATCCAGAAGGCTGGAAGGCTGCTGGGTATGCCTGCAACCATCCAAGAGCCTCCTGGTGATAATTACACCCATCAAGTGGCCTTTAGGAAAGAACAGAAACTATGTAGGAGCCTCCAAAAATCAGTATGCATAATACGCATAATATGCATAATAATATGCATAATATGCATAATATGCATAATCAGCATAAAAAAAGGACCTAGTAAACCTAAGAAGACAAGTCTTATCCTTACAACTCAGCTTTTGTGGGGTCCTATGGCTGTTTGGATAGCTGCATCTTGGATGGTTCACCAGCGTGTGACCTCGAAAAGTTGCCACGGTGTAGGCGCCGTGCGCGTGTGGTGAGCGTGCGGTGCAAAAACTGTCTCTAAGAGAACTATTCCCGGCACATGCGGCACATGTGACAGAAAATAGCACCCCCAATGTTGTTCGAAATAGGGCACTTGGCACTGAGTCAAGCCTTTGCGTGGCAGAGCATACACCCTACCCCTTGGGAAGGAGTGGGGGTGGGGGGGTATCTTTTTTTCAGAACGGTGGGTCCCCCCGGCTGGGGGTGGGTCTATAGTAAGACCTAGTCAAAAAAAGATTTTAAAAAAAATTTACTAGGTAACACTTTACTTGGTTCAATAGTTTTTACAACGTATCGGGAAGCTAGTAAAAAATTTTTTTGCAAGGGTTCAGAACCCAGTAAACAAAAACTTTCTTTAATAGGTTTCAGAACCTCCAAAAAAAAAAAACTGGGCTTTAGAACTTTCGGGCCACTTGTTGGCCACTTCTCATCTTGTCCCCCGCTTTGAGGGGCTTTTTTCCACTGGCCTGGTGACGGCCCTTTTTGAACCCCTGGTTCAGGGACCCCAAAGAATGCACGGGTGACATAGCATTTCCGCCCTCCTTTGGGCCCCCGGGAAGGCAGGGGTGAGGCGGCCACTTTTGATTTTGTTCCCCTTTGTAGGGGGCCACTTTTGATTTTGCTCACCGCACTTGGCGTTGGGGATCCCCAAGAATGCAGGGGTGACGTAGCATTTGCGCCCTCCTTTGGGCCCCCGAGAAGGCATGGGTGAGGCACCCATCTTTGATTTTGTTCCCCGCGCTTCGCGGTGGCCATCCCCAAGAATTCCTCTTTTGGGCCCCCAAGAAGGCAGGGGTGTGGCAGCCACTTCAGATTTTGTTCCCCTTTGTTGGGGACCACTTCTGATTTCGCTCCCCGTGCTTGGCTCCCCGTGCTTGGGGTTGGGGATCCCGGAGAATGCAGGGGTGACACGGCATTTCTGCCGTCGTTTGGGCCCCCGAGAAGGCAGGGGTGAGGCAGCCACTTTTGATATTGTTCCCCTACTTTGGGGGCCACTTCTGATTTTGCTCCCCGCATTTGGCGTTGGGGATCCCCTAGAATGTAGGGGTGACGTAGCATTTCCGCCCTCTTTTGGGCCCCCGAGAAGGCAGGAGTAAGGCAGCCACTTCTAATTTTGTTCCCCTATGTTGGGGACAATTTTTGATGTTGCTCCCCGCGTTTGGCGTTGGTGATCCCTGAGAATGCAGGGGTGACATAGCATTTGCGCCCTCCTTTGGGCCCCAGAGAAGGCATGGGTGAGGCAGCCACTTTTGATTTTGTTCCCCTATGTTGGGGACAATTTTTGATGTTGCTCCCCGCGCTTGGCGTTGGGGATCCCTTAAAATGCAAGGGTGACATAGCATTTGTGCCCTCCTTTGGGCCCCCGAGAAGGCAGGGGTGTCGCGGCCACTTTTGATTTTGTTCCCCTTTGTAGGGGACCATTTGTGATGTTGCTCCCTGCGCTTGGTATTGGGGATCCCCGAGAATGCACGGGTAACGCAGGGGGGGGGTGGGGTTCTGAGAAATCCCATAGCGTGGGGGGTTTTGAAACCCCCCCCCTTTTTTTTAAATGGTCCGAGGGGGGTTTTTAAGGGTGATTTTCGACGCACACACATCATTTGTGCAAATTTTTTTATGGTATTCTTTTGGACTGCACATCCAAAGTTTTGTCCTTGCCCCCAATTCAGCCACTTTTGATTGTGTCCCCTTAGCTAGGGACCCCCCATAATGCAAGGGTGACATTGCATCTCCGCCCTTTTTGGGACATTTCTGATTTTGCCCCCTGCTCTGAAGCGGAGGGGATCCCCGAGGCGGCAGGGGTGATGTAGCCACCTTGCCCATTTATGGGCCACTTCTGATTTTGCCGCCCGCTTTGAAGCGGTGGGGATCCCCGAGGCGGCAAGGGTGATGTAGCCACCTTGCCCATTTATGGGCCACTTCTGATTTTGCCCCCCGCTTTGAAGCGGAGGGGATCCCGGAGGCGGCAGGGGTGATGTAGCCACCTTGCCCATTTATGGGCCACTTCTGATTTTGCCCCCTGCTTTGAAGCGGTGGGGATCCCGGAGGCGGCAGGGGTGATGTAGCCACCTTGCCCATTTATGGGCCACTTCTGATTTTGCCCCCCGCTTTGAAGCGGAGGGGATCCCCGAGGCGGCAGGGGTGATGTAGCCACCTTGCCCATTTATGGGCCACTTCTGATTTTGCCCCCCGCTTTGAAGCGGAGGGGATCCCCGAGGCGGCAGGGGTGATGTAGCCACCTTGCCCATTTATGGGCCACTTCTGATTTTGCCCCCCGCTTTGAAGCGGAGGGGATCCCCGAGGCGGCAGGGGTGATGTAGCCACCTTGCCCATTTATGGGCCACTTCTGATTTTGCCCCCTGCTTTGAAGCGGAGGGGATCCCCGAGGCGGCAGGGATGATGTAGCCACCTTGCCCATTTATGGGCCACTTCTGATTTTGCCCCCCGCTTTGAGGCGGAGGGGATCCCCGAGGCGGCAGGGGTGATGTAGCCACCTTGCCCATTTATGGGCCACTTCTGATTTTGCCCCCCGCTTTGAAGCGGAGGGGATCCGTGAGGCGGCAAGGGTGATGTAGCCACCTTGCCCATTTATGGGCCACTTCTGATTTTGCCCCCCGCTTTGAAGCGGTGGGGATCCCCAAGGCAGCAGGGGTGATGTAGCCACCTTGCCCATTTATGGGCCACTTCTGATTTTGCCCCCCGCTTTGAAGCGGAGGGGATCCCGGAGGCGGTAGGGGTGATGTAGCCACCTTGCCCATTTATGGGCCACTTCTGATTTTGCCCCCCACTTTGAAGCGGAGGGGATCCCCGAGGCGGCAGGGGTGATGTAGCCACCTTGCCCATTTATGGGCCACTTCTGATTTTGCCCCCCGCTTTGAAGCGGTGGGGATCCCCGAGGCGGGAGGGGTGATGTAGCCACCTTGCCCATTTATGGGCCACTTCTGATTTTGCCCCCCGCTTTGAAGCGGAGGGGATCCCGGAGGCGGCAGGGGTGATGTAGCCACCTTGCCCATTTATGGGCCACTTCTGATTTTGCCCCCCGCTTTGAAGCGGAGGGGATCCCCGAGGCGGCAGGGGTGATGTAGCCACTTTGCCCATTTATGGGCCACTTCTGATTTTGCCCCCCGCTTTGAAGCGGTGGGGATCCCCGAGGCGGCAGGGGTGATGTAGCCACCTTGCCCATTTATGGGCCACTTCTGATTTTGCCCCCCGCTTTGAAGCGGTGGGGATCCCCGAGGCGGTAGGGGTGATGTAGCCACCTTGCCCATTTATGGGCCACTTCTGATTTTGCCCCCCGCTTTGAAGCGGAGGGGATCCCGGAGGCGGTAGGGGTGATGTAGCCACCTTGCCCATTTATGGGCCACTTCTGATTTTGCCCCCCACTTTGAAGCGGAGGGGATCCCCGAGGCGGCAGGGGTGATGTAGCCACCTTGCCCATTTATGGGCCACTTCTGATTTTGCCCCCCGCTTTGAAGCGGTGGGGATCCCCGAGGCGGGAGGGGTGATGTAGCCACCTTGCCCATTTATGGGCCACTTCTGATTTTGCCCCCCGCTTTGAAGCGGAGGGGATCCCAGAGGCGGCAGGGGTGATGTAGCCACCTTGCCCATTTATGGGCCACTTCTGATTTTGCCCCCCGCTTTGAAGCGGAGGGGATCCCCGAGGCGGCAGGGGTGATGTAGCCACTTTGCCCATTTATGGGCCACTTCTGATTTTGCCCCCCGCTTTGAAGCGGTGGGGATCCCCGAGGCGGCAGGGGTGATGTAGCCACCTTGCCCATTTATGGGCCACTTCTGATTTTGCCCCCCGCTTTGAAGCGGTGGGGATCCCCAAGGCAGCAGGGGTGATGTAGCCACCTTGCCCATTTATGGGCCACTTCTGATTTTGCCCCCCACTTTGAAGCGGAGGGGACCCCGGAGGCGGTAGGGGTGATGTAGCCACCTTGCCCATTTATGGGCCACTTCTGATTTTGCCCCCCGCTTTGAAGCGGAGGGGATCCCGGAGGCGGTAGGGGTGATGTAGCCACCTTGCCCATTTATGGGCCACTTCTGATTTTGCCCCCCGCTTTGAAGCGGTGGGGATCCCCGAGGCGGCAGGGGTGATGTAGCCACCTTGCCCATTTATGGGCCACTTCTGATTTTGCCCCCTGCTTTGAAGCGGTGGGGATCCCCGAGGCGGCAGGGGTGATGTAGCCACCTTGCCCATTTATGGGCCACTTCTGATTTTGCCCCCCGCTTTGAAGCGGTGGGGATCCCCAAGGCAGCAGGGGTGATGTAGCCACCTTGCCCATTTATGGGCCACTTCTGATTTTGCCCCCCACTTTGAAGCGGAGGGGATCCCGGAGGCGGTAGGGGTGATGTAGCCACCTTGCCCATTTATGGGCCACTTCTGATTTTGCCCCCCGCTTTGAAGCGGTGGGGATCCCCGAGGCGGCAGGGGTGATGTAGCCACCTTGCCCATTTATGGGCCACTTCCGATTTTGCCCCCCGCTTTGAAACGGAGGGGATCCCGGAGGCGGTAGGGGTGATGTAGCCACCTTGCCCATTTATGGGCCACTTCTGATTTTGCCCCCCGCTTTGAAGCGGAGGGGATCCCCGAGGCGGCACGGGTGATGTAGCCACCTTGCCCATTTATGGGCCACTTCTGATTTTGCCCCCTGCTTTGAAGCGGTGGGGATCCCCGAGGCGGCAGGGGTGATGTAGCCACCTTGCCCATTTATGGGCCACTTCTGATTTTGCCCCCCGCTTTGAAGCGGAGGGGATCCCCGAGGCGGCAGGGGTGATGTAGCCACCTTGCCCATTTATGGGCCACTTCTGATTTTGCCCCCCGCTTTGAAGCGGTGGGGATCCCCGAGGCGGCAGGGGTGATGTAGCCACCTTGCCCATTTATGGGCCACTTCCGATTTTGCCCCCCGCTTTGAAACGGAGGGGATCCCGGAGGCGGTAGGGGTGATGTAGCCACCTTGCTCATTTATGGGCCACTTCTGATTTTGCCCCCCGCTTTGAAGCGGAGGGGATCCCCGAGGCGGCACGGGTGATGTAGCCACCTTGCCCATTTATGGGCCACTTCTGATTTTGCCCCCTGCTTTGAAGCGGTGGGGATCCCCGAGGCGGCAGGGGTGATGTAGCCACCTTGCCCATTTATGGGCCACTTCTGATTTTGCCCCCCGCTTTGAAGCGGAGGGGATCCCCGAGGCGGCAGGGGTGATGTAGCCACCTTGCCCATTTATGGGCCACTTCTGATTTTGCTCCCCGCTTTGAAACGGCAGGGATCCCCAAGGCGGCACGGGTGATGTAGCCACCTTGCCCATTTATGGGCCACTTCTGGTTTTGCCCCCCGCTTTGAAGCGGAGGGGATCCCCGAGGCGGCAAGGGTGATGTAGCCACCTTGCCCATTTATGGGCCACTTCTGATTTTGCCCCCCGCTTTGAAGCGGAGGGGATCCCCGAGGCGGCAGGGGTGATGTAGCCACCTTGCCCATTTATGGGCCACTTCTGATTTTGCCCCCCGCTTTGAAGCGGAGGGGGGCCGGGATGTGGGTGTACACATAGTGCCACAATTGTTACAGCTGGTAAACTCCAAAAAGCATGGAGCCATGTCCCAACGATAAGTAGTGACCTGCAATTGACATCCAAGAATGAAGAGCACCAACCCAAACCTGTCAAAAAATAGACACTGACCTCCAACAAACATACGCGGCTGTCAGGAAAATGTCCCCAAAATAATGCCCCAACCAGAAACAATGACGTCCAAATAAGACCTGAGAAGAAACAGTGACCTCCAATCAGTGTATAGGGCTCCTCGGAACATGTTCCAAAAATAAACAGTGACCCGAAGGAATGAACAGCACAGCACCAATCCAAACCTGTCAAAAATAAGTAGTGACATACACAAAATATACAAGGCCGCGTGGAAAATATCCCAAGAAGAAACGGTGAAGTCCAGATAACATCCGAGAATAAACACTGACCTGCAAAAAGCACTCCTCCCATGACGAAAGGAACAATACGGCAAGTTGCGCAATCACGTTACCCACGAACATCAAGAAAAGCTTGGGGTTCCTCGGATTAGGGCTGCGACTGCACGGTCATCGCCAGACGTGCCCCAACCTGGAGACCTCGGGACAGTAGGGGGTATGTGGCCAATTTGATGTATCCCCCGAGGCATCCCCTGTCACTGCTTGGCTGATGAGTTGTGGAGTGACCCCCCCCCCCCCCCCAGGGCTCCTTTTAATAACTCAGCACCACTGGGCGGGGGGCTCACACCACCCACCCACCCACCCTGGACCCCCCGCCCCCACATGTAAAAGACTGGGCCAAATTTTCTTCCGGACCTTTAGCCAATCAAACATTTTCTCTGGCGCCTTCAGTGCCAAGCAGTGTAGACCAAAAATGTTCTTCTGCGCCGTCGGCACCTCTAAAAACTCAGCACCACTGGGGCGGGGGGAGGGGAGGGGGTCAACCCACCCACCCTCCCCCCTTAAAAGGAGCCCTGCCCCCCTTTTGCCGGGTCAGCACCCCCCTCCCACCACCGCCAGACATACCCCCAATGCCCTCTGGCCCCAGGACACTACGGATTAGCCGGGTGTCAACCCACTGAGCCAAGCTCCCCGTGGTCTATAATGTGCAAGGCGTGATTTTTGGTCTTCGATTTCGTTATCAAGTTAAATCGCTCAATCCACGCGTTGCCATCTGGCTCTCTTGGGGGGTAGAATGCCCGCGATACGAGATATAGACGCCCTCCCCGTGAAATTTGTGGGTGCCGCAGGTGATGGCCGTTTGAGAAGTTGTGGGGCTGGTGCTGCCCCTCAACGATGGCTTTGGCTGGCCACCAGGTGCACCCTGTCCCGAAAATGGTCCTATGTACTGCCCACCTCTGCAGCATTTGGCATGGCTGGCCCTTCCGACGTGGCCGAGTCGCTCTTCAAAAGGTTTGAATCCGCCTTGCAAACCGAGGGCGTGACGTTCGACGCGTTGCATGTTGACTCTGACTGGAAGCAGATCTTGGCGGACTGTGGTTTCAGTGGTGCGATTGAAGTGGGTGTGCTGCTGCAAGTGATCGAGAAGAGAAAGAACTCGCAAGGAGGTTTGTTGTGTGTGGGTCGCGTGCTCGGGGCGCATTGCGCGACGCCGGTCCAGTGTACCCATCCCGGCGAAGAGCACCTCTTGCGATCATCCGCGCTTTGGAATCCGTTGCCGATGCGTTTCAGCAGCCAGAGCCCATAGCGCCGCCCCTGAATGCTGCTCCTGCTGCCGATGGAGGCGTGTGATGTGGCGTCTGGGATCCGCGATGGTTATGGCGCGAATGGCACGTGCCGAATGGGAGGTGCGGGCAGGGACGCATTAGAACGAAAAAGATGCAAGGAGGAGCCCCCCCGGCTGGTCCAAACCTCCCACCCCCACCTCCCACCCCCCCTCGCCTTCCACATCATCTGGAAAAATTTTCTTCGGCGCTACTGGCGCCAATGTATAGTGTGTTCCCCAGGGTCATGTTCAGGGTGTGAGTCAGCTATTCACATTGAATAGTATGTCTCTATGACAATGGACTGCCATAAATTGATACTTTCTTATTGTCCTATCTCAAACAGCCTCTCCTATATAGGGAAGGCCCCAAAACCCCAGTCTTGCCGGCGAGAATGGCCAGAAACAGCCTCTCTTATATAGGGAAGGCCCCAAAATGCTTTGAAAGAGGGCCCCAATCTGTTCAAAAGCCGCTTGAAAAGGGGGCACAAACATCTAAACATGAGCCAGGACCATGTGCGGGGATAAAATGGATGTTTTGGGGTCCATGAGCACCCGATTTTGAGTCTATTCCACCCTAAAGCTCTACTCTACTCTACTGTTCTCAACCGAATTGTCCTTTTCATTACGACTGTTTGCCTGGCCAGCTGACTGCTTGCACCTCCAACCATATATTCTCATGCAAAAATAGTTCATGTGCTTTTAGGGTGTTATTGGATCGTTTGCTTTTTTCCCCATTCAACATGTCCTGCTGTAGGGGTCGGCACTCTTCCATTGACTTTTGTAGGTGCTGTTGTACAATATGCCTTGTATTGACCCTGCCCTCTTTTCTGTAGCGACAATCCATGTGTCGTACGGCAAGGATTCAAGGGAGGTCAATATTCACAATGCTTTTGTGAAGAATATCGGCGTTGTGAAGTCCATTGTGGCCGCAAAGTTCACTGACATTCCTGCGTTTCCGAAGCAGTTCGACCTGTTACCGAACGGCTTTTCTGAGCCAACAAATGAGGTCGTTGCAAACCGGATTTACAATGTGAAAAGACACGAAGGTATGGACCTATCTCTGTGTTTCCTGTGGCCACGGACCAATACACCACGATTCATACGTGTTTTCTTTGTGCCGAACTCTCAGCCTGTCTCTTTTAGTTTGCAGTGGCCACAGTTTCCTCAATACGGCGGGGGCTTTGCATCTTCTCTTTGAACACTCTACTTTCCCCTCCAGACACCCCCCCCCCCGTGCCCCGGAAAAGCCCCCCAGGGGAGCGCCCCGGACCCCAGGGTGTGGGGAGTTGCTGACAAGGAGCTCTCTTGTCAAGGGCTAACACTTTTTGGCTGTTTTCTGAGCCTATGCTTTCACAACGAATTTTTCTCGAAAGGGGGGGGGGGTAAATGAATTGACCCTTCGACGGGTGCTTTCTAGGATGCATTTTTTTTTGGCTTTGGCTTCCCACAGACCATGACCGGAAATGGCTCCAACAATAGCCCCCCCGGCCATGTTGTAGAACGGTGGGGTGCACATAGGAGCAGCCCCCCCGGGACCCCCCCCCCCCCCCCTGGTTTGGTGCTCAGCACACTGCACTGCACACCTTTTTCACCCGTCTACGTGGCCTGTGGCCTGTGGCTACGGCAGTGGCGGCCCCGGATGGCCTCACGAGTCCAAAGAGGCAGCCGGAGTACAAGTGGTGAGACACATGGCGGTGCTCGCCTGGTACTCGTTGCAAGGGCTCTTTCCATACCCATACCCATACCCATACTCCCCTGGTTTGTGGCCGTTTGGGGGCGTTTGGGGGTGCTGAAAGAGTTATTGGTGCTCTCATAAATCTACCCACCCACACAGAGAAAAATATGAACCGGTTCTTAGTTCTCATGTTTTGCCCGTCATGCTTCCTCCATGCAGAAGAACAAATGGATATTTTTGATTGCCTGCATCCACAGTGTAATGATTCTACTGATATGGATGATTGGGGTGCATCTGACGACTCCAATCTAGAGGTAGCTGAGCAGTTAGTTGCACCTTTGGATGAGGAGGATCTTTCCGTGAATTAGTGGTGCACAAAGAAGTTGCAGGCAGTTGCAATGTTTCCCATCTTTGGCCTGTTGCTTGTCAGGGTTCAAGGCGGTTCTTATCTTTGGTACACTTTGTGGAAAACCCCAGGTTTTTTTTGGGGGGGGGGGCTTAATGTTGGGCCCGGTTCTTGTTTTTTTTTCCGGAGGGGCGGGAGTGGTACCTTGCCCCTGAAGGGATAGTTGGCAATATTGTGGCAATGGAATTGTGGTACCATGCAAAATGACCAAAAACCAACCCGTCAACCCGTCAACAGGTTTGGTGACGGGCGTTTAGCCCACCCCTGCCCCAGAGCAGGCCGTGCGCAAATCCTTGTCGGTGTACCACGCCGTCACGGAACGCGGCCTGATGCGTTGGGGAGCCCACCTCCGCACGATGGCGCGGCATGAGGGCCAGGGACATGCGGGGGACACCCGCCCCTGCCCCGCATGCCAGAGAGAGGTGGGGACCCAGCATTGGGTCGCTATTTGCCCATGGCGGCATCTGTTCCGGTTGGCCGTGAGTGCCATTTGGACACTTGGGGTGCCCAAGGGCAGTACCATTTTGACACTTGTGGTGCCAAAGGGGTGTACCATTTTGACACTTGGATTGCTTAAGAGGAGTACCATTTTGACACTTGGGGCACCAAAGGGGAGTGCCATTTTGACACTTGGGGTGCCAAAGAGGAGTACCATTTTGACACTTGTGGTGCCAAAGGGGAGTGCCATTTGGACATTTGGGGTGCGGAAGTGCAGTACCATTTTGACACCTGTGGTGCCAAAGGGGTGTACCATTTTGACACTTGGATTGCGAAAGGCGAGTACCATTTGGACACTTCGGGTGGCAAAGGGGAGTTACCATTTTGACACTTGTGGTGCCAAAGGGGAGTGCCATTTTGACACTTGGATTGCGAAAGGCGAGTACCATTTGGACACTTCGGGTGGCAAAGGGGAGTTACCATTTTGACACTTCGGGTGCCAACTGTGGGTAGCCAAACTGCTGTGTATGCGCAAGGTGATGCTCCCTGTTCTACTCTCATATGTTCTGCACACAGACAGCGCCGTGGTGAGGAGGCTCCAAAGCGAAGAAGTTCTCAGTCCAACATCGAGTCCGACTAATACCCTGGCTGATGAATTACGAGAACTTCAAACAGAGTTGGATAAATTGAAGAAGCCCATTTCGTGCGGTGTGTGGTGTGTTCCCAATCTTCCGGCATGATTAGGTATGTGCAGTAGGCAACAGCAGCGCGCCCTGTATGTCTCTCTTTTCATACAGGGCATTCAATTCCAGATTTCCTTGGTATTCTTGCCTCGTGGGGTTGGTCATCAGCATTGTCATTGTCTGCCTCGCAACCTATCTCCTCATCCACTGGCTCGAAAACCATTCAGGCTGGACCACAATCATCGGCATCCTCTGTGGAATCTTCATTGACTGGCTTGTCCGACAAACCTGAGTATCCGCCGCCAACATCCGTTACGCCCGAAAGCTGGAAGGACGGTTGCAGCAGAAACGACGGTTGCTGCAACAACAGTAAGCATGATGAGAACAATGTGCAAGGCAATTACAACAAGAACAATGTAACATGCACCAGGCTTCGCAAGGGAAGAATAACTGAGGAGTGATCAGTGGTTGTTAGTTCAGCAGTCCAAAGCAAGTCTAAGACAGAACTTGGGGTCGTGAGTATTTGGTGATGCGTGAGTGTGTTCTTCACGGTTGATTTGCAGTTTTGGACTTATTTCTCGGCATCTTCGTGTTACTTCAGACCCCTGGTTTTGCCCAAAGGTGAATTTTGCATGGCATCAGCTTGGATTCAGCAGCAGTATTTGGACTACCAACACTATCACAAATATATCACAGGAAGCACATGGACAAGGGAGTTATAGTGTCAAAAAAAAAAAAACTCAGACGCTGGTCATTGAGAGGACTGGCATTAAAAAAGTCTCTGGACCTGGATTTCAATTCCAGACCCCAGTCGACAATCAATCCATTTTCTTCATTTGAGGAACAGATCATTGCATCTTCTTGCACACCCTCACCCAACTGGAGGGGGGGGGGGGTTATGTGGTTAGATAGCATCAGAACTCCAAAGGGACCTAGGTGTCCTACAAATATTCCCATCAACGAATCCCCATTTGGTTACTGTGTACCACTTTCGGCCTAAAGTGCATTTTTGGAGGAGTGGTATCCGTCCGTCTAGGCCCTTCCCCTGCCAGCCACAGCAAGATTTGGGAAAAGAGTGGGACACATTGCAAACAATGACACCTCACTATGCACTACAGGTGAACACCGAAAACCCCTCCCCCCCTCCCCCCCATCCCATCCGACCTCCTAACTTTGACCTTGAGCATTATCCCTGCTTCCAGAATGCCCTGACCTTAGAGGCAAAGTGTGCGAGCATGGGCTTTTCTGGTGATTCAGTCTTGCAGCCATGCTGGTGATTTAGTTTCGTTGAGACTCTTCATGATGGCGATGTCTGAAATAGCTGAGGTCAAAAATACATTGAGTCAGTGGGGCACTTGTACATATTTTGTGAAATGTCAATGATTTCAGCTTTGCAATGAGCGCAGTGCTTTTGTACCAGTAACAATTGAGCAATTCAGACTTGCATTCTGTTGATTACCTGTGGTGGGGAATGTTGAGGCCAGTTCCACGTTATTTTACATTGTATCTGTAGAAGCTGTGTGAAATGTTGCATTGAGCAACCGCTTTTTTTTTATAGCAGAGCTTGCCTCTCAGTAGAGCTGAACATGCATCCCAACAGGCAGTTTCCGGGTCTTTTCGTGGTTCATATGCCCTCGTGTTTGCATGTTTTGCTTCATGCGACTCGTCGTTTGTGTTCCCTCAGGAGGGCAAGAGCACCGTCACTTTGGGTATGTTCCCCTGGGGGTCTGAGGATACCGTTGCGCGCACGTGGTTACTCTTCAAGGCGCGGGGGGGGGGGGGGTAGTAGCATCCATCCAGGGAGTTGTAGGAATTAATAGCATCCATGACATTTGAACTTTTTGGCGAAAAAAACATTCCCAGGCCTTGGGTCCCAAAAGAAAGGGGCCTGGCCACGCCCCCCCCCCCTCCCCTCCATCTTCAAACCCCGGGCCCCCAACATCAAAAAATGCCCTGGCAGAATTGAAGAGTTATGGGAAGGTTTCCCAAGGGGATGTGGAGTTACCAACAGGCGGAAGCTATGATCTGCTTGCCTTCAGACCCAGACTGAATCCTCTCTTTCTTTTGCCGTCAGCTCGTGGGAAAGGTTTCCCGGAGGTGGCACATGAAGCAACCGCAAAATGATCTCTTGCAGGCCACGGCCTGCACACCACAGTAACAAACTGCCAAATGTACCACACCAAACAGGGCCCTCTGCCCAATAACTGCACAATGCGTCAGGTGCTACACACCGACCCCCCAAACAGCAGACAGTCTCACACAGTGCAAGTTCCAGGATCCCCGAGGCGGCAAGGGTGATGTAGCCACCTTGCCCATTTATGGGCCACTTCTGATTTTGCCCCCTGCTTTGAAGCGGTGGGGATCCCCGAGGCGGCAGGGGTGATGTAGCCACCTTGCCCATTTATGGGCCACTTCTGATTTTGCCCCCCGCTTTGAAGCGGTGGGGATCCCCGAGGCGGCAGGGGTGATGTAGCCACCTTGCCCATTTATGGGCCACTTCTGATTTTGCCCCCTGCTTTGAAGCGGAGGGGATTCCTGAGGCGGCAGGGGTGATGTAGCCACCTTGCCCATTTATGGGCCACTTCCGATTTTGCCCCCCGCTTTGAAGCGGAGGGGATCCCCGAGGCGGCAGGGGTGATGTAGCCACCTTGCCCATTTATGGGCCACTTCTGATTTTGCCCCCCACTTTGAAGCGGTGGGGATCCCCGAGGCGGCAGGGGTGATGTAGCCACCTTGCCCATTTATGGGCCACTTCTGATTTTGCCCCCCGCTTTGAAGCGGTGGGGATCCCCGAGGCGGCAGGGGTGTTGTAGCCACCTTGCCCATTTATGGGCCACTTCTGATTTTGCCCCCCGCTTTGAAGCGGTGGGGATCCCCGAGGCGGCAGGGGTGATGTAGCCACCTTGCCCATTTATGGGCCACTTCTGATTTTGCCCCCCGCTTTGAAGCGGAGGGGATCCCCGAGGCGGCAAGGGGGATGTAGCCACCTTGCCCATTTATGGGCCACTTCTGATTTTGCCCCCCGCTTTGAAGCGGTGGGGATCCCCGAGGCGGCAAGGGTGATGTAGCCACCTTGCCCATTTATGGGCCACTTCTGATTTTGCCCCCCGCTTTGAAGCGGAGGGGATCCCCGAGGCGGCAGGGGTGATGTAGCCACCTTGCCCATTTATGGGCCACTTCTGATTTTGCCCCCCGCTTTGAAGCGGAGGGGATCCCCGAGGTGGCAGGGGTGATGTAGCCACCTTGCCCATTTATGGGCCACTTCTGATTTTGCCCCCCGCTTTGAAGCGGAGGGGATCCCCGAGGCGGCAGGGGTGATGTAGCCACCTTGCCCATTTATGGGCCACTTCTGATTTTGCCCCCCGCTTTGAAGCGGTGGGGATCCCCGAGGCGGCAGGGGTGATGTAGCCACCTTGCCCATTTATGGGCCACTTCTGATTTTGCCCCCCGCTTTGAAGCGGTGGGGATCCCCAAGGCGGCAAGGGTGATGTAGCCACCTTGCCCATTTATGGGCCACTTCTGATTTTGCCCCCCGCTTTGAAGCGGTGGGGATCCCCGAGGCGGCAGGGGTGATGTAGCCACCTTGCCCATTTATGGGCCACTTCTGATTTTGCCCCCCGCTTTGAAGCGGAGGGGATCCCCGAGGCGGCAGGGGTGATGTAGCCACCTTGCCCATTTATGGGCCACTTCTGATTTTGCCCCCCGCTTTGAAGCGGAGGGGATCCCCGAGGCGGCAGGGGTGATGTAGCCACCTTGCCCATTTATGGGCCACTTCTGATTTTGCCCCCCGCTTTGAAGCGGAGGGGATCCCCGAGGCGGCAAGGGGTGATGTAGCCACCTTGCCCATTTATGGGCCACTTCTGATTTTGCCCCCCGCTTTGAAGCGGTGGGGATCCCCGAGGCGGCAGGGGTGATGTAGCCACCTTGCCCATTTATGGGCCTTTTCTGATTTTGCCCCCCGCTTTGAAGCGGTGGGGATCCCCGAGGCGGCAAGGGTGATGTAGCCACCTTGCCCATTTATGGGCCACTTCTGATTTTGCCCCCCGCTTTGAAGCGGTGGGGATCCCCGAGGCGGCAGGGGTGATGTAGCCACCTTGCCCATTTATGGGCCACTTCTGATTTTGCCCCCCGCTTTGAAGCGGAGGGGATCCCCGAGGCGGGGGGGTGATGTAGCCACCTTGCCCATTTATGGGCCACTTCTGATTTTGCCCCCCGCTTTGAAGCGGAGGGGATCCCCGAGGCGGCAGGGGTGTTGTAGCCACCTTGCCCATTTATGGGCCACTTCTGATTTTGCCCCCCACTTTGAAGCGGTGGGGATGCCCGAGGCGGCAGGGGTGATGTAGCCACCTTGCCCATTTATGGGCCACTTCTGATTTTGCCCCCGCTTTGAAGCGGTGGAGATCCCCGAGGCGGTAGGGGTGATGTAGCCACCTTGCCCATTTATGGGCCACTTCTGATTTTGCCCCCCGCTTTGAAGCGGTGGGGATCCCCGAGGCGGCAGGGGTGATGTAGCCACCTTGCCCATTTATGGGCCACTTCTGATTTTGCCCCGTGCTTTGAAGCGGAGGGGATTCCTGAGGCGGCAGAGGTGATGTAGCCACCTTGCCCATTTATGGGCCACTTCTGATTTTGCCCCCCGCTTTGAAGCGGTGGGGATCCCCGAGGCGGCAGGGGTGATGTAGCCACCTTGCCCATTTATGGGCCACTTCTGATTTTGCCCCCCGCTTTGAAGCGGTGGGGATCCCCGAGGCGGCAGGGGTGATGTAGCCACCTTGCCCATTTATGGGCCACTTCTGATTTTGCCCCCCGCTTTGAAGCGGAGGGGATCCCCGAGGCGGCAAGGGTGATGTAGCCACCTTGCCCATTTATGGGCCACTTCTGATTTTGCCCCCCGCTTTGAAGCGGTGGGGATCCCCGAGGCGGCAGGGGTGATGTAGCCACCTTGCCCATTTATGGGCCACTTCTGATTTTGCCCCCCGCTTTGAAGCGGAGGGGATCCCCGAGGCGGCAAGGGTGATGTAGCCACCTTGCCCATTTATGGGCCACTTCTGATTTTGCCCCCCGCTTTGAAGCGGTGGGGATCCCCGAGGCGGCAAGGGTGATGTAGCCACCTTGCCCATTTATGGGCCACTTCTGATTTTGCCCCCCGCTTTGAAGCGGAGGGGATCCCCGAGGCGGCAGGGGTGATGTAGCCACCTTGCCCATTTATGGGCCACTTCTGATTTTGCCCCCTGCTTTGAAGCGGAGGGGATCCCCGAGGCGGCAAGGGGGATGTAGCCACCTTGCCCATTTATGGGCCACTTCTGATTTTGCCCTCCGCTTTGAAGCGGTGGGGATCCCCGAGGCGGCAGGGGTGATGTAGCCACCTTGCCCATTTATGGGCCACTTCTGATTTTGCCCCCCGCTTTGAAGCGGTGGGGATCCCCGAGGCGGCAAGGGGGATGTAGCCACCTTGCCCATTTATGGGCCACTTCTGATTTTGCCCCCCGCTTTGAAGCGGTGGGGATCCCCGAGGCGGCAAGGGTGATGTAGCCACCTTGCCCATTTATGGGCCACTTCTGATTTTGCCCCCCGCTTTGAAGCGGTGGGGATCCCGGAGGCGGCAGGGGTGATGTAGCCACCTTGCCCATTTATGGGCCACTTCTGATTTTGCCCCCCGCTTTGAAGCGGAGGGGATCCCCGAGGCGGCAGGGGTGATGTAGCCACCTTGCCCATTTATGGGCCACTTCTGATTTTGCCCCCCACTTTGAAGCGGAGGGGATCCCCGAGGCGGCAAGGGTGATGTAGCCACCTTGCCCATTTATGGGCCACTTCTGATTTTGCCCCCCGCTTTGAAGCGGTGGGGATCCCCGAGGCGGCAGGGGTGATGTAGCCACGTTGCCCATTTATGGGCCACTTCTGATTTTGCCCCGTGCTTTGAAGCGGAGGGGATCCCCGAGGCGGCAGGGGTGATGTAGCCACCTTGCCCATTTATGGGCCACTTCTGATTTTGCCCCCCGCTTTGAAGCGGAGGGGATCCCCGAGGCGGCAAGGGTGATGTAGCCACCTTGCCCATTTATGGGCCACTTCTGATTTTGCCCCCCGCTTTGAAGCGGTGGGGATCCCCGAGGCGGCAGGGGTGATGTAGCCACCTTGCCCATTTATGGGCCACTTCTGATTTTGCCCCCTGCTTTGAAGCGGAGGGGATCCCCGAGGCGGCAAGGGTGATGTAGCCACCTTGCCCATTTATGGGCCACTTCTGATTTTGCCCCCCGCTTTGAAGCGGTGGGGATCCCCGAGGCGGCAGGGGTGATGTAGCCACCTTGCCCATTTATGGGCCACTTCTGATTTTGCCCCCCGCTTTGAAGCGGAGGGGATCCCCGAGGCGGCAAGGGTGATGTAGCCACCTTGCCCATTTATGGGCCACTTCTGATTTTGCCCCCCGCTTTGAAGCGGTGGGGATCCCCGAGGCGGCAGGGGTGATGTAGCCACCTTGCCCATTTATGGGCCACTTCTGATTTTGCCCCGTGCTTTGAAGCGGAGGGGATCCCCGAGGCGGCAGGGGTGATGTAGCCACCTTGCCCATTTATGGGCCACTTCTGATTTTGCCCCCCGCTTTGAAGCGGTGGGGATCCCCGAGGCGGCAAGGGTGATGTAGCCACCTTGCCCATTTATGGGCCACTTCTGATTTTGCCCCCCGCTTTGAAGCGGTGGGGATCCCCGAGGCGGCAGGGGTGATGTAGCCACCTTGCCCATTTATGGGCCACTTCTGATTTTGCCCCCCGCTTTGAAGCGGAGGGGATCCCCGAGGCGGCAAGGGTGATGTAGCCACCTTGCCCATTTATGGGCCACTTCTGATTTTGCCCCCCGCTTTGAAGCGGTGGGGATCCCCGAGGCGGCAGGGGTGATGTAGCCACCTTGCCCATTTATGGGCCACTTCTGATTTTGCCCCCCGCTTTGAAGCGGAGGGGATCCCCGAGGCGGCAAGGGTGATGTAGCCACCTTGCCCATTTATGGGCCACTTCTGATTTTGCCCCCCGCTTTGAAGCGGTGGGGATCCCCGAGGCGGCAGGGGTGATGTAGCCACCTTGCCCATTTATGGGCCACTTCTGATTTTGCCCCCCACTTTGAAGCGGAGGGGATCCCCGAGGCGGCAGGGGTGATGTAGCCACCTTGCCCATTTATGGGCCACTTCTGATTTTGCCCCCTGCTTTGAAGCGGAGGGGATCCCGGAGGCGGCAGGGGTGATGTAGCCACCTTGCCCATTTATGGGCCACTTCTGATTTTGCCCCGTGCTTTGAAGCGGAGGGGATCCCCGAGGCGGCAGGGGTGATGTAGCCACCTTGCCCATTTATGGGCCACTTCTGATTTTGCCCCCCGCTTTGAAGCGGAGGGGATCCCCGAGGCGGCAAGGGGGATGTAGCCACCTTGCCCATTTATGGGCCACTTCTGATTTTGCCCCCCGCTTTGAAGCGGAGGGGATCCCCGAGGCGGCAGGGGTGATGTAGCCACCTTGCCCATTTATGGGCCACTTCTGATTTTGCCCCCCGCTTTGAAGCGGAGGGGATCCCCGAGGCGGCAAGGGTGATGTAGCCACCTTGCCCATTTATGGGCCACTTCTGATTTTGCCCCCTGCTTTGAAGCGGTGGGGATCCCCGAGGCGGCAGGGGTGATGTAGCCACCTTGCCCATTTATGGGCCACTTCTGATTTTGCCCCCCGCTTTGAAGCGGAGGGGATCCCCGAGGCGGCAAGGGTGATGTAGCCACCTTGCCCATTTATGGGCCACTTCTGATTTTGCCCCCCGCTTTGAAGCGGTGGGGATCCCCGAGGCGGCAGGGGTGATGTAGCCACCTTGCCCATTTATGGGCCACTTCTGATTTTGCCCCCCGCTTTGAAGCGGTGGGGATCCCCGAGGCGGCAGGGGTGTTGTAGCCACCTTGCCCATTTATGGGCCACTTCTGATTTTGCCCCCTGCTTTGAAGCGGAGGGGATCCTCGAGGCGGCAGGGGTGATGTAGCCACCTTGCCCATTTATGGGCCACTTCTGATTTTGCCCCCCGCTTTGAAGCGGAGGGGATCCCCGAGGCGGCAGGGGTGATGTAGCCACCTTGCCCATTTATGGGCCACTTCTGATTTTACCCCCCGCTTTGAAGCGGAGGGGATCCCCGAGGCGGCAAGGGTGATGTAGCCACCTTGCCCATTTATGGGCCACTTCTGATTTTGCCCCCCGCTTTGAAGCGGTGGGGATCCCCGAGGTAGCAGGGGTGATGTAGCCACCTTGCCCATTTATGGGCCACTTCTGATTTTGCCCCCCGCTTTGAAGCGGTGGGGATCCCCGAGGCGGCAAGGGTGATGTAGCCACCTTGCCCATTTATGGGCCACTTCTGATTTTGCCCCCTGCTTTGAAGCGGAGGGGATCCCGGAGGCGGCAGGGGTGATGTAGCCACCTTGCCCATTTATGGGCCACTTCTGATTTTGCCCCCCGCTTTGAAGCGGAGGGGATCCCCGAGGCGGCAGGGGTGATGTAGCCACCTTGCCCATTTATGGGCCACTTCTGATTTTGCCCCCCGCTTTGAAGCGGTGGGGATCCCCGAGGCGGCAAGGGGGATGTAGCCACCTTGCCCATTTATGGGCCACTTCTGATTTTGCCCCCCGCTTTGAAGCGGAGGGGATCCCCGAGGCGGCAGGGGTGATGTAGCCACCTTGCCCATTTATGGGCCACTTCTGATTTTGCCCCCCGCTTTGAAGCGGTGGGGATCCCCGAGGCGGCAGGGGTGTTGTAGCCACCTTGCCCATTTATGGGCCACTTCTGATTTTGCCCCCCGCTTTGAAGCGGTGGAGATCCCCGAGGCGGCAAGGGTGATGTAGCCACCTTGCCCATTTATGGGCCACTTCTGATTTTGCCCCCCGCTTTGAAGCGGTGGGGATCCCCGAGGCGGCAGGGGTGATGTAGCCACCTTGCCCATTTATGGGCCACTTCTGACTTTGCCACGTGCTTTGAAGCGGAGGGGATCCCCGAGGCGGCAGGGGTGATGTAGCCACCTTGCCCATTTATGGGCCACTTCTGATTTTGCCCCCCGCTTTGAAGCGGTGGGGATCCCCGAGGCGGCAGGGGTGATGTAGCCACCTTGCCCATTTATGGGCCACTTCTGATTTTGCCCCCCGCTTTGAAGCGGAGGGGATCCCCAAGGCGGCAGGGGTGATGTAGCCACCTTGCCCATTTATGGGCCACTTCTGATTTTGCCCCCCGCTTTGAAGCGGAGGGGATCCCCGAGGCGGCAGGGGTGATGTAGCCACCTTGCCCATTTATGGGCCACTTCTGATTTTGCCCCCCGCTTTGAAGCGGAGGGGATCCCCCAGGCGGCAGGGGTGATGTAGCCACCTTGCCCATTTATGGGCCACTTCTGATTTTGCCCCCCGCTTTGAAGCGGAGGGGATCCCCGAGGCGGCAGGGGTGATGTAGCCACCTTGCCCATTTATGGGCCACTTCTGATTTTGCCCCCCGCTTTGAAGCGGAGGGGATCCCCGAGGCGGCAGGGGTGTTGTAGCCACCTTGCCCATTTATGGGCCACTTCTGATTTTGCCCCCCGCTTTGAAGCGGTGGGGATCCCCGAGGCGGCAGGGGTGATGTAGCCACCTTGCCCATTTATGGGCCACTTCTGATTTTGCCCCCCGCTTTGAAGCGGAGGGGATCCCCGAGGCGGCAGGGGTGATGTAGCCACCTTGCCCATTTATGGGCCACTTCTGATTTTGCCCCCCGCTTTGAAGCGGAGGGGATCCTCGAGGCGGCAGGGGTGATGTAGCCACCTTGCCCATTTATGGGCCACTTCTGATTTTGCCCCCCGCTTTGAAGCGGAGGGGATCCCCGAGGCGGCAAGGGTGATGTAGCCACCTTGCCCATTTATGGGCCACTTCTGATTTTGCCCCCCGCTTTGAAGCGGAGGGGATCCCCGAGGCGGCAGGGGTGATGTAGCCACCTTGCCCATTTATGGGCCACTTCTGATTTTGCCCCCCGCTTTGAAGCGGTGGGGATCCCCGAGGCGGCAAGGGTGATGTAGCCACCTTGCCCATTTATGGGCCACTTCTGATTTTGCCCCCCGCTTTGAAGCGGAGGGGATCCCCGAGGCGGCAGGGGTGATGTAGCCACCTTGCCCATTTATGGGCCACTTCTGATTTTGCCCCCCGCTTTGAAGCGGAGGGGATCCCCGAGGCGGCAGGGGTGATGTAGCCACCTTGCCCATTTATGGGCCACTTCTGATTTTGCCCCCCGCTTTGAAGCGGAGGGGATCCTTGAGGCGGCAAGGGTGATGTAGCCACCTTGCCCATTTATGGGCCACTTCTGATTTTGCCCCCCGCTTTGAAGCGGTGGGGATCCCCGAGGCGGCAAGGGTGATGTAGCCACCTTGCCCATTTATGGGCCACTTCTGATTTTGCCCCCCGCTTTGAAGCGGTGGGGATCCCCGAGGCGGCAGGGGTGATGTAGCCACCTTGCCCATTTATGGGCCACTTCTGATTTTGCCCCCCGCTTTGAAGCGGTGGGGATCCCCGAGGCGGCAGGGGTGATGTAGCCACCTTGCCCATTTATGGGCCACTTCTGATTTTGCCCCCTGCTTTGAAGCGGAGGGGATCCCCGAGGCGGCAGGGGTGATGTAGCCACCTTGCCCATTTATGGGCCACTTCTGATTTTGCCCCCCGCTTTGAAGCGGAGGGGATCCCCGAGGCGGCAGGGGTGATGTAGCCACCTTGCCCATTTATGGGCCACTTCTGATTTTGCCCCCCGCTTTGAAGCGGAGGGGATCCCCGAGGCGGCAGGGGTGATGTAGCCACCTTGCCCATTTATGGGCCACTTCTGATTTTGCCCCCCGCTTTGAAGCGGAGGGGATCCCCGAGGCGGCAGGGGTGATGTAGCCACCTTGCCCATTTATGGGCCACTTCTGATTTTGCCCCCCGCTTTGAAGCGGAGGGGATCCCCGAGGCGGCAGGGGTGATGTAGCCACCTTGCCCATTTATGGGCCACTTCTGATTTTGCCCCCCGCTTTGAAGCGGAGGGGATCCCCGAGGCGGCAGGGGTGATGTAGCCACCTTGCCCATTTATGGGCCACTTCTGATTTTGCCCCCCGCTTTGAAGCGGAGGGGATCCCCGAGGCGGCAGGGGTGTTGTAGCCACCTTGCCCATTTATGGGCCACTTCTGATTTTGCCCCCCGCTTTGAAGCGGTGGGGATCCCCGAGGCGGCAAGGGTGATGTAGCCACCTTGCCCATTTATGGGCCACTTCTGATTTTGCCCCCCGCTTTGAAGCGGAGGGGATCCCCAAGGCGGCAGGGGTGATGTAGCCACCTTGCCCATTTATGGGCCACTTCTGATTTTGCCCCCCGCTTTGAAGCGGAGGGGATCCCCAAGGCGGCAGGGGTGATGTAGCCACCTTGCCCATTTATGGGCCACTTCTGATTTTGCCCCCCGCTTTGAAGCGGAGGGGATCCCCGAGGCGGCAAGGGTGATGTAGCCACCTTGCCCATTTATGGGCCACTTCTGATTTTGCCCCCCGCTTTGAAGCGGTGGGGATCCCCGAGGCGGCAAGGGTGATGTAGCCACCTTGCCCATTTATGGGCCACTTCTGATTTTGCCCCCCGCTTTGAAGCGGTGGGGATCCCCGAGGCGGCAGGGGTGATGTAGCCACCTTGCCCATTTATGGGCCACTTCTGATTTTGCCCCCCGCTTTGAAGCGGAGGGGATCCCCAAGGCGGCAGGGGTGATGTAGCCACCTTGCCCATTTATGGGCCACTTCTGATTTTGCCCCCCACTTTGAAGCGGAGGGGATCCCCGAGGCGGCAAGGGTGATGTAGCCACCTTGCCCATTTATGGGCCACTTCTGATTTTGCCCCCCGCTTTGAAGCGGAGGGGATCCCCGAGGCGGCAGGGGTGATGTAGCCACCTTGCCCATTTATGGGCCACTTCTGATTTTGCCCCCCGCTTTGAAGCGGAGGGGATCCCCGAGGCGGCAGGGGTGATGTAGCCACCTTGCCCATTTATGGGCCACTTCTGATTTTGCCCCCCGCTTTGAAGCGGAGGGGATCCCCGAGGCGGCAGGGGTGATGTAGCCACCTTGCCCATTTATGGGCCACTTCTGATTTTGCCCCCCGCTTTGAAGCGGAGGGGATCCCCGAGGCGGCAGGGGTGATGTAGCCACCTTGCCCATTTATGGGCCACTTCTGATTTTGCCCCCCGCTTTGAAGCGGAGGGGATCCCCGAGGCGGCAGGGGTGTTGTAGCCACCTTGCCCATTTATGGGCCACTTCTGATTTTGCCCCCCGCTTTGAAGCGGTGGGGATCCCCGAGGCGGCAAGGGTGATGTAGCCACCTTGCCCATTTATGGGCCACTTCTGATTTTGCCCCCCGCTTTGAAGCGGAGGGGATCCCCAAGGCGGCAGGGGTGATGTAGCCACCTTGCCCATTTATGGGCCACTTCTGATTTTGCCCCCCGCTTTGAAGCGGAGGGGATCCCCGAGGCGGCAGGGGTGATGTAGCCACCTTGCCCATTTATGGGCCACTTCTGATTTTGCCCCCCGCTTTGAAGCGGAGGGGATCCCCGAGGCGGCAAGGGTGATGTAGCCACCTTGCCCATTTATGGGCCACTTCTGATTTTGCCCCCCGCTTTGAAGCGGTGGGGATCCCCGAGGCGGCAAGGGTGATGTAGCCACCTTGCCCATTTATGGGCCACTTCTGATTTTGCCCCCCGCTTTGAAGCGGTGGGGATCCCCGAGGCGGCAGGGGTGATGTAGCCACCTTGCCCATTTATGGGCCACTTCTGATTTTGCCCCCCGCTTTGAAGCGGAGGGGATCCCCAAGGCGGCAGGGGTGATGTAGCCACCTTGCCCATTTATGGGCCACTTCTGATTTTGCCCCCCACTTTGAAGCGGAGGGGATCCCCGAGGCGGCAGGGGTGATGTAGCCACCTTGCCCATTTATGGGCCACTTCTGATTTTGCCCCCCGCTTTGAAGCGGAGGGGATCCCCGAGGCGGCAAGGGTGATGTAGCCACCTTGCCCATTTATGGGCCACTTCTGATTTTGCCCCCCGCTTTGAAGCGGTGGGGATCCCCGAGGCGGCAAGGGTGATGTAGCCACCTTGCCCATTTATGGGCCACTTCTGATTTTGCCCCCCGCTTTGAAGCGGTGGGGATCCCCGAGGCGGCAGGGGTGATGTAGCCACCTTGCCCATTTATGGGCCACTTCTGATTTTGCCCCCCGCTTTGAAGCGGAGGGGATCCCCAAGGCGGCAGGGGTGATGTAGCCACCTTGCCCATTTATGGGCCACTTCTGATTTTGCCCCCCACTTTGAAGCGGAGGGGATCCCCGAGGCGGCAAGGGTGATGTAGCCACCTTGCCCATTTATGGGCCACTTCTGATTTTGCCCCCCGCTTTGAAGCGGAGGGGATCCCCGAGGCGGCAGGGGTGATGTAGCCACCTTGCCCATTTATGGGCCACTTCTGATTTTGCCCCCCGCTTTGAAGCGGAGGGGATCCCCGAGGCGGCAGGGGTGATGTAGCCACCTTGCCCATTTATGGGCCACTTCTGATTTTGCCCCCCGCTTTGAAGCGGAGGGGATCCCCGAGGCGGCAGGGGTGATGTAGCCACCTTGCCCATTTATGGGCCACTTCTGATTTTGCCCCCCGCTTTGAAGCGGAGGGGATCCCCGAGGCGGCAGGGGTGATGTAGCCACCTTGCCCATTTATGGGCCACTTCTGATTTTGCCCCCCGCTTTGAAGCGGAGGGGATCCCCGAGGCGGCAGGGGTGTTGTAGCCACCTTGCCCATTTATGGGCCACTTCTGATTTTGCCCCCCGCTTTGAAGCGGTGGGGATCCCCGAGGCGGCAAGGGTGATGTAGCCACCTTGCCCATTTATGGGCCACTTCTGATTTTGCCCCCCGCTTTGAAGCGGAGGGGATCCCCAAGGCGGCAGGGGTGATGTAGCCACCTTGCCCATTTATGGGCCACTTCTGATTTTGCCCCCCGCTTTGAAGCGGAGGGGATCCCCGAGGCGGCAGGGGTGATGTAGCCACCTTGCCCATTTATGGGCCACTTCTGATTTTGCCCCCCGCTTTGAAGCGGAGGGGATCCCCGAGGCGGCAAGGGTGATGTAGCCACCTTGCCCATTTATGGGCCACTTCTGATTTTGCCCCCCGCTTTGAAGCGGTGGGGATCCCCGAGGCGGCAAGGGTGATGTAGCCACCTTGCCCATTTATGGGCCACTTCTGATTTTGCCCCCCGCTTTGAAGCGGTGGGGATCCCCGAGGCGGCAGGGGTGATGTAGCCACCTTGCCCATTTATGGGCCACTTCTGATTTTGCCCCCCGCTTTGAAGCGGAGGGGATCCCCAAGGCGGCAGGGGTGATGTAGCCACCTTGCCCATTTATGGGCCACTTCTGATTTTGCCCCCCACTTTGAAGCGGAGGGGATCCCCGAGGCGGCAGGGGTGATGTAGCCACCTTGCCCATTTATGGGCCACTTCTGATTTTGCCCCCCGCTTTGAAGCGGAGGGGATCCCCGAGGCGGCAGGGGTGATGTAGCCACCTTGCCCATTTATGGGCCACTTCTGATTTTGCCCCCCGCTTTGAAGCGGAGGGGATCCCGGAGGCGGCAGGGGTGATGTAGCCGCCTTGCCCATTTATGGGCCACTTCTGATTTTGCCCCCTGCTTTGAAGCGGAGGGGATCCCCGAGGCGGCAGGGGTGATGTAGCCACCTTGCCCATTTATGGGCCACTTCTGATTTTGCCCCCCGCTTTGAAGCGGAGGGGATCCCCGAGGCGGCAAGGGTGATGTAGCCACCTTGCCCATTTATGGGCCACTTCTGATTTTGCCCTCCGCTTTGAAGCGGTGGGGATCCCCGAGGCGGCAGGGGTGATGTAGCCACCTTGCCCATTTATGGGCCACTTCTGATTTTGCCCCCCGCTTTGAAGCGGAGGGGATCCCCGAGGCGGCAAGGGTGATGTAGCCACCTTGCCCATTTATGGGCCACTTCTGATTTTGCCCCCCGCTTTGAAGCGGTGGGGATCCCCGAGGCGGCAAGGGTGATGTAGCCACCTTGCCCATTTATGGGCCACTTCTGATTTTGCCCCCCGCTTTGAAGCGGTGGGGATCCCCGAGGCGGCAGGGGTGATGTAGCCACCTTGCCCATTTATGGGCCACTTCTGATTTTGCCCCCCGCTTTGAAGCGGAGGGGATCCCCGAGGCGGCAGGGGTGATGTAGCCACCTTGCCCATTTATGGGCCACTTCTGATTTTGCCCCCCACTTTGAAGCGGTGGGGATCCCCGAGGCGGCAGGGGTGATGTAGCCACCTTGCCCATTTATGGGCCACTTCTGATTTTGCCCCCCGCTTTGAAGCGGAGGGGATCCCCGAGGCGGCAGGGGTGATGTAGCCACCTTGCTCATTTATGGGCCACTTCTGATTTTGCCCCCCGCTTTGAAGCGGAGGGGATCCCCGAGGCGGCAGGGGTGATGTAGCCACCTTGCCCATTTATGGGCCACTTCTGATTTTGCCCCCCGCTTTGAAGCGGAGGGGATCCCGGAGGCGGCAGGGGTGATGTAGCCGCCTTGCCCATTTATGGGCCACTTCTGATTTTGCCCCCTGCTTTGAAGCGGAGGGGATCCCCGAGGCGGCAAGGGTGATGTAGCCACCTTGCCCATTTATGGGCCACTTCTGATTTTGCCCCCCGCTTTGAAGCGGAGGGGATCCCCGAGGCGGCAGGGGTGATGTAGCCACCTTGCCCATTTATGGGCCACTTCTGATTTTGCCCCCCGCTTTGAAGTGGAGGGGATCCCCGAGGCGGCAAGGGTGATGTAGCCACCTTGCCCATTTATGGGCCACTTCTGATTTTGCCCCCCGCTTTGAAGCGGTGGGGATCCCCGAGGCGGCAGGGGTGATGTAGCCACCTTGCCCATTTATGGGCCACTTCTGATTTTGCCCCCCGCTTTGAAGCGGAGGGGATCCCCGAGGCGGCAGGGGTGATGTAGCCACCTTGCCCATTTATGGGCCACTTCTGATTTTGCCCCCCGCTTTGAAGCGGTGGGGATCCCCGAGGCGGCAAGGGTGATGTAGCCACCTTGCCCATTTATGGGCCACTTCTGATTTTGCCCCCCGCTTTGAAGCGGTGGGGATCCCCGAGGCGGCAGGGGTGATGTAGCCACCTTGCCCATTTATGGGCCACTTCTGATTTTGCCCCCCGCTTTGAAGCGGAGGGGATCCCCAAGGCGGCAGGGGTGATGTAGCCACCTTGCCCATTTATGGGCCACTTCTGATTTTGCCCCCCACTTTGAAGCGGTGGGGATCCCCGAGGCGGCAGGGGTGATGTAGCCACCTTGCCCATTTATGGGCCACTTCTGATTTTGCCCCCCGCTTTGAAGTGGAGGGGATCCCCGAGGCGGCAGGGGTGATGTAGCCACCTTGCCCATTTATGGGCCACTTCTGATTTTGCCCCCCGCTTTGAAGCGGTGGGGATCCCCGAGGCGGCAGGGGTGATGTAGCCACCTTGCCCATTTATGGGCCACTTCTGATTTTGCCCCCCGCTTTGAAGCGGAGGGGATCCCGGAGGCGGCAGGGGTGATGTAGCCGCCTTGCCCATTTATGGGCCACTTCTGATTTTGCCCCGTGCTTTGAAGCGGAGGGGATCCCCAAGGCGGCAGGGGTGATGTAGCCACCTTGCCCATTTATGGGCCACTTCTGATTTTGCCCCCCGCTTTGAAGCGGAGGGGATCCCCGAGGCGGCAGGGGTGATGTAGCCACCTTGCCCATTTATGGGCCACTTCTGATTTTGCCCCCCGCTTTGAAGTGGAGGGGATCCCCGAGGCGGCAGGGGTGATGTAGCCACCTTGCCCATTTATGGGCCACTTCTGATTTTGCCCCCCGCTTTGAAGCGGTGGGGATCCCCGAGGCGGCAGGGGTGATGTAGCCACCTTGCCCATTTATGGGCCACTTCTGATTTTGCCCCCCGCTTTGAAGCGGAGGGGATCCCGGAGGCGGCAGGGGTGATGTAGCCGCCTTGCCCATTTATGGGCCACTTCTGATTTTGCCCCCTGCTTTGAAGCGGAGGGGATCCCCGAGGCGGCAAGGGTGATGTAGCCACCTTGCCCATTTATGGGCCACTTCTGATTTTGCCCCCCGCTTTGAAGCGGAGGGGATCCCCGAGGCGGCAGGGGTGATGTAGCCACCTTGCCCATTTATGGGCCACTTCTGATTTTGCCCCCCGCTTTGAAGTGGAGGGGATCCCCGAGGCGGCAAGGGTGATGTAGCCACCTTGCCCATTTATGGGCCACTTCTGATTTTGCCCCCCGCTTTGAAGCGGTGGGGATCCCCGAGGCGGCAGGGGTGATGTAGCCACCTTGCCCATTTATGGGCCACTTCTGATTTTGCCCCCCGCTTTGAAGCGGAGGGGATCCCCGAGGCGGCAAGGGTGATGTAGCCACCTTGCCCATTTATGGGCCACTTCTGATTTTGCCCCCCGCTTTGAAGCGGTGGGGATCCCCGAGGCGGCAAGGGTGATGTAGCCACCTTGCCCATTTATGGGCCACTTCTGATTTTGCCCCCCGCTTTGAAGCGGTGGGGATCCCCGAGGCGGCAGGGGTGATGTAGCCACCTTGCCCATTTATGGGCCACTTCTGATTTTGCCCCCCGCTTTGAAGCGGAGGGGATCCCCAAGGCGGCAGGGGTGATGTAGCCACCTTGCCCATTTATGGGCCACTTCTGATTTTGCCCCCCGCTTTGAAGCGGAGGGGATCCCCGAGGCGGCAGGGGTGATGTAGCCACCTTGCCCATTTATGGGCCACTTCTGATTTTGCCCCCCGCTTTGAAGCGGAGGGGATCCCCGAGGCGGCAGGGGTGATGTAGCCACCTTGCCCATTTATGGGCCACTTCTGATTTTGCCCCCCGCTTTGAAGCGGTGGGGATCCCCGAGGCGGCAGGGGTGATGTAGCCACCTTGCCCATTTATGGGCCACTTCTGATTTTGCCCCCCGCTTTGAAGCGGTGGGGATCCCCGAGGCGGCAGGGGTGATGTAGCCACCTTGCCCATTTATGGGCCACTTCTGATTTTGCCCCCCGCTTTGAAGCGGAGGGGATCCCCGAGGCGGCAAGGGGGATGTAGCCACCTTGCCCATTTATGGGCCACTTCTGATTTTGCCCCCCGCTTTGAAGCGGAGGGGATCCCCGAGGCGGGAGCGGTGATGTAGCCACCTTGCCCATTTATGGGCCACTTCTGATTTTGCCCCCTGCTTTGAAGCGGAGGGGATCCCTGAGGCGGCAGGGGTGATGTAGCCACCTTGCCCATTTATGGGCCACTTCTGATTTTGCCCCCCGCTTTGAAGCGGAGGGGATCCCCGAGGCGGCAGGGGTGATGTAGCCACCTTGCCCATTTATGGGCCACTTCTGATTTTGCCCCCCGCTTTGAAGCGGTGGAGATCCCCGAGGCGGCAGGGGTGATGTAGCCACCTTGCCCATTTATGGGCCACTTCTGATTTTGCCCCCCGCTTTGAAGCGGTGGGGATCCCCGAGGCGGCAGGGGTGATGTAGCCACCTTGCCCATTTATGGGCCACTTCTGATTTTGCCCCCCGCTTTGAAGCGGAGGGGATCCCCGAGGCGGCAAGGGTGATGTAGCCACCTTGCCCATTTATGGGCCACTTCTGATTTTGCCCCCCGCTTTGAAGCGGTGGGGATCCCCGAGGCGGGAGCGGTGATGTAGCCACCTTGCCCATTTATGGGCCACTTCTGATTTTGCCCCCCGCTTTGAAGCGGAGGGGATCCCCGAGGCGGCAAGGGTGATGTAGCCACCTTGCCCATTTATGGGCCACTTCTGATTTTGCCCCCTGCTTTGAAGCGGAGGGGATCCCCGAGGCGGCAGGGGTGATGTAGCCACCTTGCCTATTTATGGGCCACTTCTGATTTTGCCCCCCGCTTTGAAGCGGAGGGGATCCCCGAGGCGGCAGGGGTGATGTAGCCACCTTGCCCATTTATGGGCCACTTCTGATTTTGCCCCCCGCTTTGAAGCGGTGGGGATCCCCGAGGCGGCAAGGGGGATGTAGCCACCTTGCCCATTTATGGGCCACTTCTGATTTTGCCCCCCGCTTTGAAGCGGTGGGGATCCCCGAGGCGGCAGGGGTGATGTAGCCACCTTGCCCATTTATGGGCCACTTCTGATTTTGCCCCCCGCTTTGAAGCGGTGGGGATCCCCGAGGCGGCAGGGGTGTTGTAGCCACCTTGCCCATTTATGGGCCACTTCTGATTTTGCCCCCCGCTTTGAAGCGGTGGAGATCCCCGAGGCGGCAAGGGTGATGTAGCCACCTTGCCCATTTATGGGCCACTTCTGATTTTGCCCCCCGCTTTGAAGCGGTGGGGATCCCCGAGGCGGCAGGGGTGATGTAGCCACCTTGCCCATTTATGGGCCACTTCTGACTTTGCCCCGTGCTTTGAAGCGGAGGGGATCCCCGAGGCGGCAGGGGTGATGTAGCCACCTTGCCCATTTATGGGCCACTTCTGATTTTGCCCCCTGCTTTGAAGCGGAGGGGATCCCCAAGGCGGCAGGGGTGATGTAGCCACCTTGCCCATTTATGGGCCACTTCTGATTTTGCCCCCTGCTTTGAAGCGGAGGGGATCCCCAAGGCGGCAGGGGTGATGTAGCCACCTTGCCCATTTATGGGCCACTTCTGATTTTGCCCCCCGCTTTGAAGCGGAGGGGATCCCCGAGGCGGCAGGGGTGATGTAGCCACCTTGCCCATTTATGGGCCACTTCTGATTTTGCCCCCCGCTTTGAAGCGGAGGGGATCCCCGAGGCGGCAGGGGTGATGTAGCCACCTTGCCCATTTATGGGCCACTTCTGATTTTGCCCCCCGCTTTGAAGCGGAGGGGATCCCCGAGGCGGCAGGGGTGATGTAGCCACCTTGCCCATTTATGGGCCACTTCTGATTTTGCCCCCCGCTTTGAAGCGGAGGGGATCCCCGAGGCGGCAGGGGTGATGTAGCCACCTTGCCCATTTATGGGCCACTTCTGATTTTGCCCCCCGCTTTGAAGCGGAGGGGATCCCCGAGGCGGCAGGGGTGTTGTAGCCACCTTGCCCATTTATGGGCCACTTCTGATTTTGCCCCCCGCTTTGAAGCGGTGGGGATCCCCGAGGCGGCAAGGGTGATGTAGCCACCTTGCCCATTTATGGGCCACTTCTGATTTTGCCCCCCGCTTTGAAGCGGAGGGGATCCCCAAGGCGGCAGGGGTGATGTAGCCACCTTGCCCATTTATGGGCCACTTCTGATTTTGCCCCCCGCTTTGAAGCGGAGGGGATCCCCGAGGCGGCAGGGGTGATGTAGCCACCTTGCCCATTTATGGGCCACTTCTGATTTTGCCCCCCGCTTTGAAGCGGAGGGGATCCCCGAGGCGGCAAGGGTGATGTAGCCACCTTGCCCATTTATGGGCCACTTCTGATTTTGCCCCCCGCTTTGAAGCGGTGGGGATCCCCGAGGCGGCAAGGGTGATGTAGCCACCTTGCCCATTTATGGGCCACTTCTGATTTTGCCCCCTGCTTTGAAGCGGTGGGGATCCCCGAGGCGGGAGCGGTGATGTAGCCACCTTGCCCATTTATGGGCCACTTCTGATTTTGCCCCCTGCTTTGAAGCGGAGGGGATCCCCGAGGCGGCAAGGGTGATGTAGCCACCTTGCCCATTTATGGGCCACTTCTGATTTTGCCCCCTGCTTTGAAGCGGAGGGGATCCCCGAGGCGGCAAGGGTGATGTAGCCACCTTGCCCATTTATGGGCCACTTCTGATTTTGCCCCCCGCTTTGAAGCGGAGGGGATCCCCGAGGCGGCAGGGGTGATGTAGCCACCTTGCCCATTTATGGGCCACTTCTGATTTTGCCCCCCGCTTTGAAGCGGAGGGGATCCCCGAGGCGGCAGGGGTGATGTAGCCACCTTGCCCATTTATGGGCCACTTCTGATTTTGCCCCCCGCTTTGAAGCGGAGGGGATCCCCGAGGCGGCAGGGGTGATGTAGCCACCTTGCCCATTTATGGGCCACTTCTGATTTTGCCCCCCGCTTTGAAGCGGAGGGGATCCCCGAGGCGGCAAGGGTGATGTAGCCACCTTGCCCATTTATGGGCCACTTCTGATTTTGCCCCCCGCTTTGAAGTGGAGGGGATCCCCGAGGCGGCAAGGGTGATGTAGCCACCTTGCCCATTTATGGGCCACTTCTGATTTTGCCCCCCGCTTTGAAGCGGAGGGGATCCCCGAGGCGGCAGGGGTGATGTAGCCACCTTGCCCATTTATGGGCCACTTCTGATTTTGCCCCCCACTGTGAAGCGGTGGGGATCCCCGAGGCGGCAAGGGTGATGTAGCCACCTTGCCCATTTATGGGCCACTTCTGATTTTGCCCCCCGCTTTGAAGCGGTGGGGATCCCCGAGGCGGCAGAGGTGATGTAGCCACCTTGCCCATTTATGGGCCACTTCTGATTTTGCCCCCCGCTTTGAAGCGGTGGGGATCCCCGAGGCGGCAAGGGTGATGTAGCCACCTTGCCCATTTATGGGCCACTTCTGATTTTGCCCCCCGCTTTGAAGCGGTGGGGATCCCCGAGGCGGCAAGGGTGATGTAGCCACCTTGCCCATTTATGGGCCACTTCTGATTTTGCCCCCCGCTTTGAAGCGGTGGGGATCCCCGAGGCGGCAGGGGTGATGTAGCCACCTTGCCCATTTATGGGCCACTTCTGATTTTGCCCCCCGCTTTGAAGCGGAGGGGATCCCCGAGGCGGTAAGGGTGATGTAGCCACCTTGCCCATTTATGGGCCACTTCTGATTTTGCCCCCCGCTTTGAAGTGGAGGGGATCCCCGAGGCGGCAGGGGTGATGTAGCCACCTTGCCCATTTATGGGCCACTTCTGATTTTGCCCTCCGCTTTGAAGCGGAGGGGATCCCCGAGGCGGCAGGGGTGATGTAGCCACCTTGCCCATTTATGGGCCACTTCTGATTTTGCCCCCCGCTTTGAAGCGGTGGGGATCCCCGAGGCGGCAGGGGTGATGTAGCCACCTTGCCCATTTATGGGCCACTTCTGATTTTGCCCCCCGCTTTGAAGCCGTGGGGATCCCCGAGGCGGCAGGGGTGATGTAGCCACCTTGCCCATTTATGGGCCACTTCTGATTTTGCTCCCCGCTTTGAAGCGGAGGGGATCCCCGAGGCGGCAGGGGTGATGTAGCCACCTTGCCCATTTATGGGCCACTTCTGATTTTGCCCCCCGCTTTGAAGCGGAGGGGATCCCCGAGGCGGCAAGGGTGATGTAGCCACCTTGCCCATTTATGGGCCACTTCTGATTTTGCCCCCCGCTTTGAAGCGGAGGGGATCCCCGAGGCGGCAGGGGTGATGTAGCCACCTTGCCCATTTATGGGCCACTTCTGATTTTGCCCCCCGCTTTGAAGCGGAGGGGATCCCCGAGGCGGCAGGGGTGTTGTAGCCACCTTGCCCATTTATGGGCCACTTCTGATTTTGCCCCCCGCTTTGAAGCGGAGGGGATCCCCGAGGCGGCAAGGGTGATGTAGCCACCTTGCCCATTTATGGGCCACTTCTGATTTTGCCCCCCGCTTTGAAGCGGAGGGGATCCCCGAGGCGGCAGGGGTGATGTAGCCACCTTGCCCATTTATGGGCCACTTCTGATTTTGTCCCCCACTTTGAAGCGGAGGGGATCCCCGAGGCGGCAAGGGTGATGTAGCCACCTTGCCCATTTATGGGCCACTTCTGATTTTGCCCCCCGCTTTGAAGCGGAGGGGATCCCCGAGGCGGCAGGGGTGATGTAGCCACCTTGCCCATTTATGGGCCACTTCTGATTTTGCCCCCCGCTTTGAAGCGGAGGGGATCCCCGAGGCGGCAAGGGTGATGTAGCCACCTTGCCCATTTATGGGCCACTTCTGATTTTGCCCCCTGCTTTGAAGCGGAGGGGATCCCCGAGGCGGCAGGGGTGATGTAGCCACCTTGCCCATTTATGGGCCACTTCTGATTTTGCCCCCCGCTTTGAAGCGGAGGGGATCCCCGAGGCGGCAGGGGTGATGTAGCCACCTTGCCCATTTATGGGCCACTTCTGATTTTGCCCTCCGCTTTGAAGCGGAGGGGATCCCCGAGGCGGCAGGGGTGATGTAGCCACCTTGCCCATTCATGGGCCACTTCTGATTTTGCCCCCCGCTTTGAAGCGGAGGGGATCCCCGAGGCGGCAAGGGTGATGTAGCCACCTTGCCCATTTATGGGCCACTTCTGATTTTACCCCCCGCTTTGAAGCGGTGGGGATCCCCGAGGCGGCAGGGGTGATGTAGCCACCTTGCCCATTTATGGGCCACTTCTGATTTTGCCCCCCGCTTTGAAGCGGAGGGGATCCCCGAGGCGGCAGGGGTGATGTAGCCACCTTGCCCATTTATGGGCCACTTCTGATTTTGCCCCCCGCTTTGAAGCGGAGGGGATCCCCGAGGCGGCAGGGGTGATGTAGCCACCTTGCCCATTTATGGGCCACTTCTGATTTTGCCCCCCGCTTTGAAGCGGAGGGGATCCCCGAGGCGGCAGGGGTGATGTAGCCACCTTGCCCATTTATGGGCCACTTCTGATTTTGCCCCCCGCTTTGAAGCGGAGGGGATCTCCGAGGCGGCAGGGGTGATGTAGCCACCTTGCCCATTTATGGGCCACTTCTGATTTTGCCCCTCGCTTTGAAGCGGAGGGGATCCCCGAGGCGGCAGGGGCGATGTAGCCACCTTGCCCATTTATGGGCCACTTCTGATTTTGCCCCCCGCTTTGAAGCGGAGGGGATCCCCGAGGCGGCAGGGGTGATGTAGCCACCTTGCCCATTTATGGGCCACTTCTGATTTTACCCCCCGCTTTGAAGCGGAGGGGATCCCCGAGGCGGCAGGGGTGATGTAGCCACCTTGCCCATTTATGGGCCACTTCTGATTTTGCCCCCCGCTTTGAAGCGGTGGGGATCCCCGAGGCGGCAAGGGTGATGTAGCCACCTTGCCCATTTATGGGCCACTTCTGATTTTGCCCCCCGCTTTGAAGCGGAGGGGATCCCCGAGGCGGCAGGGGTGATGTAGCCACCTTGCCCATTTATGGGCCACTTCTGATTTTGCCCCCTGCTTTGAAGCGGAGGGGATCCCCGAGGCGGCAGGGGTGATGTAGCCACCTTGCCCATTTATGGGCCACTTCTGATTTTGCCCCCCGCTTTGAAGCGGAGGGGATCCCCGAGGTGGCAGGGGTGATGTAGCCACCTTGCCCGTTTATGGGCCACTTCTGATTTTGCCCCCCGCTTTGAAGCGGAGGGGATCCCCGAGGCGGCAGGGGTGATGTAGCCACCTTGCCCATTTATGGGCCACTTCTGATTTTGCCCCCCGCTTTGAAGCGGAGGGGATCCCCGAGGCGGCAGGGGTGATGTAGCCACCTTGCCCATTTATGGGCCACTTCTGATTTTGCCCCCCGCTTTGAAGCGGAGGGGATCCCCGAGGCGGCAGGGGTGATGTAGCCACCTTGCCCATTTATGGGCCACTTCTGATTTTGCCCCCCGCTTTGAAGCGGAGGGGATCCCCGAGGCGGCAGGGGTGATGTAGCCACCTTGCCCATTTATGGGCCACTTCTGATTTTGCCCCCCGCTTTGAAGCGGAGGGGATCCCCGAGGCGGCAAGGGTGATGTAGCCACCTTGCCCATTTATGGGCCACTTGTGATTTTGCCCCCCGCTTTGAAGCGGAGGGGATCCCCGAGGCGGCAGGGGTGATGTAGCCACCTTGCCCATTTATGGGCCACTTCTGATTTTGCCCCCCGCTTTGAAGCGGAGGGGATCCCCGAGGCGGCAGGGGTGATGTAGCCACCTTGCCCATTTATGGGCCACTTCTGATTTTACCCCCCGCTTTGAAGCGGAGGGGATCCCCGAGGCGGCAGGGGTGATGTAGCCACCTTGCCCATTTATGGGCCACTTCTGATTTTGCCCCCCGCTTTGAAGCGGTGGGGATCCCCGAGGCGGCAGGGGTGATGTAGCCACCTTGCCCATTTATGGGCCACTTCTGATTTTGCCCCCCGCTTTGAAGCGGAGGGGATCCCCGAGGCGGCAGGGGTGATGTAGCCACCTTGCCCATTTATGGGCCACTTCTGATTTTTCCCCCTGCTTTGAAGCGGAGGGGATCCCCGAGGCGGCAGGGGTGATGTAGCCACCTTGCCCATTTATGGGCCACTTCTGATTTTGCCCCCCGCTTTGAAGCGGAGGGGATCCCCGAGGTGGCAGGGGTGATGTAGCCACCTTGCCCATTTATGGGCCACTTCTGGTTTTGCCCCCCGCTTTGAAGCGGTGGGGATCCCCGAGGCGGCAGGGGTGATGTAGCCACCTTGCCCATTTATGGGCCACTTCTGATTTTGCCCCCCGCTTTGAAGCGGAGGGGATCCCCGAGGCGGCAGGGGTGATGTAGCCACCTTGCCCATTTATGGGCCACTTCTGATTTTTCCCCCTGCTTTGAAGCGGAGGGGATCCCCGAGGCGGCAGGGGTGATGTAGCCACCTTGCCCATTTATGGGCCACTTCTGATTTTGCCCCCCGCTTTGAAGCGGAGGGGATCCCCGAGGTGGCAGGGGTGATGTAGCCACCTTGCCCGTTTATGGGCCACTTCTGATTTTGCCCCCCGCTTTGAAGCGGAGGGGATCCCCGAGGCGGCAGGGGTGATGTAGCCACCTTGCCCATTTATGGGCCACTTCTGATTTTGCCCCCCGCTTTGAAGCGGAGGGGATCCCCGAGGCGGCAGGGGTGATGTAGCCACCTTGCCCATTTATGGGCCACTTCTGATTTTGCCCCCCGCTTTGAAGCGGAGGGGATCCCCGAGGCGGCAGGGGTGATGTAGCCACCTTGCCCATTTATGGGCCACTTCTGATTTTGCCCCCCGCTTTGAAGCGGAGGGGATCCCCGAGGCGGCAGGGGTGATGTAGCCACCTTGCCCATTTATGGGCCACTTCTGATTTTGCCCCCCGCTTTGAAGCGGAGGGGATCCCCTAGGCGGCAAGGGTGATGTAGCCACCTTGCCCATTTATGGGCCACTTGTGATTTTGCCCCCCGCTTTGAAGCAGTGGGGATCCCCGAGGCGGCAGGGGTGATGTAGCCACCTTGCCCATTTATGGGCCACTTCTGATTTTGCCCCCCGCTTTGAAGCGGAGGGGATCCCCGAGGCGGCAGGGTTGATGTAGCCACCTTGCCCATTTATGGGCCACTTCTGATTTTGCCCCCCGCTTTGAAGCGGAGGGGATCCCCGAGGCGGCAGGGGTGATGTAGCCACCTTGCCCATTTATGGGCCACTTCTGATTTTGCCCCCTGCTTTGAAGCGGAGGGGATCCCCGAGGCGGCAGGGGTGATGTAGCCACCTTGCCCATTTATGGGCCACTTCTGATTTTGCCCCCCGCTTTGAAGCGGAGGGGATCCCCGAGGTGGCAGGGGTGATGTAGCCACCTTGCCCGTTTATGGGCCACTTCTGATTTTGCCCCCCGCTTTGAAGCGGAGGGGATCCCCGAGGCGGCAGGGGTGATGTAGCCACCTTGCCCATTTATGGGCCACTTCTGATTTTGTCCCCTGCTTTGAAGCGGAGGGGATCCCCGAGGCGGCAGGGGTGATGTAGCCACCTTGCCCATTTATGGGCCACTTCTGATTTTGCCCCCCACTTTGAAGCGGAGGGGATCCCCGAGGCGGCAGGGGTGTTGTAGCCACCTTGCCCATTTATGGGCCACTTCTGATTTTGCCCCCCGCTTTGAAGCGGAGGGGATCCCCGAGGCGGCAGGGGTGATGTAGCCACCTTGCCCATTTATGGGCCACTTCTGATTTTGCCCCCCGCTTTGAAGCGGAGGGGATCCCCGAGGCGGCAGGGGTGATGTAGCCACCTTGCTGATTTATGGGCCACTTCTGATTTTGCCCCCTGCTTTGAAGCGGAGGGGATCCCCGAGGCGGCAAGGGTGATGTAGCCACCTTGCCCATTTATGGGCCACCTCTGATTTTGCCCCCCGCTTTGAAGCGGTGGGGATCCCCGAGGCGGCAGGGGTGATGTAGCCACCTTGCCCATTTATGGGCCACTTCTGATTTTGCCCCCCGCTTTGAAGCGGTGGGGATCCCCGAGGCGGCAAGGGTGATGTAGCCACCTTGCCCATTTATGGGCCACTTGTGATTTTGCCCCCCACTTTGAAGCGGAGGGGATCCCCGAGGCGGCAGGGGTGTTGTAGCCACCTTGCCCATTTATGGGCCACTTCTGATTTTGCCCCCCGCTTTGAAGCGGAGGGGATCCCCGAGGCGGCAAGGGTGATGTAGCCACCTTGCCCATTTATGGGCCACTTCTGATTTTGCCCCCCGCTTTGAAGCGGAGGGGATCCCCGAGGCGGCAGGGGTGATGTAGCCACCTTGCTGATTTATGGGCCACTTCTGATTTTGCCCCCCGCTTTGAAGTGGAGGGGATCCCCGAGGCGGCAAGGGTGATGTAGCCACCTTGCCCATTTATGGGCCACTTCTGATTTTGCCCCCCGCTTTGAAGCGTTGGGGATCCCCGAGGCGGCAGGGGTGATGTAGCCACCTTGCCCATTTATGGGCCACTTCTGGTTTTGCCCCCCGCTTTGAAGCGGTGGGGATCCCCGAGGCGGCAAGTGATGTAGCCACCTTGCCCATTTATGGGCCACTTCTGATTTTGCCCCCCGCTTTGAAGCGGTGGGGATCCCCGAGGCGGCAGGGGTGATGTAGCCACCTTGCCCATTTATGGGCCACTTCTGATTTTGCCCCCCGCTTTGAAGCAGTGGGGATCCCCGAGGCGGCAGGGGTGATGTAGCCACCTTGCCCATTTATGGGCCACTTCTGATTTTGCCCCCCGCTTTGAAGCAGTGGGGATCCCCGAGGCGGCAGGGGTGATGTAGCCACCTTGCCCATTTATGGGCCACTTCTGATTTTGTCCCCTGCTTTGAAGCGGAGGGGATCCCCGAGGCGGCAAGGGTGATGTAGCCACCTTGCCCATTTATGGGCCACTTCTGATTTTGCCCCCTGCTTTGAAGCGGAGGGGATCCCCGAGGCGGCAAGGGTGATGTAGCCACCTTGCCCATTTATGGGCCACTTCTGATTTTGCCCCCCGCTTTGAAGCGGAGGGGATCCCCGAGGCGGCAAGGGTGATGTAGCCACCTTGCCCATTTATGGGCCACTTCTGATTTTGCCCCCCGCTTTGAAGCGGTGGGGATCCCCGAGGCGGCAGGGGTGATGTAGCCACCTTGCCCATTTATGGGCCACTTCTGGTTTTGCCCCCCGCTTTGAAGCGGTGGGGATCCCCGAGGCGGCAGGGGTGATGTAGCCACCTTGCCCATTTATGGGCCACTTCTGATTTTGCCCCCCGCTTTGAAGCGGTGGGGATCCCCGAGGCGGCAGGGGTGATGTAGCCACCTTGCCCATTTATGGGCCACTTCTGATTTTGCCCCCCGCTTTGAAGCAGTGGGGATCCCCGAGGCGGCAGGGGTGATGTAGCCACCTTGCCCATTTATGGGCCACTTCTGATTTTGCCCCCCGCTTTGAAGCAGTGGGGATCCCCGAGGCGGCAGGGGTGATGTAGCCACCTTGCCCATTTATGGGCCACTTCTGATTTTGTCCCCTGCTTTGAAGCGGAGGGGATCCCCGAGGCGGCAAGGGTGATGTAGCCACCTTGCCCATTTATGGGCCACTTCTGATTTTGCCCCCCGCTTTGAAGTGGAGGGGATCCCCGAGGCGGCAAGGGTGATGTAGCCACCTTGCCCATTTATGGGCCACTTCTGATTTTGCCCCCCGCTTTGAAGCGTTGGGGATCCCCGAGGCGGCAGGGGTGATGTAGCCACCTTGCCCATTTATGGGCCACTTCTGGTTTTGCCCCCCGCTTTGAAGCGGTGGGGATCCCCGAGGCGGCAAGTGATGTAGCCACCTTGCCCATTTATGGGCCACTTCTGATTTTGCCCCCCGCTTTGAAGCGGTGGGGATCCCCGAGGCGGCAGGGGTGATGTAGCCACCTTGCCCATTTATGGGCCACTTCTGATTTTGCCCCCCGCTTTGAAGCAGTGGGGATCCCCGAGGCGGCAGGGGTGATGTAGCCACCTTGCCCATTTATGGGCCACTTCTGATTTTGCCCCCCGCTTTGAAGCAGTGGGGATCCCCGAGGCGGCAGGGGTGATGTAGCCACCTTGCCCATTTATGGGCCACTTCTGATTTTGTCCCCTGCTTTGAAGCGGAGGGGATCCCCGAGGCGGCAAGGGTGATGTAGCCACCTTGCCCATTTATGGGCCACTTCTGATTTTGCCCCCTGCTTTGAAGCGGAGGGGATCCCCGAGGCGGCAAGGGTGATGTAGCCACCTTGCCCATTTATGGGCCACTTCTGATTTTGCCCCCCGCTTTGAAGCGGAGGGGATCCCCGAGGCGGCAAGGGTGATGTAGCCACCTTGCCCATTTATGGGCCACTTCTGATTTTGCCCCCCGCTTTGAAGCGGTGGGGATCCCCGAGGCGGCAGGGGTGATGTAGCCACCTTGCCCATTTATGGGCCACTTCTGGTTTTGCCCCCCGCTTTGAAGCGGTGGGGATCCCCGAGGCGGCAGGGGTGATGTAGCCACCTTGCCCATTTATGGGCCACTTCTGATTTTGCCCCCCGCTTTGAAGCGGTGGGGATCCCCGAGGCGGCAGGGGTGATGTAGCCACCTTGCCCATTTATGGGCCACTTCTGATTTTGCCCCCCGCTTTGAAGCAGTGGGGATCCCCGAGGCGGCAGGGGTGATGTAGCCACCTTGCCCATTTATGGGCCACTTCTGATTTTGCCCCCCGCTTTGAAGCAGTGGGGATCCCCGAGGCGGCAGGGGTGATGTAGCCACCTTGCCCATTTATGGGCCACTTCTGATTTTGTCCCCTGCTTTGAAGCGGAGGGGATCCCCGAGGCGGCAAGGGTGATGTAGCCACCTTGCCCATTTATGGGCCACTTCTGATTTTGCCCCCTGCTTTGAAGCGGAGGGGATCCCCGAGGCGGCAAGGGTGATGTAGCCACCTTGCCCATTTATGGGCCACTTCTGATTTTGCCCCCCGCTTTGAAGCGGAGGGGATCCCCGAGGCGGCAGGGGTGATGTAGCCACCTTGCTGATTTATGGGCCACTTCTGATTTTGCCCCCCGCTTTGAAGTGGAGGGGATCCCCGAGGCGGCAAGGGTGATGTAGCCACCTTGCCCATTTATGGGCCACTTCTGATTTTGCCCCCCGCTTTGAAGCGGTGGGGATCCCCGAGGCGGCAGGGGTGATGTAGCCACCTTGCCCATTTATGGGCCACTTCTGGTTTTGCCCCCCGCTTTGAAGCGGTGGGGATCCCCGAGGCGGCAGGGGTGATGTAGCCACCTTGCCCATTTATGGGCCACTTCTGATTTTGCCCCCCGCTTTGAAGCGGTGGGGATCCCCGAGGCGGCAGGGGTGATGTAGCCACCTTGCCCATTTATGGGCCACTTCTGATTTTGCCCCCCGCTTTGAAGCAGTGGGGATCCCCGAGGCGGCAGGGGTGATGTAGCCACCTTGCCCATTTATGGGCCACTTCTGATTTTGCCCCCCGCTTTGAAGCAGTGGGGATCCCCGAGGCGGCAGGGGTGATGTAGCCACCTTGCCCATTTATGGGCCACTTCTGATTTTGTCCCCTGCTTTGAAGCGGAGGGGATCCCCGAGGCGGCAAGGGTGATGTAGCCACCTTGCCCATTTATGGGCCACTTCTGATTTTGCCCCCTGCTTTGAAGCGGAGGGGATCCCCGAGGCGGCAAGGGTGATGTAGCCACCTTGCCCATTTATGGGCCACTTCTGATTTTGCCCCCCGCTTTGAAGCGGAGGGGATCCCCGAGGCGGCAAGGGTGATGTAGCCACCTTGCCCATTTATGGGCCACTTCTGATTTTGCCCCCCGCTTTGAAGCGGTGGGGATCCCCGAGGCGGCAGGGGTGATGTAGCCACCTTGCCCATTTATGGGCCACTTCTGGTTTTGCCCCCCGCTTTGAAGCGGTGGGGATCCCCGAGGCGGCAGGGGTGATGTAGCCACCTTGCCCATTTATGGGCCACTTCTGATTTTGCCCCCCGCTTTGAAGCGGTGGGGATCCCCGAGGCGGCAGGGGTGATGTAGCCACCTTGCCCATTTATGGGCCACTTCTGATTTTGCCCCCCGCTTTGAAGCAGTGGGGATCCCCGAGGCGGCAGGGGTGATGTAGCCACCTTGCCCATTTATGGGCCACTTCTGATTTTGCCCCCCGCTTTGAAGCAGTGGGGATCCCCGAGGCGGCAGGGGTGATGTAGCCACCTTGCCCATTTATGGGCCACTTCTGATTTTGTCCCCTGCTTTGAAGCGGAGGGGATCCCCGAGGCGGCAAGGGTGATGTAGCCACCTTGCCCATTTATGGGCCACTTCTGATTTTGCCCCCTGCTTTGAAGCGGAGGGGATCCCCGAGGCGGCAAGGGTGATGTAGCCACCTTGCCCATTTATGGGCCACTTCTGATTTTGCCCCCCGCTTTGAAGCGGAGGGGATCCCCGAGGCGGCAAGGGTGATGTAGCCACCTTGCCCATTTATGGGCCACTTCTGATTTTGCCCCCCGCTTTGAAGCGGTGGGGATCCCCGAGGCGGCAGGGGTGATGTAGCCACCTTGCCCATTTATGGGCCACTTCTGATTTTGCCCCCCGCTTTGAAGCGGTGGGGATCCCCGAGGCGGCAGGGGTGATGTAGCCACCTTGCCCATTTATGGGCCACTTCTGATTTTGCCCCCCGCTTTGAAGCAGTGGGGATCCCCGAGGCGGCAGGGGTGATGTAGCCACCTTGCCCATTTATGGGCCACTTCTGATTTTGCCCCCCACTTTGAAGCAGTGGGGATCCCCGAGGCGGCAGGGGTGATGTAGCCACCTTGCCCATTTATGGGCCACTTCTGATTTTGTCCCCTGCTTTGAAGCGGAGGGGATCCCCGAGGCGGCAAGGGTGATGTAGCCACCTTGCCCATTTATGGGCCACTTCTGATTTTGCCCCCTGCTTTGAAGCGGAGGGGATCCCCGAGGCGGCAAGGGTGATGTAGCCACCTTGCCCATTTATGGGCCACTTCTGATTTTGCCCCCCGCTTTGAAGCGGAGGGGATCCCCGAGGCGGCAAGGGTGATGTAGCCACCTTGCCCATTTATGGGCCACTTCTGATTTTGCCCCCCGCTTTGAAGCGGTGGGGATCCCCGAGCCGGCAGGGGTGATGTAGCCACCTTGCCCATTTATGGGCCACTTCTGGTTTTGCCCCCCGCTTTGAAGCGGTGGGGATCCCCGAGGCGGCAGGGTTGATGTAGCCACCTTGCCCATTTATGGGCCACTTCTGATTTTGCCCCCCGCTTTGAAGCGGTGGGGATCCCCGAGGCGGCAGGGGTGATGTAGCCACCTTGCCCATTTATGGGCCACTTCTGATTTTGCCCCCCGCTTTGAAGCAGTGGGGATCCCCGAGGCGGCAGGGGTGATGTAGCCACCTTGCCCATTTATGGGCCACTTCTGATTTTGTCCCCTGCTTTGAAGCGGAGGGGATCCCCGAGGCGGCACGGGTGATGTAGCCACCTTGCCCATTTATGGGCCACTTGTGATTTTGCCCCCCGCTTTGAAGCGGTGGGGATCCCCGAGGCGGCAGGGGTGATGTAGCCACCTTGCCCATTTATGGGCCACTTCTGATTTTGCCCCCCGCTTTGAAGCGGAGGGGATCCCCGAGGCGGCAAGGGTGATGTAGCCACCTTGCCCATTTATGGGCCACTTCTGATTTTGCCCCCCGCTTTGAAGCGGAGGGGATCCCCGAGGCGGCAAGGGTGATGTAGCCACCTTGCCCATTTATGGGCCACTTCTGATTTTGCCCCCCACTTTGAAGCGGAGGGGATCCCCGAGGCGGCAGGGGTGATGTAGCCACCTTGCCCATTTATGGGCCACTTCTGATTTTGCCCCCCGCTTTGAAGCGGTGGGGATCCCCGAGGCGGGAGGGGTGATGTAGCCACCTTGCCCATTTATGGGCCACTTCTGATTTTGCCCCCCGCTTTGAAGCAGTGGGGATCCCCGAGGCGGCAGGGGTGATGTAGCCACCTTGCCCATTTATGGGCCACTTCTGATTTTGTCCCCTGCTTTGAAGCGGAGGGGATCCCCGAGGCGGGAGGGGTGATGTAGCCACCTTGCCCATTTATGGGCCACTTCTGATTTTGCCCTCCGCTTTGAAGCGGAGGGGATCCCCGAGGCGGCAAGGGTGATGTAGCCACCTTGCCCATTTATGGGCCACTTGTGATTTTGCCCCCCGCTTTGAAGCGGAGGGGATCCCCGAGGCGGCAGGGGTGATGTAGCCACCTTGCCCATTTATGGGCCACTTCTGATTTTGTCCCCTCCTTTGAAGCGGAGGGGATCCCCGAGGCGGGAGGGGTGATGTAGCCACCTTACCCATTTATGGGCCACTTCTAATTTTGCCCTCCGCTTTGAAGCGGAGGGGATCCCCGAGGCGGCAGGGGTGATGTAGCCACCTTGCCCATTTATGGGCCACTTCTGATTTTGCCCCCCGCTTTGAAGCGGAGGGGATCCCCGAGGCGGCAGGGGTGATGTAGCCACCTTGCCCATTTATGGGCCACTTCTGATTTTGCCCCCCACTTTGAAGCGGAGGGGATCCCCGAGGCGGCAGGGGTGATGTAGCCACCTTGCCCATTTATGGGCCACTTCTGATTTTGCCCCCCGCTTTGAAGCAGAGGGGATCCCCGAGGCGGCAGGGGTGATGTAGCCACCTTGCCCATTTATGGGCCACTTCTGATTTTGCCCCCCGCTTTGAAGCGGAGGGGATCCCCGAGGCGGCAGGGGTGATGTAGCCACCTTGCCCATTTATGGGCCACTTCTGATTTTGCCCCCCGCTTTGAAGCGGAGGGGATCCCCGAGGCGGCAAGGGTGATGTAGCCACCTTGCCCATTTATGGGCCACTTCTGATTTTGCCCCCCGCTTTGAAGCGGAGGGGATCCCCGAGGCGGCAGGGGTGATGTAGCCACCTTGCCCATTTATGGGCCACTTCTGATTTTTCCCCTCGCTTTGAAGCGGAGGGGATCCCCGAGGCGGCAGGGGTGATGTAGCCACCTTGCCCATTTATGGGCCACTTCTGATTTTGCCCCCCGCTTTGAAGCAGTGGGGATCCCCGAGGCGGCAGGGGTGATGTAGCCACCTTGCCCATTTATGGGCCACTTCTGATTTTGCCCCCCGCTTTGAAGCAGAGGGGATCCCCGAGGCGGTAAGGGTGATGTAGCCACCTTGCCCATTTATGGGCCACTTCTGATTTTGCCCCCCGCTTTGAAGCGGAGGGGATCCCCGAGGCGGCAGGGGTGATGTAGCCACCTTGCCCATTTATGGGCCACTTCTGATTTTGCCCCCCGCTTTGAAGCGGAGGGGATCCCCGAGGCGGCAAGGGTGATGTAGCCACCTTGCCCATTTATGGGCCACTTCTGATTTTGCCCCCCACTTTGAAGCGGAGGGGATCCCCGAGGCGGCAGGGGTGATGTAGCCACCTTGCCCATTTATGGGCCACTTCTGATTTTGCCCCCGGCTTTGAAGCGGTGGGGATCCCCGAGGCGGCAGGGGTGATGTAGCCACCTTGCCTATTTATGGGCCACTTCTGATTTTGCCCCCCGCTTTGAAGCAGTGGGGATCCCCGAGGCGGCAGGGGTGATGTAGCCACCTTGCCCATTTATGGGCCACTTCTGATTTTGTCCCCTGCTTTGAAGCGGAGGGGATCCCCGAGGCGGGAGGGGTGATGTAGCCACCTTGCCCATTTATGGGCCACTTCTGATTTTGCCCTCCGCTTTGAAGCGGAGGGGATCCCCGAGGCGGCAAGGGTGATGTAGCCACCTTGCCCATTTATGGGCCACTTGTGATTTTGCCCCCCGCTTTGAAGCGGAGGGGATCCCCGAGGCGGCAGGGGTGATGTAGCCACCTTGCCCATTTATGGGCCACTTCTGATTTTGTCCCCTCCTTTGAAGCGGAGGGGATCCCCGAGGCGGGAGGGGTGATGTAGCCACCTTACCCATTTATGGGCCACTTCTAATTTTGCCCTCCGCTTTGAAGCGGGGGGGATCCCCGAGGCGGCAGGGGTGATGTAGCCACCTTGCCCATTTATGGGCCACTTCTGATTTTGCCCCCCGCTTTGAAGCGGAGGGGATCCCCGAGGCGGCAGGGGTGATGTAGCCACCTTGCCCATTTATGGGCCACTTCTGATTTTGCCCCCCGCTTTGAAGCGGAGGGGATCCCCGAGGCGGCAGGGGTGATGTAGCCACCTTGCCCATTTATGGGCCACTTCTGATTTTTCCCCTCGCTTTGAAGCGGAGGGGATCCCCGAGGCGGCAGGGGTGATGTAGCCACCTTGCCCATTTATGGGCCACTTCTGATTTTGCCCCCCGCTTTGAAGCGGAGGGGATCCCCGAGGCGGCAGGGGTGATGTAGCCACCTTGCCCATTTATGGGCCACTTCTGATTTTGCCCCCCGCTTTGAAGCGGAGGGGATCCCCGAGGCGGCAGGGGTGATGTAGCCACCTTGCCCATTTATGGGCCACTTCTGATTTTGTCCCCTGCTTTGAAGCGGAGTGGATCCCCGAGGCGGCAAGGGTGATGTAGCCACCTTGCCCATTTATGGGCCACTTCTGATTTTGCCCCCCGCTTTGAAGCAGTGGGGATCCCCGAGGCGGCAGGAGTGATGTAGCCACCTTGCCCATTTATGGGCCACTTCTAATTTTGCCCCCCGCTTTGAAGCGGAGGGGATCCCCGAGGCGGCAGGGGTGATGTAGCCACCTTGCCCATTTATGGGCCACTTCTGATTTTGCCCCCCACTCCAAAGCCGAGCAGATCCCCAAGGCGGCAGGGGTGATGTAGCCACCTTGCCCATTTATGGGCCACTTCTGATTTTGCCCCCCGCTTTGAAGCGGAGGGGATCCCCGAGGCGGCAGGGGTGATGTAGCCACCTTGCCCATTTATGGGCCACTTCTGATTTTGCCCCCCACTTTGAAGCGGAGGGGATCCCCGAGGCGGCAGGGGTGATGTAGCCACCTTGCCCATTTATGGGCCACTTCTGATTTTGTCCCCTGCTTTGAAGCGGAGGGGATCCCCGAGGCGGCAGGGGTGATGTAGCCACCTTGCCCATTTATGGGCCACTTCTGATTTTGCCCCCCGCTTTGAAGCAGTGGGGATCCGTGAGGCGGCAGGGGTGATGTAGCCACCTTGCCCATTTATGGGCCACTTCTAATTTTGCCCCCCGCTTTGAAGCGGAGGGGATCCCCGAGGCGGCAAGGGTGATGTAGCCACCTTGCCCATTTATGGGCCACTTCTGATTTTGCCCCCCACTCCAAAGCCGAGCAGATCCCCAAGGCGGCAGGGGTGATGTAGCCACCTTGCCCATTTATGGGCCACTTCTGATTTTGCCCCCCGCTTTGAAGCGGAGGGGATCCCCGAGGCGGCAGGGGTGATGTAGCCACCTTGCCCATTTATGGGCCACTTCTGATTTTGCCCCCTGCTTTGAAGCGGTGGGGATCCCCGAGGCGGCAGGGGTGATGTAGCCACCTTGCCCATTTATGGGCCACTTCTGGTTTTGCCCCCTGCTTTGAAGCGGGGAGGATCCCCGAGGCGGCAAGGGTGATGTAGCCACCTTGCCCATTTATGGGCCACTTCTTATTTTGCCCCCCGCTTTGAAGCGGAGGGGATCCCCGAGGCGGCAAGGGTGATGTAGCCACCTTGCCCATTTATGGGCCACTTCTGATTATGTCCCCTACTTTGAAGCGGAGGGGATCCGTGAGGCGGCAGGGGTGATGTAGCCACCTTGCCCATTCATGGGCCACTTCCGATTATGTTCCCTGCTTTGAAGCGGAGGGGATCTGTGATGCGGCAGGGGTGATGTAGCCACCTTGCCCATTTATGGGCCACTTCTGATTTTGCCCCCCACTTTGAAGCGGAGGGGATCCCCGAGGCGGCAGGGGTGATGTAGCCACCTTGCCCATTTATGGGCCACTTCTGATTTTGCCCCCTGCTTTGAAGCGGTGGGGATCCCCGAGGCGGCAGGGGTGATGTAGCCACCTTGCCCATTTATGGGCCACTTCTGATTTTGCCCCCCGCTTTGAAGCGGAGGGGATCCCCGAGGCGGCAGGGGTGATGTAGCCACCTTGCCCATTTATGGGCCACTTCTGATTATGTCTCCTGCTTTGAAGCGGAGGGGATCCCCGAGGCGGCAGGGTTGATGTAGCCACCTTGCCCATTCATGGGCCACTTCTGATTATGTCCCCTGCTTTGAAGCGGAGGGGATCCGTGAGGCGGCAGGGGTGATGTAGCCACCTTGCCCATTTATGGGCCACTTCTGATTTTGCCCCCCACTGTGAAGCGGAGGGGATCCCCGAGGCGGCAGGGGTGATGTAGCCACCTTGCCCATTTATGGGCCACTTCTGATTCTGTCCCCTGCTTTGAGACGGAGGGGATCCCCGAGGCGGCAGGGGTGATGTAGCCACCTTGCCCATTTATGGGCCACTTCTGATTTTGCCCCCCGCTTTGAAGCGGAGGGGATCCCCGAGGCGGCAGGGGTGATGTAGCCACCTTGCCCATTTATGGGCCACTTCTGATTTTGCCCCCCACTTTGAAGCGGAGGGGATCCCCGAGGCGGCAGGGGTGATGTAGCCACCTTGCCCATTTATGGGCCACTTCTGATTTTGTCCCCTGCTTTGAAGCGGAGGGGATCCCCGAGGCGGCAGGGGTGATGTAGCCACCTTGCCCATTTATGGGCCACTTCTGATTTTGCCCCCCGCTTTGAAGCAGTGGGGACCCGTGAGGCGGCAGGGGTGATGTAGCCACCTTGCCCATTTATGGGCCACTTCTTATTTTGCCCCCCGCTTTAAAGCGGAGGGGATACCCAAGGCGGCAGGGGTGATGTAGCCACCTTGCCCATTTATGGGCCACTTCTGATTTTGCCCCCCACTCCGAAGCCGAGGGGATCCCCAAGGCGGCAGGGGTGATGTAGCCACCTTGCCCATTTATGGGCCACTTCTGATTTTGCCCCCCGCTTTGAAGCGGAGGGGATCCCCGAGGCGGCGGGGGTGATGTAGCCACCTTGCCCATTTATGGGCCACTTCTGATTTTGCCCCCCACTCCGAAGCCGAGGGGATCCCCAAGGCGGCAGGGGTGATGTAGCCACCTTGCCCATTTATGGGCCACTTCTGATTTTGCCCCCCACTTTGAAGCGGTGGGGATCCCCGAGGCGACAGGGGTGATGTAGCCACCTTGCCCATTTATGGGCCACTTCTGATTTTGCCCCCTGCTTTGAAGCGGTGGGGATCCCCGAGGCGGCAGGGGTGATGTAGCCACCTTGCCCATTTATGGGCCACTTCTGATTTTGCCCCCTGCTTTGAAGCGGAGGGGATCCCCGAGGCGGCAAGGGTGATGTAGCCACCTTGCCCATTTATGGGCCACTTCTGATTTTGCCCCCCGCTTTGAAGCGGAGGGGATCCCCGAGGCGGCAGGGTTGATGTAGCCACCTTGCCCATTTATGGGCCACTTCTGATTATGTCCCCTGCTTTGAAGCGGAGGGGATCAGTGAGGCGGCAGGGGTGATGTAGCCACCTTGCCCATTTATGGGCCACTTCTAATTTTGCCCCCCGCTCTGAAGCGGAGGGGATCCCCAAGGCGGGAGCGGTGATGTAGCCACCTTGCCCATTTATGGGCCACTTCTGATTTTGCCCCCCGCTTTGAAGCGGAGGGGATCCGTGAGGCGGCAGGGGTGATGTAGCCACCTTGCCCATTTATGGGCCACTTCTGATTCGGTCCCCTGCTTTGAAGCGGAGGGGATCCCCGAGGCGGCAGGGGTGATGTAGCCACCTTGCCCATTTATGGGCCACTTCTGATTCTGTCCCCCACTCTGAAGCGGAGGGGATCCCCGAGGCGGCACGGGTGATGTAGCCACCTTGCCCATTTATGGGCCACTTCTGATTCTGTCCCCCACTCTGAAGCGGAGGGGATCCCCAAGGCGGCAAGGGTGATGTAGCCACCTTGCCCATTTATGGGCCACTTCTGATTTTGCCCCCCGCTTTGAAGCGGAGGGGATCCGTGAGGCGGCACTGGTGATGTAGCCACCTTGCCCATTTATGGGCCACTTCTGATTCGGTCCCCGGCTTTGAAGCGGAGGGGATCCCCGAGGCGGCAAGGGTGATGTAGCCACCTTGCCCATTTATGGGCCACTTCTGATTTTGCCCCCTGCTTTGAAGCGGTGGGGATCCCCGAGGCGGCACGGGTGATGTAGCCACCTTGCCCATTTATGGGCCACTTCTGATTTTGCCCCCCGCTTTGAAGCAGAGGGGATCCCCGAGGCGGCACGGGTGATGTAGCCACCTTGCCCATTTATGGGCCACTTCTGATTTTGCTCCCCGCTTTGAAGCGGAGGGGATCCCCGAGGCGGCAGGGGTGATGTAGCCACCTTGCCCATTTATGGGCCACTTCTGATTTTGCCCCCCGCTCTAAAGCGGTGGAGATCCCCGAGGCGGCAAGGGTGATGTAGCCACCTTGCCCATTTATGGGCCACTTCTGATTTTGCCCCCCGCTTTGAAGCGGAGGGAATCCCGGAGGCGGCAAGGGTGATGTAGCCACCTTGCCCATTTATGGGCCACTTCTGATTTTGCCCCCCACTCTGAAGCAGTGGGGATCCGTGAGGCGGCAGGGGTGATGTAGCCACCTTGCCCATTTATGGGCCACTTCTGATTTTGCCCCCCGCTTTGAAGCGGAGGGGATCCGTGAGGCGGCAGGGGTGATGTAGCCACCTTGCCCATTTATGGGCCACTTCTGATTTTGCCCCCCGCTTTGAAGCGGAGGGGATCCCCAAGGCGGCAGGGGTGATGTAGCCACCTTGCCCATTTATGGGCCACTTCTGATTTTGCCCCCCACTTTGAAGCGGAGGGGATCCCCGAGGCGGCAGGGGTGATGTAGCCACCTTGCCCATTTATGGGCCACTTCTGATTATATCTCCTGCTTTGAAGCGGAGGGGATCTTCAAGGCGGCAGGGTTGATGTAGCCACCTTGCCCATTCATGGGCCACTTCTGATTATGTCCCCTGCTTTGAAGCGGAGGGGATCCCCGAGGCGGCAGGGGTGATGTAGCCACCTTGCCCATTTATGGGCCACTTCTGATTTTGCCCCCCACTGTGAAGCGGAGGGGATCCCCGAGGCGGCAGGGGTGATGTAGCCACCTTGCCCATTTATGGGCCACTTCTAATTTTGCCCCCCGCTCTGAAGCGGAGGGGATCCCCAAGGCGGCAAGGGTGATGTAGCCACCTTGCCCATTTATGGGCCACTTCTGATTTTGCCCTCCGCTTTGAAGCGGAGGGGATCCGTGAGGCGGCAGGGGTGATGTAGCCACCTTGCCCATTTATGGGCCACTTCTGATTCGGTCCCCTGCTTTGAAGCGGAGGGGATCCCCGAGGCGGCAGGGGTGATGTAGCCACCTTGCCCATTTATGGGCCACTTCTGATTCTGTCCCCCGCTTTGAAGCGGAGGGGATCCCCGAGGCGGCAGGGGTGATGTAGCCACCTTGCCCATTTATGGGCCACTTCTGATTCTGTCCCCCGCTCCGAAGCGGAGGGGATCCCCGAGGCGGCAGGGGTGATGTAGCCACCTTGCCCATTTATGGGCCACTTCTGATTTTGCCCCCCACTTTGAAGCGGAGGGGATCCGTGAGGCGGCAGGGGTGATGTAGCCACCTTGCCCATTTATGGGCCACTTCTGATTCTGTCCCCTGCTTTGAAGCGGAGGGGATCCCCGAGGCGGCAGGGGTGATGTAGCCACCTTGCCCATTTATGGGCCACTTCTGATTTTGCCCCCCGCTTTGAAGCGGAGGGGATCCCCGAGGCGGCAGGGGTGATGTAGCCACCTTGCCCATTTATGGGCCACTTCTGATTTTGCCCCCCGCTTTGAAGCGGAGGGGATCCCCGAGGCGGCAGGGGTGATGTAGCCACCTTGCCCATTTATGGGCCACTTCTGATTTTGCCCCCCGCTTTGAAGCAGTGGGGATCCGTGAGGCGGCAGGGGTGATGTAGCCACCTTGCCCATTTATGGGCCACTTCTGATTTTGCCCCCCGCTTTAAAGCGGAGGGGATACCCGAGGCGGCAGGGGTGATGTAGCCACCTTGCCCATTTATGGGCCACTTCTGATTTTGCCCCCCACTCCGAAGCCGAGGGGATCCCCAAGGCGGCAGGGGTGATGTAGCCACCTTGCCCATTTATGGGCCACTTCTGATTTTGCCCCCCGCTTTGAAGCGGAGGGGATCCCCGAGGCGGCAGGGGTGATGTAGCCACCTTGCCCATTTATGGGCCACTTCTGATTTTGCCCCCCGCTTTGAAGCGGTGGGGATCCCCGAGGCGGCGGGGGTGATGTAGCCACCTTGCCCATTTATGGGCCACTTCTGATTTTGCCCCCCACTCCGAAGCCGAGGGGATCCCCAAGGTGGCAGGGGTGATGTAGCCACCTTGCCCATTTATGGGCCACTTCTGATTTTGCCCCCTGCTTTGAAGCGGTGGGGATCCCCGAGGCGGCAGGGGTGATGTAGCCACCTTGCCCATTTATGGGCCACTTCTGATTTTGCCCCCTGCTTTGAAGCGGAGGGGATCCCCGAGGCGGCAAGGGTGATGTAGCCACCTTGCCCATTTATGGGCCACTTCTGATTTTGCCCCCCGCTTTGAAGCGGAGGGGATCCCCGAGGCGGCAGGGTTGATGTAGCCACCTTGCCCATTTATGGGCCACTTCTGATTATGTCCCCTGCTTTGAAGCGGAGGGGATCAGTGAGGCGGCAAGGGTGATGTAGCCACCTTGCCCATTTATGGGCCACTTCTGATCTTGCCACCCAATGTGAAGCGGAGGGGATCCCCGAGGCGGCAGGGGTGATGTAGCCACCTTGCCCATTTATGGGCCACTTCTAATTTTGCCCCCCGCTCTGAAGCGGAGGGGATCCCCAAGGCGGCAAGGGTGATGTAGCCACCTTGCCCATTTATGGGCCACTTCTGATTTTGCCCCCCGCTTTGAAGCGGAGGGGATCCGTGAGGCGGCAGGGTTGATGTAGCCACCTTGCCCATTTATGGGCCACTTCTGATTCGGTCCCCTGCTTTGAAGCGGAGGGGATCCCCGAGGCGGCAGGGGTGATGTAGCCACCTTGCCCATTTATGGGCCACTTCTGATTCTGTCCCCCACTCTGAAGCGGAGGGGATCCCCGAGGCGGCAGGGGTGATGTAGCCACCTTGCCCATTTATGGGCCACTTCTGATTCTGTCCCCCACTCTGAAGCGGAGGGGATCCCCAAGGCGGCAAGGGTGATGTAGCCACCTTGGCCATTTATGGGCCACTTCTGATTTTGCCCCCCGCTTTGAAGCGGAGGGGATCCCCGAGGCGGCAGGGGTGATGTAGCCACCTTGCCCATTTATGGGCCACTTCTGATTCGGTCCCCTGCTTTGAAGCGGAGGGGATCCCCGAGGCGGCAGGGGTGATGTAGCCACCTTGCCCATTTATGGGCCACTTCTGATTCTGTCCCCCACTCTAAAGCGGAGGGGATCCCCGAGGCGGCAGGGGTGATGTAGCCACCTTGCCCATTTATGGGCCACTTCTGATTTTGCCCCTTGCTTTGAAGCGGTGGGGATCCCCGAGGCGGCACGGGTGATGTAGCCACCTTGCCCATTTATGGGCCACTTCTGATTTTGCCCCCCGCTTTGAAGCGGAGGGGATCCCCGAGGCGGCAGGGGTGATGTAGCCACCTTGCCCGTTTATGGGCCACTTCTGATTTTGCCCCCCGCTTTGAAGCGGAGGGGATCCCCGAGGCGGCACGGTTGATGTAGCCACCTTGCCCATTTATGGGCCACTTCTGATTTTGCCCCCCGCTCTAAAGCGGTGGAGATCCCCGAGGCGGCAAGGGTGATGTAGCCACCTTGCCCATTTATGGGCCACTTCTGATTTTGCCCCCCGCTTTGAAGCGGAGGGGATCCCGGAGGCGGCAAGGGTGATGTAGCCACCTTGCCCATTTGTGGGCCACTTCTGATTTTGCCCCCCACTCTGAAGCAGTGGGGATCCGTGAGGCGGCAGGGGTGATGTAGCCACCTTGCCCATTTATGGGCCACTTCTGATTTTGCCCCCCGCTTTGAAGCGGAGGGGATCCCCGAGGCGGCAGGGGTGATGTAGCCACCTTGCCCATTTATGGGCCACTTCTGATTTTGCCCCCCGCTTTGAAGCGGAGGGGATCCCCAAGGCGGCAGGGGTGATGTAGCCACCTTGCCCATTTATGGGCCACTTCTGATTTTGCCCCCCGCTTTGAAGCGGAGGGGATCCCCAAGGCGGCAAGGGTGATGTAGCCACCTTGCCCATTTATGGGCCACTTCTGATTTTGCCCCCCACTGTGAAGCGGTGGGGATCCCCGAGGCGGCGGGGATGATGTAGCCACCTTGCCCATTTGTGGGCCACTTCTGATTTTGCCCCCCACTGTGAAGCGGTGGGGATCCCCAAGGCGGCAGGGGTGATGTAGCCACCTTGCCCATTTATGGGCCACTTCTGATTTTGCCCCCCACTTTGAAGCGGAGGGGATCCCCGAGGCGGTAGGGGTGATGTAGCCACCTTGCCCATTTATGGGCCACTTCTGATTTTGCCCCCCACTCTGAAGCGGAGGGGATCCCCGAGGCGGCAGGGGTGATGTAGCCACCTTGCCCATTTATGGGCCACTTCTGATTTTGCCCCCCCACTGTGAAGCGGTGGGGATCCCCAAGGCGGCAGGGGTGATGTAGCCACCTTGCCCATTTATGGGCCACTTCTGATTGTGTCCCCTGCTTTGAAGCGGAGGGGATCCCCGAGGCGGTAGGGGTGATGTAGCCACCTTGCCCATTTATGGGCCACTTCTGATTTTGCCCCCCACTGTGAAGCGGAGGGGATCCCCGAGGCGGCAGGGGTGATGTAGCCACCTTGCCCATTTATGGGCCACTTCTGATTTTGCCCCCCGCTTTGAAGCAGTAGGGATCCGTGAGGCGGCAAAGGTGATGTAGCCACCTTGCCCATTCATGGGCCACTTCTGATTGTGTCCCCTGCTTTGAAGCGGAGGGGATCCCCGAGGCGGTAGGGGTGATGTAGCCCCCTTGCCCATTTATGGGCCACTTCTGATTTTGCCCCCCACTGTGAAGCGGAGGGGATCCCCGAGGCGGTAGGGGTGATGTACCCACCTTGCCCATTTATGGGCCACTTCTGATTTTGCCCCCCGATTTGAAGCGGAGGGGATCCCCGAGGCGGCAGGGGTGATGTAGCCACCTTGCCCATTTATGGGCCACTTCTGATTTTGCCCCCCGCTTTGAAGCGGAGGGGATCCCCGAGGTGGCACGGTTGATGTAGCCACCTTGCCCATTTATGGGCCACTTCTGATTTTGCCCCCCGCTCTAAAGCGGTGGAGATCCCCAAGGCGGCAAGGGTGATGTAGCCACCTTGCCCATTTATGGGCCACTTCTGATTTTGCCCCCCGCTTTGAAGCGGAGGGGATCCCGGAGGCGGCAAGGGTGATGTAGCCACCTTGCCCATTTGTGGGCCACTTCTGATTTTGCCCCCCACTCTGAAGCAGTGGGGATCCGTGAGGCGGCAAGGGTGATGTAGCCACCTTGCCCATTTATGGGCCACTTCTGATTTTGCCCCCCGCTTTGAAGCGGAGGGGATCCCCGAGGCGGCAGGGGTGATGTAGCCACCTTGCCCATTTATGGGCCACTTCTGATTTTGCCCCCCGCTTTGAAGCGGAGGGGATCCCCAAGGCGGCAGGGGTGATGTAGCCACCTTGCCCATTTATGGGCCACTTCTGATTTTGCCCCCCGCTTTGAAGCGGAGGGGATCCCCAAGGCGGCAAGGGTGATGTAGCCACCTTGCCCATTTATGGGCCACTTCTGATTTTGCCCCCCACTGTGAAGCGGTGGGGATCCCCGAGGCGGCGGGGATGATGTAGCCACCTTGCCCATTTGTGGGCCACTTCTGATTTTGCCCCCCACTGTGAAGCGGAGGGGATCCCCAAGGCGGCAGGGGTGATGTAGCCACCTTGCCCATTTATGGGCCACTTCTGATTTTGCCCCCCACTTTGAAGCGGAGGGGATCCCCAAGGCGGCAGGGGTGATGTAGCCACCTTGCCCATTTATGGGCCACTTCTGATTTTGCCCCCCGATTTGAAGCGGAGGGGATCCCCGAGGCGGCAGGGGTGATGTAGCCACCTTGCCCATTTATGGGCCACTTCTGATTTTGCCCCCCGCTTTGAAGCGGAGGGGATCCCCAAGGCGGCAGGGGTGATGTAGCCACCTTGCCCATTTATGGGCCACTTCTGATTTTGCCCCCCACTTTGAAGCGGAGGGGATCCCCGAGGCGGTAGGGGTGATGTAGCCACCTTGCCCATTTATGGGCCACTTCTGATTTTGCCCCCCACTCTGAAGCGGAGGGGATCCCCGAGGCGGCAGGGGTGATGTAGCCACCTTGCCCATTTATGGGCCACTTCTGATTTTGCCCCCCCACTGTGAAGCGGTGGGGATCCCCAAGGCGGCAGGGGTGATGTAGCCACCTTGCCCATTTATGGGCCACTTCTGATTGTGTCCCGTGCTTTGAAGCGGAGGGGATCCCCGAGGCGGTAGGGGTGATGTAGCCACCTTGCCCATTTATGGGCCACTTCTGATTTTGCCCCCCACTGTGAAGCGGAGGGGATCCCCGAGGCGGCAGGGGTGATGTAGCCACCTTGCCCATTTATGGGCCACTTCTGATTTTGCCCCCCGCTTTGAAGCAGTAGGGATCCGTGAGGCGGCAAAGGTGATGTAGCCACCTTGCCCATTTATGGGCCACTTCTGATTTTGCCCCCCGCTTTGAAGCGGTGGGGATCCCCGAGGCGGCAGGGGTGATGTAGCCACCTTGCCCATTTATGGGCCACTTCTGATTTTGCCCCCCACTATGAAGCGGTGGGGATCCCCGAGGCGGCAGGGGTGATGTAGCCACCTTGCGCATTTATGGGCCACTTCTGATTGTGTCCCCTGCTCTGAAGCGGAGGGGATCCCCGAGGCGGCAGGGGTGATGTAGCCACCTTGCCCATTTATGGGCCACTTCTGATTTTGCCCCCCACTTTGAAGCGGAGGGGATCCCCGAGGCGGTAGGGGTGATGTAGCCACCTTGCCCATTTATGGGCCACTTCTGATTTTGCCCCCCACTCTGAAGCGGAGGGGATCCCCGAGGCGGCAGGGGTGATGTAGCCACCTTGCCCATTTATGGGCCACTTCTGATTTTGCCCCCCCACTGTGAAGCGGTGGGGATCCCCAAGGCGGCAGGGGTGATGTAGCCACCTTGCCCATTTATGGGCCACTTCTGATTGTGTCCCGTGCTTTGAAGCGGAGGGGATCCCCGAGGCGGTAGGGGTGATGTAGCCACCTTGCCCATTTATGGGCCACTTCTGATTTTGCCCCCCACTGTGAAGCGGAGGGGATCCCCGAGGCGGCAGGGGTGATGTAGCCACCTTGCCCATTTATGGGCCACTTCTGATTTTGCCCCCCGCTTTGAAGCAGTAGGGATCCGTGAGGCGGCAAAGGTGATGTAGCCACCTTGCCCATTTATGGGCCACTTCTGATTTTGCCCCCCGCTTTGAAGCGGTGGGGATCCCCGAGGCGGCAGGGGTGATGTAGCCACCTTGCCCATTTATGGGCCACTTCTGATTTTGCCCCCCACTATGAAGCGGTGGGGATCCCCGAGGCGGCAGGGGTGATGTAGCCACCTTGCGCATTTATGGGCCACTTCTGATTGTGTCCCCTGCTCTGAAGCGGAGGGGATCTTCAAGGCGGCAGGGGTGATGTAGCCACCTTGCCCATTTATGGGCCACTTCTGATTTTGCCCCCCGCTTCGAAGCGGAGGGGATCCCCGAGGCGGCAGGGGTGATGTAGCCACCTTGCCCATTTATGGGCCACTTCTGATTTTGCCCCCCACTTTGAAGCGGTGGGGATCCCCGAGGCGACAGGGGTGATGTAGCCACCTTGCCCATTTATGGGCCACTTCTGATTTTGCCCCCCGCTTTGAAGCGGAGGGGATCCCCGAGGCGGCAGGGGTGATGTAGCCACCTTGCCCATTTATGGGCCACTTCTGATTTTGCCCCCCACTTTGAAGCGGTGGGGATCCCCGAGGCGGCAGGGGTGATGTAGCCACCTTGCCCATTTATGGGCCACTTCTGATTCTGTCCCCTGCTTTGAAGCGGAGGGGATCCGTGAGGCGGCAAAGGTGATGTAGCCACCTTGCCCATTTATGGGCCACTTCTGATTTTGCCCCCCGCTTTGAAGCGGAGGGGATCCCCGGAGCGGCAGGGATGACGTAGCCACCTTGCCCATTTATGGGCCACTTCTGATTTTGCCCCCCGCTTTGAAGCAGTCGGGATCCGTGAGGCGGCAAAGGTGATGTAGCCACCTTGCCCATTTATGGGCCACTTCTTATTTTGCCCCCCGCTTTGAAGCGGAGGGGATCCCCAAGGCGGCAGGGGTGATGTAGCCACCTTGCCCATTTATGGGCCACTTCTGATTTTGCCCCCCGCTTTGAAGCGGAGGGGATCCCCAAGGCGGCAGGGGTGATGTAGCCACCTTGCCCATTTATGGGCCACTTCTGATTTTGCCCCCCGCTTTGAAGCGGAGAGGATCCCCGAGGCGGCAGGGGTGATGTAGCCACCTTGCCCATTTATGGGCCACTTCTGATTTTGCCCCCCGCTCTAAAGAGGAGGGGATCCCCGAGGCGGCAGGGGTGATGTGGCCACCTTGCCCATTTATGGGCCACTTCTGATTTTGCCCCCCGCTTTGAAGCGGTGGGGATCCCCGAGGCGGCAAGGGTGATGTAGCCACCTTGCCCATTTATGGGCCACTTCTGATTTTGCCCCCCGCTCTGAAGCGGAGGGGATTCCTGAGGCGGCAGGGGTGATGTAGCCACCTTGCCCATTTATGGGCCACTTCTGATTTTGCCCCCCGCTTTGAAGCGGAGGGGATCCGTGAGGCGGCAAAGGTGATGTAGCCACCTTGCCCATTTATGGGCCACTTCTGATTCTGTCCCCCGCTTTGAAACGGAGGGGATCCCCGAGGCGGCAGGGGTGATGTAGCCACCTTGCCCATTTATGGGCCACTTCTGAATTTGCCCCCCACTCTGAAGCGGAGGGGATCCCCAAGGCGGCAGGGGTGATGTAGCCACCTTGCCTATTTATGGGCCACTTCTGATTTTGCCCCCCGCTTTGAAGCAGTGGGGATCCGTGAGGCGGTATGGGTGATGTAGCCACCTTGCCCATTTATGGGCCACTTCTGATTTTGCCCCTCGCTTTGAAGCGGTGGGGATCCCCGAGGCGGCAGGGGTGATGTAGCCACCTTGCCCATTTATGGGCCACTTCTGATTTTGCCCCCCGCTTTGAAGCAGTGGGGATCCTCGAGGCGGCAGGGGTGATGTAGCCACCTTGCCCATTTATGGGCCACTTCTGATTTTGCCCCCTGCTTTGAAGCGGAGGGGTTCCCGGAGGCGGCAGGGGTGATGTAGCCACCTTGCCCATTTATGGGCCACTTCTGATTTTGCCCCCCGCTTTGAAGCGGAGGGGATCCCCGAGGCGCAAGGCTGTCCTTAAGGGACGAGAATTTTTTTTTTGTTAAGGACAGCCCTTAAGGACAGCCCCTAGAGGCCTTTTTCACCCGGCGGAACGCGGGCCATGTCTACCCCCCCCCCCCGCCGCCCTCTTTTGGGCACCACTTCTGATTTTGCCCCCCGCTCTGAGGCGGTGGGACTCCCCGATACGGCAGGGATGAGGTAGCCAATTTGCCCACTTGTGGGCCACTTCTGATTTTGCCCCCCGCTCTGAAGCGGTGGGGCTCCCCGATACGGCAGGGGTGAGGTAGCCAATTTGCCCACTTGTGGGCCACTTCTGATTTTGCTCCCCGCTCTGAAGCGGAGGGGATCCCCGATACGGCAGGGGTGAGGTAGCCAATTTGGCCACTTGTGGGCCACTTCTGATTTTGCCCCCTGCTCTGAGGCGTTTGGGCTCCTAGGTGGAGTAGGCACCCAGGACAGCACTTGCCGCAGAGCGACGGGAGTAGGCACCATTTGTGGCATTTTTTTTTTGTGATCGCACGTGCTGTCTCTCTGTTCTACTTGGACCCATGGCGCATTTTGCTGTACCTTGCGTAGTTTTTCTGCCCGACATGCACTTGCCCGAGTACATTAGTCATGAGGCTGACCTGGGGCGGAGGGAGAAGGCCCAGGGCTTGTTCGATGCACTTTCACACCCCCTCTTCAAGTTGACGGCAGCCTTTTTTTGCGATGTTTTTGCTGTGGTTTGTGCCACAAGCAAGAAAGTTCAAGCGACCAGGGGGGCACGGGTCGCCGCTGTCCAGGGTTTGATGAACGTGATGTGCACACAGCTGTTGCACACCATGCGTCATGTCATTCCGAGGGGGGTGGGAGGAATCGTTGGGTGTTGACGTAGGGAGTAGCGTCATGAAGGGTAGCCGGATGAAGTTTCTTCGTAGTTTGGTTGAGGATGTACAAGCACGATTCAAGCGAGCTGAGTGGGATGGCAGTGCTAACCTGGAGGATTTGGTTGAGGCAAGCTCGTGTTCGTGTGAGAGAGTTTTTAGCTACGTGACGGCTACGGACTTTGGCCAAACCACGGAGCGCGTGTGTGAGACGCTGTGGGTAAGGTGCAATGGGGAGGCACCAGAGGATTGGGGGCCCTTTGAGGTTTTTGAGGACCTTCGGAAGGCCCCTTTCCGCCCGCGCAAACGGAAGCAAGGGCATGCGGTTGAGGTGGAAGATGGTGGTTTGCTTGGGTTTGCGGCTTTCAAGGATTTGGCAGTTTCTTTGGAAGAGGATGGTGAGGCGGAGGTTCCGTTGGACATTCGAGATTTGTGGGTTGTCCCCAAGAGGGCGACACGTGACGCCGACATTGGCGATGTGTATGGGGTTGAGTTGGAGGGTGAGGACGAAGACAGTGAGGACGAGGATATGGAGCAGGCAGATGCAGTTGCCAGTAGCTCCTCTTCTGACCTTCCTAACCCCTCAGCTGTCCCCTCCACCTCTTCTAACCCTGGCACGCAGTTGGTGTTTCGGTATGATGTGGATGAAAGGTGTTGAGTGCAATGGAGAGGGGGAGGTTGCATGAGTGGACTAAGGTTGAGTTTCAGGCCATTTGTAGGAAGCATGGTTTGAGTGTGAGAGGGGGGAAGGGTGAGCTTATGGAGCGTGTCAGGGTGCACTTCCACAGGTTGTACCAGCAGTAGGGAGTTTGTTTCCAGCTGCGCCACCGGCGATGGAACATTCGGGTGGTCGAACGCTGCATCACTATATTTGATTCAAAAAAAGTATTGCTCTTCTTCATAATTAAATTGTGCGGGGTGTGAGGTAGGGTCATGCAACACACGTGGGGCAAGGATCATATGGTTATGTGCTGAGACCAATTTGGGGCTAGGGACTCATGGTTGAACAATTGGGAACACCGGGGTGAAGACATGTACTGTCCGCAGGCTCTTTTGAAATTACCCCGTACCGGACGGGATTTTATTTTTTTTTGCGTTAAGGACAGCCCTGCCGGGGCGGCAAGGGTGATGTAGCCACCTTGCCCATTTATGGGCCACTTCTGATTTTGCCCCCCACTGTGAAGCGGAGGGGATCCCCGAGGCGGCGGGGGTGATGTAGCCACCTTGCCCATTTATGGGCCACTTCTGATTTTGCCCCCCACTGTGAAGCGGAGGGGATCCGTGAGGCGGCGGGGGTGATGTAGCCACCTTGCACATTTATGGGCCACTTCTGATTTTCCCCCCCACTGTGAAGCGGAGGGGATCCCCGAGGCGGCAAGGGTGATGTAGCCACCTTGCCCATTTATGGGCCACTTCTGATTTTGCCCCCCGCTTTGAAGCGGAGGGGATCCCTGAGGCGGTAGGGGTGATGTAGCCACCTTGCCCATTTATGGGCCACTTCTGATTCTGTCCCCTGCTTTGAAGCGGAGGGGATCCCCGAGGCGGCAAGGGTGATGTAGCCACCTTGCCCATTTATGGGCCACTTCTGATTTTGTCCCCTGCTTTGAAGCCGAGGGGATCCCCGAGGCGGCAGGGGTGATGTAGCCACCTTGCCCATTTATGGGCCACTTCTGATTTTGCCCCCTGCTTTGAAGCGGAGGGGATCCCCGAGGCGGCAAGGGTGATGTAGCCACCTTGCCCATTTATGGGCCACTTCTGATTTTGTCCCCTGCTTTGAAGCCGAGGGGATCCCCGAGGCGGCAGGGGTGATGTAGCCACCTTGCCCATTTATGGGCCACTTCTGATTTTGCCCCTTGCTTTGAAGCGGAGGGGATCCCTGAGGCAGCAAGGGTGATGTAGCCACCTTGCCCAGTTATGGGCCACTTCTGATTTTGCCCCCCGCTTTGAAACGGAGGGGATCCCCGAGGCGGCAGGGTCGATGTAGCCACCTTGCCCATTTATGGGCCACTTCTGATTTTGCCCCCCGCTCTGAAGCGGAGGGGATCCCCGAGGCGGCAGGGGTGATGTAGCCACCTTGCCCATTTATCCGCCACTTCTGATTTTGCCCCCTGCTTTGAAGCGGAGGGGATCCCCGAGGCTGGGGGTGATGTAGCCACCTTGCCCATTTATGGGCCACTTCTGATTTTGCCCCCCGCTTTGAAGCGGAGGGGATCCCCGAGGCGGCAAGGGTGATGTAGCCACCTTGCCCATTTATGGGCCACTTCTGATTCTGTCCCCTGCTTTGAAGCGGAGGGGATCCCCGAGGCGGCAGGGGTGATGTAGCCACCTTGCCCATTTATGGGCCACTTCTGATTTTGCCCCCCGCTTTGATGCAGTGGCGATCCGTGAGGCGGCAGGATTGATGTACCCACCTTGCCCATTTATGGGCCACTTCTGATTTTGCCCCCCGCTTTGAAGCGGTGGGGATCCCCAAGGCGGCAAGGGTGATGTAGCCACCTTGCCCATTTATGGGCCACTTCTGATTTTGCCCCCCACTGTGAAGCGGAGGGGATCCCCGAGGCGGCAGGGGTGATGTAGCCACCTTGCCCATTTATGGGCCACTTCTGATTTTGCCCCCTGCTTTGAAGCGGAGGGGATCCCGGAGGCGGCAGGGGTGATGTAGCCACCTTGCCCATTTATGGGCCACTTCTGATTCTGTCCCCTGCTTTGAAGCGGAGGGGATCCCCGAGGCGGCAGGATTGATGTACCCACCTTGCCCATTTATGGGCCACTTCTGATTTTGCCCCCCGATTTGAAGCGGAGGGGATCCCCGAGGCGGCAGGGGTGATGTAGCCACCTTGCCCATTTATGGGCCACTTCTGATTTTGCCCCCCGCTTTGAAGCGGAGGGGATCCCTGAGGCGGCAGGGGTGATGTAGCCACCTTGCCCATTTATGGGCCACTTCTGATTTTGCCCCCCGCTTTGAAGCAGAGGGGATCCCCGAGGCGGCAGGGGTGATGTAGCCACCTTGCCCATTTATGGGCCACTTCTGATTCTGTCCCTCACTTTGAAGCAGTGGGGATCCCCGAGGCGGCAGGGGTGATGTAGCCACCTTGCCCATTCATGGGCCACTTCTGATTTTGCCCCCCGCTCTGAAGCGGAGGGGATCCCCGAGGCGGCAAGGGTGATGTAGCCACCTTGCCCATTTATGGGCCACTTCTGATTTTGCCCCCCGCTTTGAAGCGGAGGGGATCCCGCAGGCGGCAGGGGTGATGTAGCCACCTTGCCCATTTTTGGGCCACTTCTGATTTTGCCCCCCGCTTTGAAGCGGAGGGGATCCCCGAGGCGGCAGGGGTGATGTAGCCACCTTGCCCATTTATGGGCCACTTCTGATTCTGTCCCCTGCTTTGAGGCGGAGGGGATCCCCGAGGCGGCAGGGGTGATGTAGCCACCTTGCCCATTTATGGGCCACTTCTGATTTTGCCCCCCGCTTTGAAGCGGAGGGGATCCCCGAGGCGGCAAGGGTGATGTAGCCACCTTGCCCATTTATGGGCCACTTCTGATTTTGCCCCCCGCTTTGAAGCGGAGGGGATCCCCGAGGCGGCAAGGGTGATGTAGCCACCTTGCCCATTTATGGACCACTTCTGATTTTGCCCCCCGCTTTGAAGCGGAGGGGCTCCCCGAGGCGGCAGGGGTGATGTAGCCACCTTGCCCATTTATGGGCCACTTCTGATTTTGCCCCCCGCTCTGAAGGGGAGGGAATCCCCGAGGCGGCAAGGGTGATGTAGCCACCTTGCCCATTTATGGGCCACTTCTGATTTTGCCCCCCGCTTTGAAGGGGAGGGGATCCCAGAGGCGGCAGGGGTGATGTAGCCACCTTGCCCATTTATGGGCCACTTCTGATTTTGCCCCTTGCTTTGAAGCGGAGGGGATCCCCGAGGCGGCAGGGGTGATGTAGCCACCTTGCCCATTTATGGGCCACTTCTGATTTTGCCCCCCGCTTTGAAGCGGAGGGGATCCCCGAGGCGGCAGGGGTGATGTAGCCACCTTGCCATTTATGGGCCACTTCTGATTTTGCCCCCCGCTCTGAAGGGAAGGGGATCCCCGAGGCGGCAGAGGTGATATAGCCACCTTGCCCATTTATGGGCCACTTCTGATTTTGCCCCCCGCTTTGAAGCGGAGGGGATCCCCGAGGCGGCAGGGGTGATGTAGCCACCTTGCCCATTTATGGGCCACTTCTGATTTTGCCCCACGCTCTAAAGCGGAGGGGATCCCCGAGGCGGCAGGGGTGATGTAGCCACCTTGCCCATTTATGGGCCACTTCTGATTTTGCCCCCCGCTCTGAAGGGGAGGGGATCCCCGAGGTGGCAGGTGTGATGTAGCCACCTTGCCCATTTATGGGCCACTTCTGATTTTGCCCGCTGCTTTGAAGTGAAGGGGATCCCCAAGGCGGCAGGGGTGATGTAGCCACCTTGCCCATTTATGGGCCACTTCTGATTTTGCCCCCCGCTTTGAAGCGGAGGGGATCCCCGAGGCGGCAGGGGTGATGTAGCCAACTTGCCCATTTATGGGCCACTTCTGATTTTGCCCCCCGCTCTGAAGGGGAGGGGATCCCCGAGGCAGCAGGGGTGATGTAGCCACCTTGCCCATTTACGGGCCACTTCTGATTTTGCCCCCTGCTTAGAAGCGGAGGGGATCCCCGAGGCGGCAGGGGTGATGTAGCCACCTTGCCCATTTATGGGCCACTTCTGATTTTGCCCCCCGCTTTGAAGCGGTGGGGATCCCCGAGGCGGCAGGGGTGATGTAGCCACCTTGCCCATTTATGGGCCACTTCTGATTTTGCCCCCCGCTTTGAAGGGGAGGGGATCCCCGAGGCGGCAGGGGTGATGTAGCCACCTTGCCCATTTATGGGCCACTTCTGATTTTGCCCTCCTCTTTGAAGCGGAGGGGATCCCCGAGGCGGCAGGGGTGATGTAGCCACCTTGCCCATTTATGGGCCACTTCTGATTTTGCCCCCCGCTCTGAAGGGGAGGGGATCCCCGAGGTGGCAGGTGTGATGTAGCCACCTTGCCCATTTATGGGCCACTTCTGATTTTGCCCGCTGCTTTGAAGTGAAGGGGATCCCCAAGGCGGCAGGGGTGATGTAGCCACCTTGCCCATTTATGGGCCACTTCTGATTTTGCCCCCCGCTTTGAAGCGGAGGGGATCCCCGAGGCGGCAGGGGTGATGTAGCCAACTTGCCCATTTATGGGCCACTTCTGATTTTGCCCCCCGCTCTGAAGGGGAGGGGATCCCCGAGGCAGCAGGGGTGATGTAGCCACCTTGCCCATTTACGGGCCACTTCTGATTTTGCCCCCTGCTTAGAAGCGGAGGGGATCCCCGAGGCGGCAGGGGTGATGTAGCCACCTTGCCCATTTATGGGCCACTTCTGATTTTGCCCCCCGCTTTGAAGCGGTGGGGATCCCCGAGGCGGCAGGGGTGATGTAGCCACCTTGCCCATTTATGGGCCACTTCTGATTTTGCCCCCCGCTTTGAAGGGGAGGGGATCCCCGAGGCGGCAGGGGTGATGTAGCCACCTTGCCCATTTATGGGCCACTTCTGATTTTGCCCTCCTCTTTGAAGCGGAGGGGATCCCCGAGGCGGCAGGGGTGATGTAGCCACCTTGCCCATTTATGGGCCACTTCTGATTTTGCCCCCCGCTTTGAAGCGGAGGGGATCCCCGAGGCGGCAGGGGTGATGTAGCCACCTTGCCCATTTATGGGCCACTTCTGATTTTGCCCCCCGCTCTGAAGGGGAGGGAATCCCCGAGGCGGCAGGGGTGATGTAGCCACCTTGCCCATTTATGGGCCACTTCTGATTTTGCCGCCCGCTTTGAAGCGGAGGGGATCCCCGAGGCAGCAGGGGTGATGTAGCCACCTTGCCCATTTATGGGCCACTTCTGATTTTGCCCCCCGCTTTGAAGCGGAGGGGATCCCGGAGGCGGCAGGGGTGATGTAGCCACCTTGCCCATTTATGGGCCACTTCTGATTTTGCCCCACGCTCTGAAGCGGAGGGGATCCCCGAGGCGGCAGGGGTGATGTAGCCACCTTGCCGATTCATGGGCCACTTCTGATTTTGCCCCCCGCTTTGAAGCGGAGGGGATCCCCGAGGCGGCAGAGGTGTTGTAGCCAACTTGCCCATTTATGGGCCACTTCTGATTTTGCCCCCCGCTCTGAAGGGGAGGAGATCCTTGAGGCGGCAGGGGTGATGTAGCCACCTTGCCGATTCATGGGCCACTTCTGATTTTGCCCCCCGCTTTGAAGCGGAGGGGATTCCGGAGGCGGCAGGGGTGATGTAGCCACCTTGCCCATTTATGGGCCACTTCTGATTTTGCCCCCCGCTTTGAAGCGGAGGGGATCCCCGAGGCGGCAGGGGTGATGTAGCCGCCTTGCCGATTCATGGGCCACTTCTGATTTTGCCCCTCGCTTTGAAGCGGAGGGGATCCCCGAGGCAGCAGGGGTGATGTAGCCAACTTGCCCATTTATGGGCCACTTCTGATTTTGCCCCCCGCTCTGAAGGGGAGGGGATCCCCGAGGCGGCAAGGGTGATGTAGCCACCTTGCCCATTTACGGGCCACTTCTGATTTTGCCCCCCGCTTTGAAGCGGAGGGGATCCCCGAGGCGGCAGGGGTGATGTAGCCACCTTGCCCATTTATGGGCCACTTCTGATTTTGCCGCCTGCTTTGAAGCGGAGGGGATCCCCGAGGCGGCAAGGGTGATGTAGCCACCTTGCCGATTCATGGGCCACTTCTGATTTTGCCCCCCGCTTTGAAGCGGAGGGGATCCCCGAGGCGGCAGGGGTGATGTAGCCAACTTGCCCATTTATGGGCCACTTCTGATTTTGCCCCCCGCTTTGAAGGGGAGGAGATCCCCGAGGCGGCAGGGGTGATGTAGCCACCTTGCCCATTTACGGGCCACTTCTGATTTTGCCCCCCGCTCTGAAGCGGAGGGGATCCCCAAGGCGGCAGGGGTGATGTAGCCACCTTGCCCATTTATGGGCCACTTCTGATTTTGCCCCCCGCTTTGAAGCAGAGGGGATCCCCGAGGCGGCAGGGGTGATGTAGCCAACTTGCCCATTTATGGGCCACTTCTGATTTTGCCCCCCGCTCTGAAGGGGAGGGGATCCCCGAGGCAGCAGGGGTGATGTAGCCACCTTGCCCATTTACGGGCCACTTCTGATTTTGCCCCCTGCTTAGAAGCGGAGGGGATCCCCGAGGCGGCAGGGGTGATGTAGCCACCTTGCCCATTTATGGGCCACTTCTGATTTTGCCCCCCGCTTTGAAGCGGTGGGGATCCCCGAGGCGGCAGGGGTGATGTAGCCACCTTGCCCATTTATGGGCCACTTCTGATTTTGCCCCCCGCTTTGAAGGGGAGGGGATCCCCGAGGCGGCAGGGGTGATGTAGCCACCTTGCCCATTTATGGGCCACTTCTGATTTTGCCCTCCTCTTTGAAGCGGAGGGGATCCCCGAGGCGGCAGGGGTGATGTAGCCACCTTGCCCATTTATGGGCCACTTCTGATTTTGCCCCCCGCTTTGAAGCGGAGGGGATCCCCGAGGCAGCAGGGGTGATGTAGCCACCTTGCCCATTTATGGGCCACTTCTGATTTTGCCCCCCGCTTTGAAGCGGAGGGGATCCCGGAGGCGGCAGGGGTGATGTAGCCACCTTGCCCATTTATGGGCCACTTCTGATTTTGCCCCACGCTCTGAAGCGGAGGGGATCCCCGAGGCGGCAGGGGTGATGTAGCCACCTTGCCGATTCATGGGCCACTTCTGATTTTGCCCCCCGCTTTGAAGCGGAGGGGATCCCCGAGGCGGCAGAGGTGTTGTAGCCAACTTGCCCATTTATGGGCCACTTCTGATTTTGCCCCCCGCTCTGAAGGGGAGGAGATCCTTGAGGCGGCAGGGGTGATGTAGCCACCTTGCCGATTCATGGGCCACTTCTGATTTTGCCCCCCGCTTTGAAGCGGAGGGGATTCCGGAGGCGGCAGGGGTGATGTAGCCACCTTGCCCATTTATGGGCCACTTCTGATTTTGCCCCCCGCTTTGAAGCGGAGGGGATCCCCGAGGCGGCAGGGGTGATGTAGCCACCTTGCCCATTTACGGGCCACTTCTGATTTTGCCCCTCGCTCTGAAGCGGAGGGGATCCCCGAGGCGGCAGGGGTGATGTAGCCACCTTGCCCATTTATGGGCCACTTCTGATTTTGCCCCCCGCTTTGAAGCGGAGGGGATCCCGGAGGCGGCAGGGGTGATGTAGCCACCTTGCCCATTTATGGGCCACTTCTGATTTTGCCCCACGCTCTGAAGCGGAGGGGATCCCCGAGGCGGCAGGGGTGATGTAGCCACCTTGCCGATTCATGGGCCACTTCTGATTTTGCCCCCCGCTTTGAAGCGGAGGGGATCCCCGAGGCGGCAGAGGTGTTGTAGCCAACTTGCCCATTTATGGGCCACTTCTGATTTTGCCCCCCGCTCTGAAGGGGAGGAGATCCTTGAGGCGGCAGGGGTGATGTAGCCACCTTGCCGATTCATGGGCCACTTCTGATTTTGCCCCCCGCTTTGAAGCGGAGGGGATTCCGGAGGCGGCAGGGGTGATGTAGCCGCCTTGCCGATTCATGGGCCACTTCTGATTTTGCCCCTCGCTTTGAAGCGGAGGGGATCCCCGAGGCAGCAGGGGTGATGTAGCCAACTTGCCCATTTATGGGCCACTTCTGATTTTGCCCCCCGCTCTGAAGGGGAGGGGATCCCCGAGGCGGCAAGGATGATGTAGCCACCTTGCCCATTTACGGGCCACTTCTGATTTTGCCCCCCGCTTTGAAGCGGAGGGGATCCCCGAGGCGGCAGGGGTGATGTAGCCACCTTGCCCATTTATGGGCCACTTCTGATTTTGCCGCCTGCTTTGAAGCGGAGGGGATCCCCGAGGCGGCAAGGGTGATGTAGCCACCTTGCCGATTCATGGGCCACTTCTGATTTTGCCCCCCGCTTTGAAGCGGAGGGGATCCCCGAGGCGGCAGGGGTGATGTAGCCAACTTGCCCATTTATGGGCCACTTCTGATTTTGCCCCCCGCTTTGAAGGGGAGGAGATCCCCGAGGCGGCAGGGGTGATGTAGCCACCTTGCCCATTTACGGGCCACTTCTGATTTTGCCCCCCGCTCTGAAGCGGAGGGGATCCCCAAGGCGGCAGGGGTGATGTAGCCACCTTGCCCATTTATGGGCCACTTCTGATTTTGCCCCCCGCTTTGAAGCAGAGGGGATCCCCGAGGCGGCAGGGGTGATGTAGCCAACTTGCCCATTTATGGGCCACTTCTGATTTTGCCCCCCGCTCTGAAGGGGAGGGGATCCCCGAGGCAGCAGGGGTGATGTAGCCACCTTGCCCATTTACGGGCCACTTCTGATTTTGCCCCCTGCTTAGAAGCGGAGGGGATCCCCGAGGCGGCAGGGGTGATGTAGCCACCTTGCCCATTTATGGGCCACTTCTGATTTTGCCCCCCGCTTTGAAGCGGTGGGGATCCCCGAGGCGGCAGGGGTGATGTAGCCACCTTGCCCATTTATGGGCCACTTCTGATTTTGCCCCCCGCTTTGAAGGGGAGGGGATCCCCGAGGCGGCAGGGGTGATGTAGCCACCTTGCCCATTTATGGGCCACTTCTGACTTTGCCCTCCTCTTTGAAGCGGAGGGGATCCCCGAGGCGGCAGGGGTGATGTAGCCACCTTGCCCATTTATGGGCCACTTCTGATTTTGCCCCCCGCTTCGAAGCGGAGGGGATCCCCGAGGCGGCAGAGGTGATGTAGCCACCTTGCCCATTCATGGGCCACTTCTGATTTTGCCCCCCGCTTTGAAGCGGAGGGGATTCCGGAGGCGGCAGGGGTGATGTAGCCACCTTGCCCATTTATGGGCCACTTCTGATTTTGCCCCCCGCTTTGAAGCGGAGGGGATCCCCGAGGCGGCAAGGGTGATGTAGCCCCCTTGCCGATTCATGGGCCACTTCTGATTTTGCCCCTCGCTTTGAAGCGGAGGGGATCCCCGAGGCGGCAGGGGTGATGTAGCCAACTTGCCCATTTATGGGCCACTTCTGATTTTGCCCCCCGCTCTGAAGGGGAGGGGATCCCGGAGGCGGCAGGGGTGATGTAGCCACCTTGCCCATTTACGGGCCACTTCTGATTTTGCCCCCCGCTTTGAAGCGGAGGGGATCCCCGAGGCGGCAGGGGTGATGTAGCCACCTTGCCCATTTATGGGCCACTTCTGATTTTGCCCCCTGCTTTGAAGCGGAGGGGATCCCCGAGGCGGCAGGGGTGATGTAGCCACCTTGCCGATTCATGGGCCACTTCTGATTTTGCCCCCCGCTTTGAAGCGGAGGGGATCCCCGAGGCGGCAGGGGTGATGTAGCCAACTTGCCCATTTATGGGCCACTTCTGATTTTGCCCCCCGCTTTGAAGGGGAGGAGATCCCCGAGGCGGCAGGGGTGATGTAGCCACCTTGCCCATTTACGGGCCACTTCTGATTTTGCCCCCTGCTTTGAAGCGGAGGGGATCCCCGAGGCGGCAGGGGTGATGTAGCCACCTTGCCCATTTATGGGCCACTTCTGATTTTGCCCCCCGCTTTGAAGCAGAGGGGATCCCCGAGGCGGCAGGGGTGATGTAGCCACCTTGCCCATTTATGGGCCACTTCTGATTTTGCCCCCCGCTTTGAAGCGGAGGGGATCCCCGAGGCGGCAGGGGTGATGTAGCCACCTTGCCCATTTATGGGCCACTTCTGATTTTGCCCCCCGCTTTGAAGCGGAGGGGATCCCCGAGGCGGCAGGGTTGATGTAGCCACCTTGCCGATTCATGGGCCACTTCTGATTTTGCCCCCCGCTTTGAAGCGGAGGGGATCCCCGAGGCGGCAGGGGTGATGTAGCCACCTTGCCCAGTTATGGGCCACTTCTGATTTTGCCCCCCGCTCTGAAGGGGAGGGGATCCCCAAGGCGGCAAGGGTGATGTAGCCACCTTGCCCATTTATGGGCCACTTCTGATTTTGCCCCCCGCTTTGAAGGGGAGGAGATCCCCGAGGCGGCAGGGGTGATGTAGCCACCTTGCCCATTTATGGGCCACGTGTGATTTTGCCCCCTGCTTTGAAGCGGAGGGGATCCCCGAGGCGGCAGGGGTGATGTAGCCACCTTGCCCATTTATGGGCCACTTCTGATTTTGCCCCCCGCTCTGAAGGGGAGGGGATCCCCAAGGCGGCAGGGGTGATGTAGCCACCTTGCCCATTTATGGGCCACTTCTGATTTTGCCCCCCGCTTTGAAGCGGTGGGGATCCCCGAGGCGGCAGGGGTGATGTAGCCACCTTGCCCATTTATGGGCCACTTCTGATTTTGCCCCCCACTCTGAAGCAGTGGGGATCCGTGAGGCGGCAGGGGTGATGTAGCCACCTTGCCCATTTATGGGCCACTTCTGATTTTGCCCCCCGCTCTGAAGCGACGTGGATCCCCGAGGCGGCAGGATTGATGTAGCCACCTTGCCCATTTATGGGCCACTTCTGATTTTGCCCCCCGCTTTGAAGCGGAGGGGATCCGTGAGGCGGCAGGGGTGATGTAGCCACCTTGCCCATTTATGGGCCACTTCTGATTTTGCCCCACGCTCTAAAGCGGAGGGGATCCCCGAGGCGGCAAGGGTGATGTGGCCAACTTGCCCATTTATGGGCCACTTCTGATTTTGCCCCCCACTTTGAAGCGGTGGGGATCCCCGAGGCGGCAGGGGTGATGTAGCCACCTTGCCCATTTATGGGCCACTTCTGATTTTGCCCCTTGCTTTGAAGCGGAGGGGATCCCCGAGGCGGCAGGGGTGATGTAGCCACATTGCCCATTTATGGGCCACTTCTGATTTTGCCCTACGCTCTGAAGGGGAGGGGATCCCCAAGGCGGCAGGGGTGATGTAGCCACCTTGCCCATTTACGGGCCACTTCTGATTTTGCCCCCCGCTCTGAAGGGGAGGGGATCCCCAAGGCGGCAGGGGTGATGTAGCCAACTTGCCCATTTATGGGCCACTTCTGATTTTGCCCCCCGCTCTGAAGGGGAGGGGATCCCGGAGGCGGCAGGGGTGATGTAGCCACCTTGCCCATTTACGGGCCACTTCTGATTTTGCCCCCCGCTTTGAAGCGGAGGGGATCCCCGAGGCGGCAGGCGTGATGTAGCCACCTTGCCCATTTATGGGCCACTTCTGATTTTGCCCCCTGCTTTGAAGCGGAGGGGATCCCCGAGGCGGCAGGGGTGATGTAGCCACCTTGCCGATTCATGGGCCACTTCTGATTTTGCCCCCCGCTTTGAAGCGGAGGGGATCCCCGAGGCGGCAGGGGTGATGTAGTCAACTTGCCCATTTATGGGCCACTTCTGATTTTGCCCCCCGCTTTGAAGGGGAGGAGATCCCCGAGGCGGCAGGGGTGATGTAGCCACCTTGCCCATTTACGGGCCACTTCTGATTTTGCCCCCTGCTTTGAAGCGGAGGGGATCCCCGAGGCGGCAGGGGTGATGTAGCCACCTTGCCCATTTATGGGCCACTTCTGATTTTGCCCCCCGCTTTGAAGCAGAGGGGATCCCCGAGGCGGCAGGGGTGATGTAGCCACCTTGCCCATTTATGGGCCACTTCTGATTTTGCCCCCCGCTTTGAAGCGGAGGGGATCCCCGAGGCGGCAGGGGTGATGTAGCCACCTTGCCCATTTATGGGCCACTTCTGATTTTGCCCCCCGCTTTGAAGCGGAGGGGATCCCCGAGGCGGCAGGGTTGATGTAGCCACCTTGCCGATTCATGGGCCACTTCTGATTTTGCCCCCCGCTTTGAAGCGGAGGGGATCCCCGAGGCGGCAGGGGTGATGTAGCCACCTTGCCCAGTTATGGGCCACTTCTGATTTTGCCCCCCGCTCTGAAGGGGAGGGGATCCCCAAGGCGGCAGGGGTGATGTAGCCACCTTGCCCATTTATGGGCCACTTCTGATTTTGCCCCCCGCTTTGAAGCGGAGGGGATCCCCGAGGCGGCAGGGGTGATGTAGCCACCTTGCCCATTTATGGGCCACGTGTGATTTTGCCCCCTGCTTTGAAGCGGAGGGGATCCCCGAGGCGGCAGGGGTGATGTAGCCACCTTGCCCATTTATGGGCCACTTCTGATTTTGCCCCCCGCTCTGAAGGGGAGGGGATCCCCAAGGCGGCAGGGGTGATGTAGCCACCTTGCCCATTTATGGGCCACTTCTGATTTTGCCCCCCGCTTTGAAGCGGAGGGGATCCCCGAGGCGGCAGGGGTGATGTAGCCACCTTGCCCATTTATGGGCCACTTCTGATTTTGCCCCCCGCTCTGAAGCGACGTGGATCCCCGAGGCGGCAGGGGTGATGTAGCCACCTTGCCCATTTATGGGCCACTTCTCATTTTGCCCCCTGCTTTGAAGCAGTGGGGATCCGTGAGGCGGCAGGGGTGATGTAGCCACCTTGCCCATTTATGGGCCACTTCTGATTTTGCCCCACGCTCTAAAGCGGAGGGGATCCCCGAGGCGGCAAGGGTGATGTGGCCAACTTGCCCATTTATGGGCCACTTCTGATTTTGCCCCCCACTTTGAAGCGGTGGGGATCCCCGAGGCGGCAGGGGTGATGTAGCCACCTTGCCCATTTATGGGCCACTTCTGATTTTGCCCCTTGCTTTGAAGCGGAGGGGATCCCCGAGGCGGCAGGGGTGATGTAGCCACCTTGCCCATTTATGGGCCACTTCTGATTTTGCCCCCCGCTTTGAAGCGGAGGGGATCCCCGAGGCGGCAGGGGTGATGTAGCCACATTGCCCATTTATGGGCCACTTCTGATTTTGCCCTACGCTCTGAAGGGGAGGGGATCCCCAAGGCGGCAGGGGTGATGTAGCCACCTTGCCCATTTATGGGCCACTTCTGATTTTGCCCCCCGCTCTGAAGGGGAGGGGATCCCCAAGGCGGCAGGGGTGATGTAGCCACCTTGCCCATTTATGGGCCACTTCTGATTTTGCCCCCCGCTCTTAAGCGGAGGGGATCCCCAAGGCGGCAGGGGTGATGTAGCCACCTTGCCCATTTATGGGCCACTTCTGATTTTGCCCCCTGCTTTGAAGCAGTGGGGATCCGTGAGGCGGCAGGGGTGATGTAGCCACCTTGCCCATTTATGGGCCACTTCTGATTTTGCCCCCCGCTGTGAAGCGGAGGGGATCCCCAAGGCGGCAGGGGTGATGTAGCCACCTTGCCCACATACACACACACACGTCACAAACGGATACCTCCCCCACCCCCTACACCTCCTCGCTCTCCCTCTCCTTCCCTTGTAGTAGCATGCACACTAGGACTGGAAGGCCCACACAATGGCGCGGGGAGGGAGGCCTGGCCAGCCATAGCTTTAAGGGCCTCCAGAGTTGCGTCGGCCGACCAGTATAGTCACACACACACCCCCCTTCTTTTATGCCCTCCCCCTGACGCATTTCCCACCCCATGGTGTATTTCTAACCCCATGATGCATTCCGAACCCCATGACGGACCTTGATGCGGGTCAAACCCCATGCTGCAATTCTAATCCCATGGTGTACTTCGAACCCCATGACCGCCTCAGCGACCCACAGCCCCGAGGTTTCTAGTACCCACGGCCGGAAATACCCAAGCCGATGAAACCCTACCATAGACGTTGGTAGGGGCGGTGCGAATTGTCGGATCACACCTGGGCCGCATACCCAACTGTTCAGAGGTGCCCGACACTATGTTCCTCATTGGGGGGGGGGGGGGTTTGGGGGGCCGGGGTGCCGTTTCCGCGGACAATACCCTCGCGCAGCGAAAACCCCCCTTAAAACCCCCCCCAAACCCCCCCCCCCTTTTTTAAATTTGGCTCTGGGGGGGGTTTTAAGCATGATGTCTGATTTACGAGAATCCCCCCCCTTGGGGTAACGTAGCATTTGTGCCCTCCTTTGGGCCCCCGAGAAGGCACGGGTGAGGCAACCACTTTTGATTTTCTTTCACTATGTTGGGGGTCACTTCTGATTTTGCTCCCCGCGTTTGGCGTTGGGGATCCCCGAGAATGCAAGGGTGACATAGCATTTGCGCCCTCCTTTGGGACCCCAAGAAGGCAGAAGTGAGGCAGCCACTTTTGATTTTGTTCCCCTTTGTAGGGGGCCACTTTTGATTTTGCTCCCCGCACTTGGCGTTGGGGATCCCCGAGAATGCAAGGGTGACATAGCATTTGAGCCCTCCTTTGGGTCCCCGAGAAGGCAGGGGTGAGGCAGCCACTTATAATTCTGTTCCCCTATGTTGGGGACCACTTTTGATGTTCCTCCCCGCGCTTGATGTTGGGGATCCCCTAGAATGCACACGTGACGTAGCATTTCCGCCCTCTTTTGGGCCCCACAGAAGGCATGGGTGAGGCAGCCACTTTTGATTTTGTTCCCCTATGTTGGGGACCACTTCTGATTTTGCTTCCCGCACTTGGCATTTGGGATCCCGTAGAATGCAGGGGTGACATAGCATTTGCGCCCCCCTTTGGGCCCACGACAAGGCAAGGGTAAGGTAACTAGTTCAGATTTTGTTCCCCTAGGTTGGGGACCACTTCTGATTTTGCTCCCCGCGCTTGGCGTTAGGGATCCCCTAGAATGCACGGGTGACATAGCATTTGTGCCCTCTTTTGGGCCCCCGAGAAGGCAGGGGTGAGGCAGCCACTTTTGATTTTGTTCCCCTGTGTCCGGGACCACTTTTGATTTTGCTCCCCACACTTGGCATTGGGGATCCCCTAGAATGCACGGGTGACATAGCAAATGTAACCTTTTGATTTTGTTCCCCTGTTTTGGGGATCCCCGAGAAAGCAGGGTTGACAAAGCATTTCCGCCGTCCATTGGGCCCCCGAGAAGGCGGGGGTGGGGTAGCCACTTTTGATGGTTATCCCCTATGTCGGGGATCCCCAAGAATGCAATGGCGACGTAGCATTTGTGCCCTCTTTTGGGCCCCCGACAAGGCAAGGGTCAGGCAACCACTTTTGATTTTTATCCCCTATGTCGGGGATCCCCGAGAATGCAACGGCGACGTAGCATTTGTGCCCTCTTTTGGGCCCCCGAGAAGGCAGGGATGAGGCAGCCACTTTTGATTTTCCTTGCCTATGTTGGGGATCCCCAAGAATGCAGGGGTGATGTAGCATTTCCGCCCTCTTTTGGGCCCCTGAGAAGGCAGTGGTGAGGCAGCCACTTTTGATTTTTATCCCCTATGTTGGGGATCCCCAAGAATGCGGGGGTCATATAGCATTTCCGCCCTCTTTTGGGCGTCCGAGAAGACAGGGGTTAGGCAGCCACTTTTGAGTTCGTTCTTCTTTGTAGGGGGCCACTTTTGAATTTGCACCCGACGCTGGGCGTTGGGGATCCCCGAGACTGCAGGGGTGATGTAGCATTTCCGCCCTCTTTTGGGCCCCCGAGAAGACAGGGGTGAGGCAGCCACTTTTGATTTTTATCCCCTAAGTTTGGGATCCCCAAGAATGCACGGGTGATGTAGCATTTCCGCCCTCTTTTGGGCCCCCGAGAAGGCAGGGGTGAGGCAGCCACTTCAGATTTTGTTCCCCTATGTTGGGGACCACTTCTGATTTTGCTTGCCACGCTTGGTGTTGGGGATCCCGGAGAATGCAAGGGTGACGTAGCATTTCGGCCCTCTTTTGGGCCCCCGAGAAGGCAAGGGTGAGGCAGCCACTTTTTATTTTTATCCCCTATGTTGGGGATCCCCAAGAATGCAGGGGTGATGTAGCATTTCCGCCCTCTTTTGAGCCCCCGAGATGGCAGGGGTGAGGTAGCCATCTTTGATTTTTATACCCTATGTTGGGGATCCCCGAGAATGCAGGGGTGACGTAGCATTTCGGCCCTCTTTTGGGCCCCCGAGAAGGCAAGGGTGAGGCAGCCACTTTTGACTTTATCTCCTATGTTGGGGATCCCCAAGAATGCAGGGGTGATGTAGCATTTCCGCCCTCTTTTGGGCCCCCGAGAAGGCAGGGGTGAGGCAGCCACTTTTAATTTGGTTCCCCTATGTTGGGGACCACTTCTGATTTTGCTTGCCACGCTTGGTGTTGGGGATCCCAGAGAATGCACGGGTGACGTAGCATTTTGGCCCTCTTTTGGGCCCCCGAGAAGGCAAGGGTGAGGCAGCCACTTTTTATTTTTATCCCCTATGTTGGGGATCCCCAAGAATGCAGGGGTGATGTAGCATTTCCGCCCTCTTTTGGGCCCCCGAAAAGGCAGGGGCGAGGTAGCCACTTTTGATTTGTATACCCTATGTTGGGGATCCCCGAGAATGCACTGGTGACGTAGCTTTTCGGCCCTCTTTTGGGCCCCCGAGAAGGCAAGGGTGAGGCAGCCACTTTTGACTTTATCTCCTATGTTGGGGATCCCCAAGAATGCAGGGGTGATGTAGCATTTCCGCCCTCTGTTGGGCCTCCGAGAAGACAGGGGTGAGGCAGCCACTTTTAATTTGGTTCCCCTATGTTGGGGATCCCCGAGAATGCACGGGTGACGCAGCATTTAGGCCCTCCTTTGGGCCCCCGAGAAGGCAGGGGTGAGGCAGCCACTTTTGATTTTCTTCCCCTAAGTTGGGGATCCCCAAGAATGCAGGGGTGATGTAGCATTTCCGCCCTCTTTTGGGCCCCCGAGAAGCAGAGATGGGGCAGCCGCTTTTGATTTTTATCCCCTAAGTTGGGGATCCCCGAGCATGCAGGGGTGATGTAGCATTTCCTCCCTCTTTTGGGCCTCCGAGAGGACAGGGGTGAGGCAGCCACTTTTGATTTTGTTCCCCTTTGTAGGGGGCCACTTTTGAATTTGCGCCCCGTGCTTGGCGTTGGGGATCCCCGAGAATGCACGGTTGACATAGCAATTGGGCCCTCTCCTAGGCCCCCGACAAGGCAGGGGTGAGGCAGCCACTTTTGATTTTTATCCCCTACGTTGGGGATCCCCAAGAATGCAAGGGTGATGTAGCATTTCCGCCCTCTTTTGGGCCCCCGAGAAGGCAGGGGTGGGGCAGCCACTTTTAATTTGGTTCCCCTAAGTTGGGGATCCCCGAGAATGCACGGGTGATCTAGCATTTAGGCCCTCTTTTGGGCCCCCGAGAAGGCAGGGGTGAGGCAGCCACTTTTGATTTTCTTCCCCTACGTTGGGGATCCCCATAAATGCACGGGTGATGTAGCATTTCCGCCCTCTTTCGGGCCCCCGAGAAGCAGGGGTGAGGAAGCCACTTTTGATTTTTATCCCCTAAGTTGAAGATCCCCGAGCATGCAGGGGTGATGTAGCATTTCCGCCCTCTTTTGGGCCCCCGAGAAGGCAGGGATGGGGCAGCCACTTTTGATTTTTATACCCTAAGTTGGGGATCCCCGAGAATGCACAGGTGATGTAGCATGTCTGCCCTCTTTTGGGCCTCCGAGAATGCACGGGTGAGGCAGCTGCTTTTGATTTTGTTCCCCTTTGTAGGGGGCCACTTTTGATTTTGCGCCCCACGCTTAGCGTTGGGGATCCCTGAGAATGCACGGGTGACATAGCATTTAGGCCCTCTTTTGGTCCCCCGAGAAGGCAAGGGTGAGGCAGCCACTTTTGATTTTGTACCCCTATGTCCGGCACCACTTTTGATTTTGCTCCCCAGCTTGGCGTTGGGGATCCCCTAGAATGCACGGGTGACATAGCAAATGTACCCCCTTTTGGCCCCCGAGAAGGCAGGGGTGAGGCAGCCACTTCAGATTTTGTTCCCCTATGTTGGGGACCACTTCTGATTTTGCTTGCCACACTTGGTGTTGGGGATCCCGGAGAATGCAAGGGTGACGTAGCATTTCGGCCCTCTTTTGGGCCCCCTAGAAGGCAGGGGTGAGGCAGCCACTTTTGATTTTGTTCCCCTATGTTGGGGATCCCCAAGAATGCAGGGGTGAAGTAGCATTTCCGCCCTCTTTTGGGCCTCCCAGAAGGCAGGGGTGAGGCAGCCACTTCAGATTTTGTTCCCCTGTGTTGGGGACCACTTCTGATTTTGCTCGCCACGCTTGGTGTTGGGGATCCCCGAGAATGCAAGGGTGACGTGGAATTTCCGCCCTCTTTTGGGCCCCCAAGAAGGCAGGGGTGAGGCAGCCACTTTTGATTTTGTTCCCCTGTGTTGGGGACCACTTCTGATTTTGCTCGCCACGCTTGGTGTTGGGGATCCCCGAGAATGCAAGGGTGACGTGGAATTTCCGCCCTCTTTTGGGCCCCCAAGAAGGCAGGCGTGAGGCAGCCACTTTTGATTTTGTTCCCCTATGTTGGGGATCCCCAAGAATGCAGGGGTGATGTAGCATTTCCGCCCTCTTTTGCGCCTCCCAGAAGGCAGGGGTGAGGCAGCCACTTCAGATTTTGTTCCCCTATGTTAGGGACCACTTCTGATTTTGCTTGCCACACTTGGTGTTGGGGATCCCGGAGAATGCAAGGGTGACGTAGCATTTCGGCCCTCTTTTGGGCCCCCGAGAAGGCAAGGGTGAGGCAGCCACTTTTGACTTTATCTCCTATGTTGGGGATCCCCAAGAATGCAGAGGTGATGTAGCATTTCCGCCCTCTTTTGGGCCTCCGAGAAGACAGGGGTGAGGCAGCCACTTTTAAGTTGGTTCCCCTATGTTGGGGATCCCCGAGAATGCAGGGGTGATGTATGATTTCCGCCCTCTTTTGGGCCCCCGAGAAGCACGGGTGAGGCAGCCACTTTTGATTTTTATCCCCTAAGTTGGGGATCCCCGAGCATGCAGGGCTCATGTAGCATTTCCGCCCTCTTTTGGGCCTCCGAGAAGACAGGGGTGAGGCAGCCACTTTTGATTTTGTTCCCCTTTGTAGGGGGCCACTTTTGAATTTGCGCCCCGTGCTTGGCGTTGGGGATCCCCGAGAATGCACGGGTGACATAGCAATTGGGCCCTCTCCAGGGCCCCCGACAAGGCAGGGGTGAGGCAGCCACTTTTGATTTTTATCCCCTACGTTGGGGATCCCCAAGAATGCAAGGGTGATGTAGCATTTCCGCCCTCTTTTGGGCCCGCGAGAAGGCAGGAATGGGGCAGCCGCTTTTCATTTGGTTTGCCTATGTTGGGAAATCCCGAGAATGCACGGTTGACGTAGCATTTAGGCCCTCTTTTGGGCCCCCGAGAAGGCAGGGGTGAGGCAGCCACTTTTGATTTTCTTCCCCTAAGTTGGGGATCCCCAAGAATGCACGGGTGATGTAGCATTTCCGCCCTCTTTTGGGCCCCCGAGAAGCAGGGGTGAGGCACCCATTTTTGATTTTTATCCCCTAAGTTGGGGATCCCCGAGCATGCAGGGGTGATGTAGCATTTCCGCCCTCTTTTGGGCCCCCGGGAAGGCAGGGATGGGGCAGCCACTTTTGATTTTTATACCCTAAGTTGGGGATCCCCGAGAATGCACAGGTGATGTAGCATGTCTGCCCTCTTTTGGGCCTCCGAGAATGCACGGGTGAGGTAGCCACTTTTGATTTTGTTCCCCTTTGTAGGGGGCCACTTTTGAATTTGCGCCCCACGCTTGGCGTTGGGGATCCCTGAGAATGCACGGGTGACATAGCATTTAGGCCCTCTTTTGGTCCCCCGAAAAGGCAGGGGTGAGGCAGCCACTTTTGATTTTGTTCCCCTATGTCCGGCACCACTTTTGATTTTGCTCCCCAGCTTGGCGTTGGGGATCCCCTAGAATGCACGGGTGACGTAGCAAATGTACCCCCTTTTGGGCCCCGAGAAGGCAGGGGTGAGGCAGCCACTTCAGATTTTGTTCCCCTATGTTGGGGACCACTTCTGATTTTGCTTGCCACACTTGGTGTTGGGGATCCCGGAGAATGCAAGGGTGACGTAGCATTTCGGCCCTCTTTTGGGCCCCCGAGAAGGCAAGGGTGAGGCAGCCACTTTTTATTTTTATCCCCTATGTTGGGGATCCCCAAGAATGCAGGGGTGATGTAGCATTTCCGCCCTCTTTTGGGCCTCCGAGAAGGCAGGGGTGAGGTACCCACTTTTAATTTTTATACCCTATGTTGGGGATCCCCGAGAATGCACTGGTGACGTAGCTTTTCGGCCCTCTTTTGGGCCCCCGAGAAGGCAAGGGTGAGGCAGCCACTTTTGACTTTATCTCCTATGTTGGGGATCCCCAAGAATGCAGGGGTGATGTAGCATTTCCGCCCTCTTTTGGGCCCCCGAGAAGGCAAGGGTGAGGTAGCCACCTTTGATTTTTATACCCTATGTTGGGGATCCCCAAGAATGCAGGGGTGATGTAGCATTTCCGCCCTCTTTTGGGCCCCCGAGAAGGCAGGGGTGAGGTACTCACCTTTGATTTTTATACCCTATGTTGGGGATCCCCGAGAATGCACGGGTGACATAGCATTTAGGCCCTCTTCTAGGCCCCCGAGAAGCCAAGGGTGAGGCAGCCACTTTTGACTTTATCTCCTATGTTGGGGATCCCCGAGCATGCAGGGGTGATGTAGCATTTCCGCCCTCTTTTGGGCCTCCAAGAAGACAGGGGTGAGGCAGCCACTTTTACTTTGGTTCCCCTATGTTGGGGATCCCCGAGAATGCAGGGGTGATGTAGCATTTCCGCCCTCTTTTGGGCCCCCGAGAAGCAGGGATGGGGCAGCCACTTTTGATTTTTATGCCCTCAGTTGGGGATCCCCGAGCATGCAGGGGTGATGTAGCATTTCCGCCCTCTTTTGGGCCTCCAAGAAGAAAGGGGTGAGGCAGCCACTTTTGATTTTGTTCCCCTTTGTAGGGGGCCAGTTTTGAATTTGCGCCACGTGCTTGGCGTTGGGGATCCCCGAGAATGCACGGGTGACATAGCAATTGGGCCCTCTCCTGGGCCCCCGACAAGGCAGGGGTGAGGCAGCCACTTTTGATTTTGTTCCCTTTTGTAGGGGGCCACTTTTGAATTTGCGCCACGTGCTTGGCGTTGGGGATCCCCGAGAATGCACGGGTGACATAGCAATTGGGCCCTCTCCTGGGCCCCCGACAAGGCAGGGGTGAGGCAGCCACTTTTGATTTTTATCCCCTACGTTGGGGATCCCCAAGAATGCAAGGGTGATGTAGCATTTCCGCCCTCTTTTGGGCCCCCAAGAAGGCAGGGATGGGGCAACCACTTTTAAATTGGTTCCCCTAAGTTGGGGAACCCCGAGAATGCACGGGTGACGTAGCATTTAGGCCCTCTTTTGGGCCCCCGAGAAGGCACGGGTGAGGCAGCCACTTTTGATTTTCTTCCCCTAAGTTGGGGATCCCCAAGAATGCAGGGGTGATGTAGGATTTCCGCCCTCTTTTGGGCCCCAGAGAAGCAGTGGTGATGTAGCATTTCGGCCCTCTTTTGGGCCTCCCAGAAGACAGGGGTGAGGCAGCCACTTTTGATTTTGTTCCCCTTTGTAGGGGGCCACTTTTGAATTTGCGCCCCGTGCTTGGCGTTGGGGATCCCCGAGAATGCACGGGTGACATAGCAATTGGGCCCTCTCCTGGGCCCCCGACAAGGCAGGGGTGAGGCAGCCACTTTTGATTTTTATCCCCTATGTTGGGGATCCCCAAGAATGCAGGGGTGATGTAGCATTTCCGCCCTCTTTTGGGCCCCCGAGAAGGCAGGGATGGGGCAGCCACTTTTGATTTTTATACCCTAAGTTGGGGATCCCCGAGAATGCAGGGGTGATGTAGCATTTCCGCCCTCTTTTGGGCCTCCGAGAATGCAGGGGTGAGGTAGCCACTTTTGATTTTGTTCCCCTTTGTAGGGGGCCACTTTTGAATTTGCGCCCCACACTTGGCGTTGGGGATCCCTGAGAATGCACGGGTGACATAGCATTTAGGCCTCTTTTGGTCCCCCGAGAAGGCATGGGTGAGGCAGCCACTTCAGATTTTGTTCCCCTATGTTGGGGACCACTTCTGATTTTGCTCGCCACGCTTGGTGTTGGGGATCCCCGAGAATGCAAGGGTGATGTAGCATTTCCGCCCTCTTTTGGGCCCCCGAGAAGGCAAGGGTGAGGCAGCCACTTTTGATTTTCTTCCCCTATGTTGGGGATCCCCTAGAATGCACGGGTGACGTAGCATTTGTGCGCTCTATTGGGCCCCCGAGAAGGCAGGGCTGAGGCAGCCACTTTTGATTTTGTACCCCTTTGTAGGGGACCACTTCTGATTTTGCTCCCCGCGCTTGCCCGGGAATGCAGGGGTGACATAGCATTTGCGCTCTCTTTTGGGTCCACGAGAAGGCACGGGTACGATAGCCAGTTCACATTTTGTTTCCCTATGTTGGGGACCACTTCTGATTTTGCTTCCCAAGCTTGGCATTGGGGATCCCCAAGAATGCAAGGGTGAAGTAGTATTTCCGCCGTCTTTTGGGCCCCCGAGAAGGCAGGAGTGAGGCAGCCACTTCAGATTTTGTTCACCTATGTTGGGGACCACTTTTGATGTTCCTCCCCGTGCTTGGTGTTGGGGATCCCCTAGAATGCACGGGTGATGTAGCATTTCCGCCCTCTTTTGGGCCCCCGAGAAGGCAGGGGTGAGGCAGCCACTTTTGATTTTTCTCCCCAATGTTGGGGATCTCCGAACAATGCAGGGGTGACGTAGCATTTCTGCCCCCTTTTGGGCCCCCGAGAAGGCAGGGGTGAGGCAGCCACTTTTGATTTTTCTTCCCAATGTTGGGGATCACCGAACAATGCACGGGTAACGTAGCATTTCTGCCCTCTTTTGGGCCCCAGAGAAGGCATGGGTGAGGCAGCCACTTCAGATTTTGTTCTCCTATGTTGGGGACAACGTTTGATTTTGCTCTTCGTGCTTGGCGTTGGCGATCCCCTCGAATGCACGGGTGACGTAGCATTTCCGCCGTATTTTTGGGCCCCAAGAAGGCACGGGTGAGGTAGCCACTTTTGATTTTGTTACCCTGTGTTGGGGACGACTTCTGATTTTGCTCCCCGTGCTTGGCGTTGGCGATCCCCGAGAATGCACGGGTGACGTAGGATTTCCGCCCTCTTTTGGGCTCCCGAGAAGGCAGGGGTGAGGTAGCCAAATCACATTTTGTTCCTCTTGGTTTGGGGCCACTTTTGATTTTGCTCCCCGTGCTTGGCGTTGGGGATCCCCAACAATGCAAGGGTGACATAGCATTTCTGCCCTCTTTTGGGCCCCCGAGAAGGCAGGGGTGAGGCAGCTATTTTTGATTTTGTTCCCCTATGTCCGGGACCACTTTTGATTCTGCTCCCCAGCTTGGCATTGGGGATCCCCTAGAATGCACGGGTGACATAGCATTTCCGCCCTCTTTTGGGCCCCCGAGAAGGCAGGGGTGAGGCAGCCACTTCAGATTTTGTTCCCCTATGTTGGGGACCACTTCTGATTTTGCTCGCCACGCTTGGTGTTGGGGATCCCGGAGAATGCACGGGTGACGTGGAATTTCGGCCCTCTTTTGGGCCCTCGAGAAGGCAAGGGTGAGGCAGCCACTTTTGATTTTCTTCCCCTAAGTTGGGGATCCCCTAGAATGCACGGGTGACGTAGCATGTGTGCGCTCTTTTGGGCCCCCGAGAAGGCAGGGGTGAGGCAGCCACTTTTGATTTTTATACCCTAAGTTGGGGATCCCCAAGAATGCAGGGGTGATGTAGCATTTCCGCCCTCTTTTGGGCCCCGGAGAAGCAGGGGTGAGGCAGCCACTTTTGATTTTGTTCCCCTTTGTAGGGGGCCACTTTTGAATTTGCGCCCTGTGCTTGGCGTTGGGGATCCCTGAGAATGCACGGGTGACATAGCAATTGGGCCCTCTCCTAGGGCCCCGACAAGGCAGGGGTGAGGCAGCCACTTTTGATTTTTATCCCCTATGTTGGGGATCCCCAAGAATGCACGGGTGATGTAGCATTTTCGCCCTCTTTTGGGTCCCCGAGAAGGCAGGGATGGGGCAGCCACTTTTGATTTTTATCCCCTAAGTTGGCGATCCCCGAGAATTCAGGGGTGATGTAGCATGTCTGCCCTCTTTTGAGCCTCCGAGAATGCAGGGGTGAGGCAGCCACTTTTGATTTTGTACCCCTATGTTGGGGACCACTTCTGATTTTGCTCGCCACGCTTGGTGTTGGGGATCCCCGAGAATGCAAGGGTGACGTGGAATTTCGGCCCTCTTTTGGGCCCCCGAGAAGGCAAGGGTGAGGCAGCCACTTTTGATTCTTATCCACTATGTTGGGGATCCCCTAGAATGCACGGCCGACATAGCATTTGTGCGCTCTATTGGGCCCCCGAGAAGGCATGGGTGAGGCAGCCACTTTTGATTTTTGTCCCCTTTGTCCGGGACCACTTTTGATTTTGCGCCCCACGCTTGGCGTTGGGGATCCCTGAGAATGCACGGGTGACATAGCATTTAGGCCCTCTTCTGGGCCCCCGAGAAGGCAGGGCTGAGGCAGCCACTTTTGATTTTGTACCCCTTTGTAGGGGACCACTTCTGATTTTGCTCCCCGCGCTTGCCCGGGAATGCAGGGGTGACATAGCATTTGCGCTCTCCTTTGGGTCCACGAGAAGGCACGGGTACGATAGCCAGTTCACATTTTGTTTCCCTATGTTGGGGACCACTTCTGATTTTGCTTCCCAAGCTTGGCATTGGGGATCCCCGAGAATGCAAGGGTGAAGTAGTATTTCCGCCGTCTTTTGGGCCCCCGAGAAGGCAGGAGTGAGGCAGCCACTTCAGATTTTGTTCACCTATGTTGGGGACCACTTTTGATGTTCCTCCCCGTGCTTGGTGTTGGGGATCCCCTAGAATGCACGGGTGATGTAGCATTTCCGCCCTCTTTTGGGCCCCCGAGAAGGCAGGGGTGAGGCAGCCACTTTTGATTTTTCTCCCCAATGTTGGGGATCTCCGAACAATGCAGGGGTGACGTAGCATTTCTGCCCCCTTTTGGGCCCCCGAGAAGGCAGGGGTGAGGCAGCCACTTTTGATTTTTCTTCCCAATGTTGGGGATCTCCGAACAATGCACGGGTAACGTAGCATTTCTGCCCTCTTTTGGGCCCCAGAGAAGGCATGGGTGAGGCAGCCACATCAGATTTTGTTCTCCTATGTTGGGGACAACGTTTGATTTTGCTCTTCGTGCTTGGCGTTGGCGATCCCCTCGAATGCACGGGTGACGTAGCATTTCCGCCGTATTTTTGGGCCCCAAGAAGGCACGGGTGAGGTAGCCACTTTTGATTTTGTTACCCTGTGTTGGGGACGACTTCTGATTTTGCTCCCCGTGCTTGGCGTTGGCGATCCCCGAGAATGCACGGGTGACGTAAGATTTCCGCCCTCTTTTGGGCTCCCGAGAAGGCAGGGGTGAGGCAGCCAAATCACATTTTGTTCCTCTTGGTTTGGGGCCACTTTTGATTTTGCTCCCCGTGCTTGGCATTGGGGATCCCCAAGAATGCAAGGGTGACATAGCATTTCTGCCCTCTTTTGGGCCCCCGAGAAGGCAGGGGTGAGGCAGCCACTTTTGATTTTTATCCCATATGTCCGGGACCACTTTTGATTTTGCTCCCCAGCTTGGCATTGGGGATCCCCTAGAATGCACGGGTGACATAGCAAATGTACCCTCTTTTGGGCTCCCGATAAGGCAGGGGTGAGGCAGCCACTTCAGATTTTGTTCCCCTATGTTGGGGACCACTTCTGATTTTGCTCGCCACGCTTGGTGTTGGGGATCCCCGAGAATGCAAGGGTGACGTGGAATTTCGGCCCTCTTTTGGGCCCTCGAGAAGGCAGGGGTGAGGCAGCCACTTCAGATTTTGTTCCCCTATGTTGGGGACCACTTCTGATTTTGCTCGCCACGCTTGGTGTTGGGGATCCCCGAGAATGCAAGGGTGACGTACCATTTCGGCCCTCTTTTGGGCCCCCGAGAAGGCACAGGTGAGGTAGCCACTTTTTATTTTTATCCCCTTTGTAGGGGGCCACTTTTGATTTTGCTCCCCGCACTTGGCGTTGGGCATCCCCGAGAATGCACGGGTGACGTAGCATTTCCGCCCTCTGTTGGGCCTCCGAGAAAGTAGGAGTGAGGCAGCCCTTTCAATTTTTGTTGGGCCCCCGAGAAGGTAGGAGTGAGGCGGCCATTTCAGATTTTGGTCACCTATGTTGGGGACCACTTTTGATTTTGCTCCCCAGCTTGGCGTCGGGGATCCCCTAGAATGCACGGGTGATGTAGCATTTGTGCGCTCTTTTGGGCCCCCAAGAAGGCACGGGTGAGGCAGCCACTTCAGATTTTGTTCCCCTATGTTGGGGACCACTTCTGATTTTGCTCGCCACGCTTGGCGTTGGGGATGCCCGAGAATGCAAGGGTGACATACCATTTCTGCCCTCTTTTGGGCCCCCGAGAAGGCAAGGGTGAGGCAGCCACTTTTGATTTTTATCCCCTATGTCCGGGACCACTTTTGATTTGGCTCCCCACACTTGGCGTTGGGGATCCCCTAGAATGCACGGGTGACATAGCAAATGTGCCCTCTTTTGGGCTCCCGAGAAGGCAAGGTTGAGGCAGCCACTTCAGATTTTGTTCCCCTATGTTGGGGACCACTTCTGATTTTGCTCGCCACGCTTGGCGTTGGGGATCCCCGAGAATGCAAGGGTGACATGGAATTTCCGCCCTCTTTTGGGCCCCCTAGAAGGCAGGGGTGAGGCAGCCACTTTTTATTTTTATCCCCTATGCTGGTATTCCCCAAGAATGCAAGGGCGACGTAGCAATTTCGTCGTCTTTGCGGCCCCTGTGAAGGCAGGGGTCAGGCAACCACTTTTGATTCTGTTCCCCTTTGTAGGGGACCCTTTTTGATTTTGCTCCCCACGCCAGTTGCAACATGTTGAGTTGTTGCTGCATGACGATCGGGAATGACCACGGGACGTGATCATTCCAAGTTCGGGGACTCAACAATATTGGATGGAGGCATGCCATTTGAGGGATGTTTACTCAGAATCTTATGTCACAGATAGTACCGAGATTGTTGTGTATTACTGGTGGCTTAGTCGCACAGCTTTGAGTGCGGACTGGGATGTTATGGGTGTGGTGTGGGTTGTGCGTGACTCATTGTTGAATGCGTCATCTACGCTGTGGGGTCGTAGGAAGATGTTGGTTGAGTCACGGGCGCAACGTACTTTGGAAGCACCGTCTATTGATATGGTCTATGTGCCTCCCTTGCTTGCGGCACAAATATTTAATGTGCGCAATACATATTGGTTGTTGCACTTGTTGTTGGTTTCCCCAACATGCACTTCCTTGTGCCTCATGTGATCCGTGGTGTAACAAGCCGTACATAGTGGGTGCAAGCACCGAGGAGTTGGCCATAGTCAACCTCATTGCCAAACAAGAAGGCATTGAGCCAAGGCCGCAGAAGAGGTGGGACAGGTTTTTGGGTGAGTTGTTTGAGCATCCCAAGTGGTCTAGGAACGACTTTGAAAAAAATGATTTTTTTCGCCCCGGGGACCCTGGTGGACCCACCGTTGGCCCCAACTGTGCGCGGGCTTGGCTGCTGTCCGGCTCCACCAAGTGACCACTGGTACGGGGGTCTAGGCGGCTCGTTGGGCGATTCTGAGGCTTGGAAACCACAAAAAGTGGGGGGTTGCGGGTGGACTAGGTGCTCTCGGAATTCGGTTTTGAGCCCCGTAGCCCAAGATACGGCCTGTTCTTGGTTTCGGGCTGTTGGTGCACATGGCGCAGATTTTGGGGCTTTTTGGCGCCTTTTTGGGCCGTTTCTCGGACATATCGTGGGGTTGAAGGGCACTAGAGGGCTCTTTGACACGGTGAAGTCAAGCCGCACGTGCAGTGTAGCCACCGTTTCACTTCGTTTGGCCGTTTTAACTAGGTTTGGGGGCCGTTTTGGGCCAAAAAGGGCTGTTTTGGGGCACAACTTGCGCTGTTTTGGGAGGGCACCTCCCGACTTGGCACCCCCGCCCCGGGGCGCCACCGGTGAGTTTTTGGCTCAAAACTTGGATTTGGCGAGGGCACCACCTAGGCTCTAGGATGGCTAGAGTAGAGTAGAGCCCGGAGCGATGAGGCCGAGCAATGGCCAAAACGGAAAGGAGAAGTGCTTGTTGCTTGCTTGTTGCTTGCTTGTTGCTTGCTTGCTTGTTAGCTAGATTTAAGGGGAGAGGGGTGTAGTAATATATGATGTAAAAGCTCCTTCTTTTCTTGAGCCTCATTTTGTTTCTGCTGACCTTGCAATACACGGTTTGGTCCGGGTAAGGCACCACTTACACAAGTGGCCTGGAATCGACCAGGGGACACCATGCCCTTAAGAACAACTACCACCTACCGTTGACCCCCCCCCCATAAACTTTGTGTTTTTTGTTCAAATTCGAATCCAAATTTGTGACTACCTAGTAACCTAGTAAGGAAAATTTTTGAAAACTTTTTTGCTTTTTTACCAATTAAAAAAAACTTTTTACAAAAATTTACTAGGTTTTACTACATTTTACTACATTTTACTAGGTTTGAGTACATCGCATACTACGTTTTACCACATGGCCGCTGGGGGTGGGCCAACAATGGGTTGTCTTGATGGATATTGTGGAGCGAAAATGCAAACAGGACGACACCAACCCATCTCTTGCAGCAGATTTTGATTCACACCGCTCTTCAAATAGTGATGACAGTGTGGACCATGTTCAGGTGTTTTCAAGTGATGCCGAGGTGCATGAGTAAATGACACTTAGAACATTTGAGAAAAAGTTGAGGATATCTTTCACGCAACCCTTTAGTGCTGGACAAAATTTATTACAATTTTATCTCCATTTCAGCGTCCACGCTTGTACACGGTGGTACACACCAGAAGGGGGTGCATATGTGTGTCAAAAGGAGATGATTGCGAGATTAAGAGCAGGCCACACAGCCAGCACATCACAGGCAGTGGAGCTCCTGGGTGATTGGGGCCTGGGCATGCAGGGATGCAGGATGCAGTAGGCACCACATTGAGTGTACATAACACATGTGTTGTGTTGTGCTGAGAGGGCAGAGACGGTGGAGCACGCTGATCCCAACGTTGCTGCGATGCGCACAGGGCTGTAGAGAGGTGGTGGATGAATGAATGCAATGATGTAGTTCAAATCCAAAATACATGCGTGGCACACACACAGGGTCTACTTTTTCTCGACATTATGGATCTTTCTGCAAAACGGCCCTCAGTTTTGGCGGCCTTTGCTGTGGCCATTGTCACAGTGAGTGTAGTGAGCTATCAGCTGGGGGCAAATGCAGCCCAAGCTCAAACTCAAATGGTCTCTACTGTGTCCACTGGAGTGAGAACGCCACTGACCAGGATGACCACCGCCTCAAGGCCACAGGTGACCTCTTTGAACGTGGCTGCTGGAGCTGAAGTGCAAGGTGTGCAGCAAGAGACAGCAATGGTGGACCCTGACCAAATGGACCAAGAGTTATATATCCTTGCGGACGGTCCGCAACAACGCAGTTTGACATCGAAACTCTTGGGTCTGTTTGGTGTGGCCAGTATTGTGGCCGGATTGTTCGTCATGTTTGGATCGCGACAGAAGGCTTCTGAGGAAATCCCCTTGAATGGAAACAAGAAATGGGCTATGGCAGCAGCTGCAGCCGCCAATCCTACATACAAATGCACAACTACCGAGGGTGAGTTTACCGTGGAGCTCTTTTTGGATCAGATGCCTGTGACTGCTTCCAACTGGATGGATTTGGCTGATTCTGGCTACTACAACGGTATCCATTTTCATCGTGTCATTCCCAATTTTATGCTGCAGTTCGGATGCCCATTTGCACGTGACCCCAAAAACCCTCGCTGTGGGACTGGGGGTCCCGACCCCAATACATCATTCAAGGTTGGTGACCAAGATGTGCAGCGCAATGGAGGAGGTAACATTCCCGATGAGCTGGAAGTTCAGATCTCCAATGAGCCGATGACCCTGTCCATGGCGAACACGGGGATGCCCAACAGTGGAGGTTCCCAATTTTTCATCAACACAGTGCACAATGATTTCTTGGACTGGTGGCGTGATGACCTGGCCCCCTCCAAGCACCCCGTCTTTGGATGCGTGACTGATGGTTTTGACGTCATTATGAAGATCAGTAGTACTCCAACAGACCGCCGTGACAGCCCACAGGACCCCATTCAAATGATCAGTATTGAGAGGATTAACTGATTGTCCTGGACATGCATGTGGCTGAGCTCTGTTCTGAGGTTGCATCTGGATTTCTGTAAGGATCCTTGACCAGATGCAGCTGCAGTGGAATTATCATTGGCACATCAGGAATGGGGCTTTTACGAAGAGATGTGGCTCTTTTTTTTTTCAGGGCACTGAGTAGACCAGACAGTGACCGATATATGGGTTTTACGATATATAGTCTGATTTGATCACCCTGCACCGGCAGCTCTGATACAGTAACCGAAAGACAATTGCGCCTTCGTCATCTTGTTTTCTGTTGTTCTTGTATGTGTGCTTGTCAGGGTGGGCGTTATAAAAAGGCGGGAGAAGCACACACATGCATATGTAATCATAGGTACATGATGTTTCGTTGTCTGTATCCCAGTGGGAGGCGAGATAGGGCAAAAGGTAGATAGGTCACACGGCGAAGACAGAAGAGAAGCCATGGAGGACCAGTTCTCAGCTGAATTTCACGTGGCTACCCCAGCTGCCTTTCCGAAACTTGTACTTACATTAGTACTTTTGCCCTCCTGGGCCCTGGCACTGTCCTTCCAAGCCAATTTGATAAAAAAAGTAGCACCAAAGTCATCGTGTAGCATAGGCTGGTCTCACGTTGGGAGTTTTACTACATCTGATTTTGTGCTAGTTGTAAGTTCGTGGTTCCAGTTTTGCTTGAACTGGTAAAAGCCAGCATTGCATGCAAGTTGAACATTGCTCTGCATGTTCTTCCTGGTAATTCAGCACATGATGGATTTCATCCCCCCCCCCCCCCCCCGCAAACTCATGAAGTGGTGTAGCATGAGTTATCTGAGACACCCAATAGATAATTCTGGCTGAACTTGAGCAATTTAATGAATGGTGCATGGCCTAGTCATGAATGGGTTCACACGATCCAAAGCATTGACAATGGGGGAGTGAGATTTAGCAACTTTTGAGGCAGCAACGGCCTAGAGCAACAGCAGTATCAGCCAAGAGCAGCTGGCTGCAGTAGTACCCATTGATACCAATTTGGAACAACAACCCATCGCACCATTGGCCATGGCCTACGACAGCCGAGAGCAGTAGTAATATGCAGTACTAGGCACAAGTAGTGGCATGCATACATAGACATCACATGCCCCCATCCCCCGCTTTCTGGGGCCATCCACATGCGACACCCCAAGTGGTCAAATTGGGGGTTTGACTGCTTGTAAAACCTTTATTTTGACCCAAACAAGTAGGCCCCTTCGGCACCAAATTATTGAGCAGGACAAAACCAACCCATCTCTTGCAGCAGATTTTGATTCACACCGCTCTTCAAATAGTGATGACAGTGTGGACCATGTTCAGGTGTTTTCAAGTGATGCCGAGGTGCATGAGTAAATGACACTTAGAACATTTGAGAAAAAGCTGAGGATATCTTTCACGCAGCCCTTTAGTGCTGGACAAAATTTATTACAATTTTATCTCCATTTCAGCGTCCACGCTTGTACACGGTGGTACACACCAGAAGGGGGTGCATATGTGTGTCAAAAGGAGATGATTGCGAGATTAAGAGCAGGCCACACAGCCAGCACATCACAGGCAGTGGAGCTCCTGGGTGATTGGGGCCTGGGCATGCAGGGATGCAGGATGCAGTAGGCACCACATTGAGTGTACATAACACATGTGTTGTGTTGTGCTGAGAGGGCAGAGACGGTGGAGCACGCTGATCCCAACGTTGCTGCGATGCGCACAGGGCTGTAGAGAGGTGGTGGATGAATGAATGCAATGATGTAGTTCAAATCCAAAATACATGCGTGGCACACACACAGGGTCTACTTTTTCTCGACATTATGGATCTTTCTGCAAAACGGCCCTCAGTTTTGGCGGCCTTTGCTGTGGCCATTGTCACAGTGAGTGTAGTGAGCTATCAGCTGGGGGCAAATGCAGCCCAAGCTCAAACTCAAATGGTCTCTACTGTGTCCACTGGAGTGAGAACGCCACTGACCAGGATGACCACCGCCTCAAGGCCACAGGTGACCTCTTTGAACGTGGCTGCTGGAGCTGAAGTGCAAGGTGTGCAGCAAGAGACAGCAATGGTGGACCCTGACCAAATGGACCAAGAGTTATATATCCTTGCGGACGGTCCGCAACAACGCAGTTTGACATCGAAACTCTTGGGTCTGTTTGGTGTGGCCAGTATTGTGGCCGGATTGTTCGTCATGTTTGGATCGCGACAGAAGGCTTCTGAGGAAATCCCCTTGAATGGAAACAAGAAATGGGCTATGGCAGCAGCTGCAGCCGCCAATCCTACATACAAATGCACAACTACCGAGGGTGAGTTTACCGTGGAGCTCTTTTTGGATCAGATGCCTGTGACTGCTTCCAACTGGATGGATTTGGCTGATTCTGGCTACTACAACGGTATCCATTTTCATCGTGTCATTCCCAATTTTATGCTGCAGTTCGGATGCCCATTTGCACGTGACCCCAAAAACCCTCGCTGTGGGACTGGGGGTCCCGACCCCAATACATCATTCAAGGTTGGTGACCAAGATGTGCAGCGCAATGGAGGAGGTAACATTCCCGATGAGCTGGAAGTTCAGATCTCCAATGAGCCGATGACCCTGTCCATGGCGAACACGGGGATGCCCAACAGTGGAGGTTCCCAATTTTTCATCAACACAGTGCACAATGATTTCTTGGACTGGTGGCGTGATGACCTGGCCCCCTCCAAGCACCCCGTCTTTGGATGCGTGACTGATGGTTTTGACGTCATTATGAAGATCAGTAGTACTCCAACAGACCGCCGTGACAGCCCACAGGACCCCATTCAAATGATCAGTATTGAGAGGATTAACTGATTGTCCTGGACATGCATGTGGCTGAGCTCTGTTCTGAGGTTGCATCTGGATTTCTGTAAGGATCCTTGACCAGATGCAGCTGCAGTGGAATTATCATTGGCACATCAGGAATGGGGCTTTTACGAAGAGATGTGGCTCTTTTTTTTTTCAGGGCACTGAGTAGACCAGACAGTGACCGATATATGGGTTTTACGATATATAGTCTGATTTGATCACCCTGCACCGGCAGCTCTGATACAGTAACCGAAAGACAATTGCGCCTTCGTCATCTTGTTTTCTGTTGTTCTTGTATGTGTGCTTGTCAGGGTTGGCGTTATAAAAAGGCGGGAGGAGCACACCCTTATTTGGGTGTTGGGGGGGGGGTCTCCCAAAGGATTGGTACACAACCTGCCCATGCATTTCTTCACCCGGGGCAGCTCAAAAATCGAAGTTTTCGAAACTCATGTGTTTGATACCGTCATCACCTAAAAGGACCATCCAAGGTATGTAAAGCATGTTTTAGGCCATATTTAGGTGTTTTTCACCCTATTTGGGTATTGGGCGCACGGGGGGGGACTTTTGCTTCGCACTTCTGCTTTGTGCCTGACGGTACCGGTCGTGCACACGCATCCGTATCCCATAGCGGGGGATCCCAAGGGATTTGTACGCAATCTGCTTATGCAGTTTTTCACCCTGGGCAGCTCAAAAATCAAAATCACCTCGCAGAGGTTGTTAGATCCAAGCCAGGGAGGCGTATATAGGGGAAAAGGCCACATACTCCCTCATTTTGGGCCTTTTTAGGCCTATTCGCGTACCCTACCCCAAGGGGTTGAATTGTTAGTTTGTAAAATCATCCCTTGTAAAATCATTATTTTCTCCACTAAACGCATCCCCCAATGAGTTTTTGGTCCGTACCCCCCCCCCCCAGACCCCCCCCCACTTGAAACCCACTTTTTGGAGGTTTTGAGGGGGGGGGTGTCGAAAAATGACACCCCCCCCTTTCTTTGTGTCGAAAATCATGAATCTCTTGGTTTTTTTTTATTTTGAGCCAAAAAAAGTGTTTCCGGGTCCCAACTCCATGGGGTTTGTATGGGGCAGAGTGGGACGAGCGCAGTTTATGCACTTTTCAGCCATTTTTGCTATGTTGCTTAGGCGGCTCAAGTTGCATGGTATAAAACGACAGAAAGTGCCCAAAATACACGGCCTGAAAAAACATCAAAAGAACCATTCTTTGGTTTGCAAAAAATCAAGCCGTTTTTGGAACACCAAAACAACTCTTATGTAAGGAATTTGGCCTTTTCTTGGTCCTGATGGGTCCAAAAAATGCTTTTTTGGGGGCAATGGACTGTTCCTTGCGCGAGGCCTCGCGCAAGGAGCAGTCCATTGCCCCTCCAAAGTCAGGTAATGATGGTAGAATTGAGGAATCAAGCAGGCGCCTACACTGGAGTGACATTACAGGCACCCTTGACTTGATCACATTGTACAATATGTTTACGCGGGCGGACATTCAGTGCTCTAAACAAGCCTTGCAAATCTAATTGATGACTCAAGAAATCATTTCAAATGTTGTTGCATTCCTAACAAAAGGAGCACATACGTTGGAGGTGTTGCACAGGGTGCATCCTTCAGCATTGCTCATGATGCACACGTGCCACAACTTATGGGGAGTGTCAAGCAAAAAAAAGAGTATCACTGGTAACACATGAAGCATGTCCACTCTACAGATGACGCTGAGCTGGACAGGGACCCCCCTTGTAGCTTTGGCTGAAGAAAAATTGATCCTTCCGTTGTTGACTATAGATCAAAGTAAAATGTGCAAAGAAAATATGAATTTGCCATGCGTGGCACTTTTTTGAGCGTTTGTTTGGGCCAAAAAAACTGATTTTTTGGAGAGTAAAATGCAATGTAGTGCAAACGACACCAATTATCAAGATGATGTTCGATACCTGGAGAAAGAAGGTGCCTTGGGGGAAGCAGTCTGCCAAGCGCAGAGGCTGACCAAGCCCAAAAAGAGTTTTTCCGCCTCCGGGGGGGGCAAGCTTCTGGTAAATTTCAATGACTCAACGACAATGTAGGTACTCGTTGCTTCAGTGAAGGTTGTGCACAAGCGCTATCAGATGAGAACCCATCATAATGGTACAAAGAATATATTTTCTGGGCCTTTTTTTGCGCGAGGCCTCGCGCAATGAGGACTGCAATGCAGTCCCAGAACTTGAAAGTCACAACCTATACCTCTTTTTTCGGGCAGTGCAAATCAAAAATCAAACCGTGGGGTGGGTACTAAGACCACTCGACCCTGAAGCCGTCTTTCCAAAGGAAAATGAATCGGGTGAGGTTTTTGGTTTAGTAAGTTATGCGCGAGGCCTCGCGCATGGGGCAGCCCTTGAACCACATGTTGCATATGTTTTGCATTGATATTTAATCCGCCATGCTTCTGTTTTAATGATCCTTGGTCTTGATTGCGCGAGGCCTCGCGCATAGAATTCGATCAATAAATCATTTTTCCAGGTATGCAATGAACATGCAGAACAGAAAATGATGTTGCAATCATTTTTTCTGCAGACCATGTTCATCCAAAAAACAAGGGGAACGCAAAATGTATTTCTTGGCCAATTTCCGCTAAAAGCACATCATTTTCCACTGAAATCATAAGATTTATTTATTCTTTTTATAGTTTTTTTTTGTTTTCGGCTGTCCGAAAAAAGGCACGAAATGGCACAAATGGTAAGAAAGATACTTTCTTTGGACTAATATTCTGTTTTCAAAAAACAGAGCCTGTGAAAAACTATTTTTTTGCATGGTCCAAATTCGGTGCATTTGGTGTGATTTTGACCATACAACTTGAGCCGCCTAAGTGTTGGCGGTTTTGGCGACCTCGGTGACCCCGTGGTACCCACTCTGAGGGGTGTGAGTGGGGATGTTGTGACAGTATATGCCTACTAGGATACAAAAGCATTTTTTTACAGTGCCCTGCCGAGGGCCGGTCAAAACCCCTGCCAAAGACGCGTAATGACTGGTTCCACCAATAATGGCCTTCATGAGTGAATGGGCCGGTACACAACCTGCTCATGCAGTTTTTCACCTTGGAAAGCTCAAAAATCGAAGTTTTCGGAACTTGTTTTTTGGATATTGTGATCACTTAAAATGACCATCCAAGGTATGTAAAGCATGTTTTGGCCGTATTTACGTGTTTTTCACCTTTTGTGGGTATTGGGGGGGGGGGGGGGGGGCTCCCAAGGGATTGGTACACAACCTGGTTACGCAGTTTTTCACCCTGGGCAGCTCAAAAATCGAAGTTTTCGAAACTTATTTTTTTTGATACTGTGATCACCAAAAATGACCATCCAAGGTATGTAAAGCATGTTTTAGGCAGTATTCACGTGTTTTTCACCCTATTTGGGAATTGGGTGTGGGGGGGGGGGGGGAATCAAACGGGATTGGTACACAACCTGCTTATGCAACTTTTCAGCCTACACAGCTCAAAAATCGAAGGTTTCTGAAACTTATTTTTTGGATATTGTGATCACCTAACATGACCATCCAAGATATTTAAAGCATGTTTTAGCCCGTAGTTATGTGTGTTGCTTGGGGTAGATTCTCGGCGAGGTGGACTTGCCGAAGGCAATGGAATTTCACAACACTGCGTGCACATTGTGTAGACACTGTTGGCCATTGACGTATGTATGTATGTATGCATATGTATGCATGCATGCATGCATTTGTGCATGTATGTATGCTGCATGTATGTGTGTGTGCGTCTGTGTGTGTGTCTTTTGTGTGTCTTTTGTGTGTCTTGGCCTGATAAGATTCGTTGAGCGAGCAGTGCTGTGCTACGTTTGCTTTGCTCTGCCTGTTTGTCTCGCGTCAATCATGAGTGTGTGTGTGTGTGTGTGTGTGTATGAATGTATTGTATTGTATTGTATTGCATTGTATTGCATTGTATTGTATTGTATTGTATTGTATTGTATTGTATTGTATTGTATTGTGTTGTGTTGTATTGTATTGTATTGTATTGTATTGTATTGTATTGTATTGTATTGTATTGTATTGTATTGTATTGTATTGTATTGTATTGTATTGTATTGTATTGTATTGTATTGTATTGTATTGTATTGTATCGTATTGTATTATATTGTATCGTATCCCGTCGGGTCGGGTCGGGTCGGGTCCGGTCGGGTCATATTGTATCATATCGTGTTGCATTGCATTGTGTTGTGTTGCATTGTGTTGTATTGCATTGTATTGCATTGTAGTGTAGTGTATTATATTATATTTTATCGTTCCATACGGTATAGCATCGCGTCGCACTGCATTCTATCGTTTCGTTTTGCCTTGGATTGCATTGTACTGTACGGTATTGTACTACATGTATGTATGCATGCATGTTTCCATGCTTGCATGTATGCATGCATGCATGCATGCGTGCGTGTGTGCCTGTACATGACAGTGTACCCCCAAGTTTTGCACTTTCAGCACTGCATCGAGCTTTTGCCTGGCAGCGTACAACCCACCAGGGGGTGCTCTTTTTTGAGAACAGTGGGTCCCCCCTAAGTGGGGGGTGGGCCAACAATGGGTTGTCTAGATGGATATTGTGGAGCGAAAATGCAAACAGGACGACACCAACCCATCTCTTGCAGCAGATTTTGATTCACACCGCTCTTCAAATAGTGATGACAGTGTGGACCATGTTCAGGTGTCTTCAAGTGATGCTGAGGTGCATGAGTAAATGACACTTAGAACAGAACATTTGAGAAAAAGTTGAGGATATCTTTCACGCAGCCCTTTAGTGCTGGACAAAATTTATCACAATTTTATCTCCATTTCAGCGTCCACGCTTGTACACAGTGGTACACACCAGAAGAGCCAGCACATCACAGGCAGTGGAATTCTGGGTGATTGGGGCCTGGGCATGCAGGGATGCAGGATGCAGTAGGCACCACATTGAGTGTACATAACACATGTGTTGTGTTGTGCTGAGAGGGCAGAGACGGTGGAGCACGCTGATCCCAACGTTGCTGCGATGCGCACAGGGCTGTAGAGAGGTGGTGGATGAATGAATGCAATGATGTAGTTCAAATCCAAAATACATGCGTGGCACACACACAGGGTCTACTTTTTCTCGACATTATGGATCTTTCTGCAAAACGGCCCTCAGTTTTGGCGGCCTTTGCTGTGGCCATTGTCACAGTGAGTGTAGTGAGCTATCAGCTGGGGGCAAATGCAGCCCAAGCTCAAACTCAAATGGTCTCTACTGTGTCCACTGGAGTGAGAACGCCACTGACCAGGATGACCACCGCCTCAAGGCCACAGGTGACCTCTTTGAACGTGGCTGCTGGAGCTGAAGTGCAAGGTGTGCAGCAAGAGACAGCAATGGTGGACCCTGACCAAATGGACCAAGAGTTATATATCCTTGCGGACGGTCCGCAACAACGCAGTTTGACATCGAAACTCTTGGGTCTGTTTGGTGTGGCCAGTATTGTGGCCGGATTGTTCGTCATGTTTGGATCGCGACAGAAGGCTTCTGAGGAAATCCCCTTGAATGGAAACAAGAAATGGGCTATGGCAGCAGCTGCAGCCGCCAATCCTACATACAAATGCACAACTACCGAGGGTGAGTTTACCGTGGAGCTCTTTTTGGATCAGATGCCTGTGACTGCTTCCAACTGGATGGATTTGGCTGATTCTGGCTACTACAACGGTATCCATTTTCATCGTGTCATTCCCAATTTTATGCTGCAGTTCGGATGCCCATTTGCACGTGACCCCAAAAACCCTCGCTGTGGGACTGGGGGTCCCGACCCCAATACATCATTCAAGGTTGGTGACCAAGATGTGCAGCGCAATGGAGGAGGTAACATTCCCGATGAGCTGGAAGTTCAGATCTCCAATGAGCCGATGACCCTGTCCATGGCGAACACGGGGATGCCCAACAGTGGAGGTTCCCAATTTTTCATCAACACAGTGCACAATGATTTCTTGGACTGGTGGCGTGATGACCTGGCCCCCTCCAAGCACCCCGTCTTTGGATGCGTGACTGATGGTTTTGACGTCATTATGAAGATCAGTAGTACTCCAACAGACCGCCGTGACAGCCCACAGGACCCCATTCAAATGATCAGTATTGAGAGGATTAACTGATTGTCCTGGACATGCATGTGGCTGAGCTCTGTTCTGAGGTTGCATCTGGATTTCTGTAAGGATCCTTGACCAGATGCAGCTGCAGTGGAATTATCATTGGCACATCAGGAATGGGGCTTTTACGAAGAGATGTGGCTCTTTTTTTTTTCAGGGCACTGAGTAGACCAGACAGTGACCGATATATGGGTTTTACGATATATAGTCTGATTTGATCACCCTGCACCGGCAGCTCTGATACAGTAACCGAAAGACAATTGCGCCTTCGTCATCTTGTTTTCTGTTGTTCTTGTATGTGTGCTTGTCAGGGTTGGCGTTATAAAAAGGCGGGAGAAGCACACACATGCATATGTAATCATAGGTACATGATGTTTCGTTGTCTGTATCCCAGTGGGAGGCGAGATAGGGCAAAAGGTAGATAGGTCACATGGCGAAGACAGAAGAGAAGCCATGGGGGACCAGTTCTCAGCTGAATTTCACGTGGCTACCCCAGCTGCCTTTCCGAAACTTGTACTTACATTAGTACTTTTGCCCTCCTGGGCCCTGGCACTGTCCTTCCAAGCCAATTTGATAAAAAAAAGTAGCACCAAAGTCATCGTGTAGCATAGGCTGGTCTCACGTTGGGAGTTTTACTACATCTGATTTTGTGCTAGTTGTAAGTTCGTGGTTCCAGTTTTGCTTGAACTGGTAAAAGCCAGCATTGCATGCAAGTTGAACATTGCTCTGCATGTTCTTCCTGGTAATTCAGCACATGATGGATTTCATCCCCCCCCCCCCCCCCGCAAACTCATGAACGCGGCACTTCACCCGACATATGGTCCCACAAACACACAGCTATCATGCTATGCAGCCTAGTCAGCTCGCACGTATCACAGTGAATGTCTACCTCCCCTTTTTCTCTCCAGCAGGAGAACAGAAAGCCGTATAGTTAGGCCGAAGGAGTGCATCAGGCTATACGGCCCTGTGAATCACTGCGACACATCAACACAGACGCAGCTTGAGGGCGTGGCCGTTTTTCATGCACCATCTAGCTCAGCAACACACAGGTATTGATCTTTAGTGGTTCGCCGTCCACAGGTTATATAACAAATGCAGCTCCCACTGGCACCGCTGATTGAAACCTTGTACCTACTTGTTGTACATTGAATAGTGGAGCACCCCAACCAAGAAGGGGACACATGTATTTGTGTGAGAACCTCTGGACTAATGGCCGAAAGTGTCTATGGCGGGGACATTCAGTCGATCAGCACCGACCATTGATCCCCCGCAAACTCATGAAGTGGTGTAGCATGAGTTATCTGAGACACCCAATAGATAATTCTGGCTGAACTTGAGCAATTTAATGAATGGTGCATGGCCTAGTCATGAATGGGTTCACACGATCCAGAGCATTGACAATGGGGGAGTGAGATTTAGCAACTTTTGAGGCAGCAACGGCCTAGAGCAACAGCAGTATCAGCCAAGAGCAGCTGGCTGCAGTAGTACCCATTGATACCAATTTGGAACAACAACCCATCGCACCATTGGCCATGGCCTACGACAGCCGAGAGCAGTAGTAATATGCAGTACTAGGCACAAGTAGTGGCATGCATACATAGACATCACATGCCCCCATCCCCCGCTTTCTGGGGCCATCCACATGCGACACCCCAAGTGGTCAAATTGGGGGTTTGACTGCTTGTAAAACCTTTATTTTGACCCAAACAAGTAGGCCCCTTCGGCACCAAATTATTGAGCAGGACAAAACCAACCCATCTCTTGCAGCAGATTTTGATTCACACCGCTCTTCAAATAGTGATGACAGTGTGGACCATGTTCAGGTGTTTTCAAGTGATGCCGAGGTGCATGAGTAAATGACACTTAGAACATTTGAGAAAAAGTTGAGGATATCTTTCACGCAGCCCTTTAGTGCTGGACAAAATTTATTACAATTTTATCTCCATTTCAGCGTCCACGCTTGTACACGGTGGTACACACCAGAAGGGGGTGCATATGTGTGTCAAAAGGAGATGATTGCGAGATTAAGAGCAGGCCACACAGCCAGCACATCACAGGCAGTGGAGCTCCTGGGTGATTGGGGCCTGGGCATGCAGGGATGCAGGATGCAGTAGGCACCACATTGAGTGTACATAACACATGTGTTGTGTTGTGCTGAGAGGGCAGAGACGGTGGAGCACGCTGATCCCAACGTTGCTGCGATGCGCACAGGGCTGTAGAGAGGTGGTGGATGAATGAATGCAATGATGTAGTTCAAATCCAAAATACATGCGTGGCACACACACAGGGTCTACTTTTTCTCGACATTATGGATCTTTCTGCAAAACGGCCCTCAGTTTTGGCGGCCTTTGCTGTGGCCATTGTCACAGTGAGTGTAGTGAGCTATCAGCTGGGGGCAAATGCAGCCCAAGCTCAAACTCAAATGGTCTCTACTGTGTCCACTGGAGTGAGAACGCCACTGACCAGGATGACCACCGCCTCAAGGCCACAGGTGACCTCTTTGAACGTGGCTGCTGGAGCTGAAGTGCAAGGTGTGCAGCAAGAGACAGCAATGGTGGACCCTGACCAAATGGACCAAGAGTTATATATCCTTGCGGACGGTCCGCAACAACGCAGTTTGACATCGAAACTCTTGGGTCTGTTTGGTGTGGCCAGTATTGTGGCCGGATTGTTCGTCATGTTTGGATCGCGACAGAAGGCTTCTGAGGAAATCCCCTTGAATGGAAACAAGAAATGGGCTATGGCAGCAGCTGCAGCCGCCAATCCTACATACAAATGCACAACTACCGAGGGTGAGTTTACCGTGGAGCTCTTTTTGGATCAGATGCCTGTGACTGCTTCCAACTGGATGGATTTGGCTGATTCTGGCTACTACAACGGTATCCATTTTCATCGTGTCATTCCCAATTTTATGCTGCAGTTCGGATGCCCATTTGCACGTGACCCCAAAAACCCTCGCTGTGGGACTGGGGGTCCCGACCCCAATACATCATTCAAGGTTGGTGACCAAGATGTGCAGCGCAATGGAGGAGGTAACATTCCCGATGAGCTGGAAGTTCAGATCTCCAATGAGCCGATGACCCTGTCCATGGCGAACACGGGGATGCCCAACAGTGGAGGTTCCCAATTTTTCATCAACACAGTGCACAATGATTTCTTGGACTGGTGGCGTGATGACCTGGCCCCCTCCAAGCACCCCGTCTTTGGATGCGTGACTGATGGTTTTGACGTCATTATGAAGATCAGTAGTACTCCAACAGACCGCCGTGACAGCCCACAGGACCCCATTCAAATGATCAGTATTGAGAGGATTAACTGATTGTCCTGGACATGCATGTGGCTGAGCTCTGTTCTGAGGTTGCATCTGGATTTCTGTAAGGATCCTTGACCAGATGCAGCTGCAGTGGAATTATCATTGGCACATCAGGAATGGGGCTTTTACGAAGAGATGTGGCTCTTTTTTTTTTCAGGGCACTGAGTAGACCAGACAGTGACCGATATATGGGTTTTACGATATATAGTCTGATTTGATCACCCTGCACCGGCAGCTCTGATACAGTAACCGAAAGACAATTGCGCCTTCGTCATCTTGTTTTCTGTTGTTCTTGTATGTGTGCTTGTCAGGGTTGGCGTTAAAAAGGCGGGAGGAGCACACACAACTTTGATATTCCTCAAACCCTCGTTTGAATTGCAGTTTCACACTTTGAAACCTGCGTTCCTTGCTGGAATAGTGGCTGGCCACTGTAGGGCGTCGGTGGACAGGAGGAAATGGCAAAGGATGGAAAAAATTGGCAGAACAACAGGACAAGGGTGAAAATACATCCATAGTGCTGAGCGTGCCAATATGTAATTACGCAGATGCAATTGATGTGTTTTTTTTGCTTATTTTCAAGCTCTGCATGACTCAGTGTACGTTGAACAATTTTTCTGTACACCTGGGCAATATGCATCAATGTGCAGGAAACCTAGGAGCCCTACTGCCACAGCTGTGTTGTTGCCAGGTGGTCTTGCCGCTACATGAGGGCAGAACGCTCTCTAGAGGCAGTCGCATAACCGCCTAGGACTTTATGAAAAGAGCTATGCTGTGGGCACCTGCACTATGGCGCTGCTCTGTAGGATAGGTTTATGCGTGCCACTGGCACCCAGTCTCCACATGAGCATTGCACTGCACACCAACGCCTGCTCCGCTCTTTTTCACACATAATTTCCTTTGTTTCAGCATGGGTAAGAGTTGTTTTGGCTGTGAATTTCTGAATGCGTTTGCGGGGTGAGGGGGCTGGTGGTGTGGCAAGGTTGGTAACATTGGATGGTGGCCATGTTGAATGTGGTGTTCATCACGCTTGGGGCTGGTCATGCCTAGTAGCTGCCATGTTGCTGTGCCCTTGCAGGAGAGGAACGTCTGCAGCCCTTCCCGGTGTGTCTTGCCAACAGTGACAAAGTGTGCCACCTGATGGGGTGTCGTAGCATTGATCCAACTGGCATTGTGGATTGGTTTCTTTTTGTAAAAATGTGTTTCCAAAACACACAGAGAAGGTCAATGTTGTAGAAAGTATTCATCAGGCTGCTATCATGACGATGGTCGTCCCATCGACAGTAGTTTTACGAGCAATAACAAAACCCCAAACAACCGAGAACAATGGACACATACATTTCACGTACAATTGGTGCATGTCCATGGTCCTGTGCTTTATAAAGTAGTGCATCATTCAAGAGTTGGCGAACCAATCTCCCCAACGTGTTCAAGCAATAGGCAGCTTCCTTTACACCGAACTTGAACAAAGACGAGATTCTATATCAACTGGCCCCTTATCTTCAGTCCCTCCTTTAGGCGGCCGCATCACAGCGTATGTGCTTCCAACAGACCATTCAAGCTTATTGGTCTTCTTTCACTGTCACAAAAGTTATGATGTTCAGTGTTCATACTCTGTATTCTGCCCCCATGTGGTGACTCTCATGTGCATGTCATGAGAGCCCCCCCCCCCCCGCTTTCCCCAGTCCAATCAATAGGCCACAGCAGACAGCCCCAAAAATCTAGCACAAAATTGTCTCCATTGGGAGAATGAGGGAACGTCAGCGCGCCAGGCACGCCAGGCAAAGTTTCAACGGTCACTGTCCCACCTCCAACTGTTTGGGAGCATCTGTCTGTATGGGATTATCTGACCTAGCCTAGCACAATGGGATTTGGGCACTTATTTTAGTGCCCAAGACAGCAAGCACTGATTCCAAGAGAGGGAGATATTGTCATTACATTCCCTCGCCACCACTTCTTCCAGTCATGCAAGAATGACTTGTGCTTTTGCAATTGTGAAAAGGGCACCCCAAGCTCGGTATGACAATGGCAAAGCATTGGGATAGATGGCTGGAACATTGATTTGATGGAGGGCGCGCCGGGCAAACGTTCCCCCAATGTGCTTCCTACAGCACCTACTGTACATAGTTTGGGCAATTGTCCCAGGGCATAGAAAGTGTAATTGTGCCTCTTCCTTGCCATAGTTTGGTGTTCAATTGGTGTGTCAGCCCTGTTAGGCTGTTTCTCTACACAAATGGTTTGCCCAGAAAAGTGCCCAGAAGAGTGCCCATTTTCACAAGTCAGCGCATTACCCTTACCCTGTGGCACTTGTGGTGTGTGCTGTGCAGTGTGCCTGCAGTGCACCTGGGGCACGCAAAAAGAGTTCTCATTGTTGTGCTAATTCGTGGAACCTTGGTGGAATTGTAGGCACATTGCATGCAAGAGTGCATATGCAGAGGCTGGGTCTTGAAGTTGGAGGGAGCATAAGCGCCCCATGAGAGGGAGCTCGTTTGTGCCGCCTGCAATTCCCCTGATCTGACCTCTTCCTTGGGCTCAAGGCATGCTGGTTCAAAAAAGGATAGCAACAGCTGTTGGTGGAAGTTTGAATTTTTGCCGCCAATCCGTGTGGGGCATCTGAAAATAATGAAACCTCAGGTATTACAGGACCCATAGATTACCAACAGTTGTGTCAGGCATCAGAAGCCATTTTGGTTTTGGAGCATTTCCAATTTCCAACTGGCGGGTAGGGGTTCAATTCTTTGGGACCTGGCCATAGCTTGGACTCGGGAACACACTCGTAACGAAGCTGCAAACACATTCGACTCACACACAAATTCGAAACTGCTTGGCGAACACATTGGACCCATTTGGACAAAGGTGAGGGGGGATGAGGTTGGAAGCGGAGTTCCCCGTTGCAATCGCACCGAATTATTGGGATGTACCTGAACAAGGCAACTTGGGGTATGTGACGAACTCAGAAGTTTAGCAGTTATCGTCATAGGGAGACTGTGGGTTAGAGGGACCGTATCCCTGCACCTCTGCTTTTAGGTGGACAGAATGGACTTCCTTCGGGACGGCCACAAGGTGGGTCTCTATAACGAAGAGAAACAGGGCTATGTCAATCGGTCTTTCGGCATCTCGACGTTGGGCCTGCGTGTACTGGCCATCGGCAGTCCGAATAAGCCGCACAAGGGCTTTGAGAGGAGCATCTTCATCGTGAAGAAGACTGAGGTTGTGTGAGAATTAGGGTCAGTGTTGGCGGCAATGCTTCTGCTGCTGGTCTTGGGCTTATGGGATTGCTGAGTGGCCGCTCAATACTGTACCCTGTACCCCGGGGGGGGGGGGGGGGGTCCTGTATACCTAAGACCAGCTTCCATTTTCCGGCGCCTTTAATAACAACAACCGTTTGTGCAGGAGGATCTTCTTGGTGCACAGGCATGGTGTTTCCCCTCCGTGACCATGGCTGCTCGCTAAGAGGGGCCGAGATGGAGGACCCCGCACCCAGCCCATGGGCTGTGCTCTTAAATGCGATGTCCCTGCGGCTCCTTTAATAGATTTCATTTTCACGGGAGGAAATTTTCTTCTGATCTGATCGGCGGGTGGTTGGGCCAAAATCCCAGGAAGGCAGGGATAGACCCCCCCTCCCCCCCCCGCCCAAAGGTGTCATTAAGCAATCCCCTGCTTTTGTGCTGGTTCTGGTGCTTGTCAAGGTACAGCCGGTCTTGGGCCTCACGATATGACCATTGCCGCCAAAGGCACTGAATGGGAAATTCTGTCAATGGGGGCCACGCGTTCGCGTGGCCCCCATTCCGTGCCTAACCCTTCCCCGACGCGCTATGTACCCCCCCTTCCCCCTGAATAAGCACGGCCCAGGTTGCATAAAACAACAGTGGCAGAAGGTCACCGTGCTGAGACAAGGTGTGCGAACGTGTGGACATGAAGGGGGCAGATGTTGGGTACTGCCACATTTGCCATGGCACCCAACGACATCAAAACGAATCAAAGAGCTTTGCACGCCAACGCAGAATGATCTGGTGGGCAAGACAACGATCTCACGACTCGGTTATCACGCAAGTCCCTGTGTCGCCGACATTCTCCACACTCAAATCGAGGCTGCCCCGTTGTCCATGAACAGGCACCAAGGCATTGACACGTGAGTATAGCGGCACATCCAAGAGAGTGCGTAGTTCACGTGTCGGCACACATTTGTGTGTTTGCACCGGTGCAAACCTGCACTTCGGTCTTGTTCGCCAACTTCCGGGAGCAGGCGCATGCACAGCATTCATGGAAGTCGCTGGTACTTTCCGGCGGCGGGGGGTATTACAGGGTTGAATTTCTGTCACGAATTCTGTGCGTAATTTTTGTGCGCAATTGGTGCCCTGCTCACTTGTACCATGCCAAAGGATTTGGCCAATTGTACTTAGTTTCCCATGGAAGTCCCAGAAGTGCTGAAGTGGTCTTTCCTCATTTGTACTGTTCCTGTGGCATTCGATGGGGTGCAGACAAGAGTGCTGCTTGATGCACCAGGAAACTCCTCCAGGAAATAACAGCAACCGTCCAGTATTCCTGACCAATTTTTGCCAACCCTGCACAATGTGTTCGCTCATTTTCAAGAAATGGTGCGGGTTTTGTTGCGCCAGAATTTGTAGATTCAGATTCCCCGCCGCCCGGTAGGAGCAAGGAGCATGGTGACAGTGCTGCGCCTATGGTGATGCTTACGCCCCATACCCCACGCTGGGAAGTGTTGGAGGACGACTTGGCTGCAGAAATGGGCCCATTGCACGCCCTGCCGCCCCCACCACCTGCCATCTACTTGCTATCTCAGACCAGTATTGGCAAGCGAAGCGTCGTCTGTTATGGATCCACCATTCGGTGTGTTTTCAACCCCCCCCACCGCACCCTCAGCTAGACAAGGGTCAAGGGAATGCAGAAGCGGGCAGTCGCTTGTACACAACGTGTAGGTAAGCTCTCGTACTTCAGCAATTCGCTGACGGTGATGAAGGATTTGTGGCAGGCTGAGCTGGAGCGTTTGTGGAGGTCCTGACTCCCTGCCAACTACCGCACCAAGGGAAGCCTACGGGCGTGGCAGTCTCCCACTGCATATCCTGGTTCCAGAGTCAGCTAATCCTCACTGCGTGTCAGATCCGCTACCACAGTCATTTGTGGGATCATCCTTGAGCTAGACAGCTCTGAACCTTGATTCCGAGAGGTTGTCTCGAGTACCATTTGATGTACGGGTGCTGACTTTACCTGCTTGCCACAGGCCGGCCGATTTTTAAGGCATTTGGGGCCAAACCGGCTGCGACGGGCTCAAAATGGGCGAAAACCACTTGTTTTGGCATCCCTCACGGTCCAGGATACATTTTGGAAAAATGCGTTTTCGACCCATTGTTGACCCATTGTGGTCCCAAAATGACCCAATTTCAGGGCATTTTGGGACTTTTGGAGGGCCAAAACGGGCTAAGACCACTTGCTCTGGGGGGGGGGGGGGGGGGGGCTCCTCCTCCTCCGCTGTGGTCACACGGTGAGAGTTTGCTGGTCCTTGCCCTGGGGGGATGAAGAGGGGATGCCACTTTCCGGGACGCTGGAACGCCTGCCCCGGGAGGCCGGCGTGCGCACCTGCTCCTGTTGCCTCTCAGGCTGCGCAACTGGAGCTCCAACTGCTGGGTCACGGTGTCCAAGAAGCAGGCCTCTACAGAACGGTATGACGGCGCGCCAATTCTGAGCCCGGCCGCTGCAGCCCTCGTGCGGTTCGAGCGCAGGGAGTCCAATAGGGACACCGGCCGTGAATAGGCCTCTTCATCCCCCGGTCGGTCAAGGCCCCTGTCTCCCAAGGACTGCTTGGCCCCACACGCCCCCCGCGTGACATGAACAGCATCCCCCAGGGGCTAAAGGGGCGTGATGCCCGCCGGGCAATGCTCCCGATGGGGTCATTGCATCAGGGCCATGGGATGTACCTGCCCCCCCCCCCCTCCCCCATTGCAAGAGCAACGCCCGGGTCACAGCAACGGTAGGTGTTGTTTCCGCCAAATTTTGGGACTTTAGCGTTGCTCTCACAATTGGAGGGGGGTGTCAAGATGGCCTGCACGTCGTCCAGAGTCGCCGGGGCCCGCTGCGTGTTGTATGCCCGGGCATAGCGGTCTCCACTGGGGGGGGGAGGGTGAGGGGCAAGGATGCATTAGAACGGCTGACAACCAGGAACCCCCCCCCCCCGCCTCCACCCATGGCCTTGTGTGACATTCACGTTGCGAGTTGTGGTGAGCACCTCCCAGCCTGGGGTCTTCGTGATGACCGCATACCGGGCACTGATCAGGCCGTCAGGGGAGGACGCCATGGGCAGAAGTTGCATTCTGGATTCCCACCCAAGGCAGGGGGATGCCCGCAGTAGTACAGATGCCCGCAGTAGTGCGGATGCCTGCTTGTCATAGCAGAAGGTTCAAAGGCAAGAGGCCAATAGGCGCCGCCACAGGCTAACTGAGCCAACCACCAAGGCCTTGTGCCAAACCCCCCCCCCGCCTCTGTGTGGCAATTGCAGATGTTGTCAACGCCAAAGTTTACTTTTTTATAACGTACACTTTCGGGACGCAGGGCCCGCAACCATTTGGATGAACAACAAGCTTGACTCCTCGTAGGGGAACGGCGAGTGAAGATTCATTTTGGGGGGGGGGAGACTGGGGGCTGTCACTGGAGCCCCCCGAAATGGAGGGGGGGAAAGGGTCCTGTGACTGAGCAGTAGTACCGGTCAAAAAAAAAAGGCATTTGTGTGCCAGCCTTTTGCCAGTCGAGCGTGCGGGGCTTCAGGGAACGGCTCACTTGGCGTCCTCAAACGTGTGAGGGCGGTGGTGCCCCCAAGGGTCAGACCTGCTTTCTTTTGCCGGGTTTGAGGGAGGATCTCAATGCCTTTTGTAGTGTCCCTTTTTGCAGGTCCTTTGGGAAAGGGGGAGAAGCAAAAACTGATGACTGGGGACCCCCGGGGCTCCGCATGCGGTGTTCCTCATTCAGGAGTCGCAATGCCCATCCCCGTGAAAAGCGGTGGCCGGTAAACTCGCTTTAGGCTCAGCCACCGGACCCTTTTTGAGGGGGTGGGGGTGGGGGGGGCTGGGAAAAGGGGCTCGACTGAGCCCCGCAGATGAATTTTTCCCCCGCCCGGGGCGCTGGGCGATTGGGTTACATGGAGCGCAGTGCACTCGTGGAAGTGCATGCAGGGCGGTGTCGCTGGCTGGCCCCCCTCCAGGACGCCATGGCACGGGGTTGGCTCCAAACGCAGCGTTGCAGAGCGACTTGGCTTCACTGACACGACAACGAAACCCGAACCGTCAAGGGCCTGGCGTGGCGGAACGTGTCGGGGGAACGGACCATGAACGCCCATTTGCTGGGACGCCCTGCGCAGTGGGCAACAACAAAGGGACACCAGAAGGATGAATCGGACACAATTCTGGAAACGCCTCCGACCACCCTTAGAACCGTGCTGGTGGAGAGCAAATCTTTGGCTCAATCAAACTTTGGACCATCACAACCAAGGCAAGGGTATTGCAGCCTGATGAAGGTGAGCTAAGCGAAGGTGTAGGTGGATCCTTCAGCCCCTTTGCGGGGGGGGGGGGGGGGGGGCTGGCCCTGCGAGGGAGGAGTGCTTCCCTGCACCTGCGACACCCCCCGGGCACTGTGTACCACGGCCCATTCGCAGAAACTGCTTCCGGATCAATCTCACCTTCGATAAGGACTTGACTGACGAGACCATTGTGAACTCGTATTTCCGGATCATGCCCTGCTCCAAAGTCCGCCAACTTGGCGAACTGGTATGGCCCCTGACGCACATACTGCGTGCTGTGCAAGGGGTGGCGGGTTTTCAATGGGGGGGGGGGGGTCCAATAGAGCCCTCAAAACTGCAGGGGGGGGGGGTTGAGAAAAGGGCTCAATCGACAGGACCAATAATCAGTGATATGGGACGAAGCGACCCCCTTCCACGTGGCGATCACCAGCACAGCCTCGACCACTCGCAAATGCCTCTCCACCAGCGCGGTCACTGATGCAAATTGTGTTTGACTCCCCCGCCTCTTCCTCCGGAGATACGGTGTCCACCTGCAGCACCGAGGGCTCCAGGTGCGCCACACCAGAGCGCTCACTCTTTGATTAAGACCTCCCCTATGTTGTATGTCACAGTAGCACCAAAATAGCTTGTACCCGCTAGGCCCTAGGCCCAAGGACCAAGCAAAATTCAGAAGTCACCATCGCCAAGTGAGGCCTCTGATGATCATTGACCAGCACTGACGCCCCTGACCCGGTGGAGGCACGGCCCACACATGCCAAACATGGTGGTGCAAGGGCGGTTCGCCATCTGGTGTGATTGCACAACACAAGCCCAACATGCAACGGCATACCAAGAGCAGAGCAGGGCAGAGAGGATTGATCCTAGTCTCTGACCCCCCAGCCGATGCACTTCGTGTGCAGCACATGAACCCAAAGGACACACGGAACAATGAGCGAGCCAATGGACAGAAGGAACACATGGAACTGACAGCGATGAAGGCCGTGGTGGCAGGCGCAGCGGGAGCTAACCGGAGTGAAGCAAACCTGACCCATTGTGGCCCCCCTCCCCGGCTTGTGAGCAGAGGGACAACTATCCCACTCTCACTCGGTAAAGATAATGTCTCCCGGCTGTTGAGGTTAGCCACGCAGAGGATTCCCTCCCCAGAACGCGAACACTTATGCACACCCGGAAGTACCAACCAGCATACTCGGCCTTGATGGCACACGCCCCCTGCCTAGCTTCGCCGTACCCCCATGCACACCCAGAACCACACACAGCACCACAGGCACACCTCCACAAAACACAACCGAGTGCGTTCAGCCGGAGGTACCGACTGGCAAACATACCCCCCCCCCCCCAATGAATGGCGCATAGCGCAGAAGATATTACTGCAACGCACCACCAGCAAGTCACACATTGGTGAGCTAGCACCCATGGCCTTGTGTGACATACACGTTGCTGGTTGTGGTGAGCACCCCCCAGCCTGGGGTCTTTGTGATGACCGCATACCGGGCACTGATCAGGCCGTCAGGGGAGGACACCATGGGCAGAAGTTGCATTCTGGATTCCCCCCCCAGGCAGGTGGATGCCCGCGGCAGTGCGGATGCCGCAGTAGTACGGATGCCTGCTTGTCATAGCAGAAGGTTCAAGGGCGAGAGGCCAATAGGCGCCGCCACAGGCTACCAGAGCCAACCACCAAGGCCTTGTGCCACCCCCCCCCCCCCCAAACACAAAAGATTTGGGACCCGTACCGTGACTACGGGGTTCTCTGACTCGGGCAATCGGCTCCTGTTTTGGCATTATTTTTGGACGGAGCTACGACGCTGTGCTGCACAAGCCGCACGGAGCACAGGCGAAGGGTCTCGGCCTGCACTGCTTGCGACCTAACCCGGTTACCATCGCGGAGTGGCTGTCTGTGAGGGAGGGTGGAGCCCGTTGTCGCCGCAGTAACTTGGTGCCATGGCAGAGCAGATATGGGCATTCCTTGGCGACCTTTGGGGTGATGTTGGTTTCCAATTGGGTTTTCCACATTTTGGGTGGCATCAATGTCAGTTTGGTCTGATTCGTTTGGAGTGCTCCGCGTTGTCGAGCACATTTTCCGGTTCTGGGCACCTCCACAAAACTGTCATGCAACCGCAATTCGTTGTGCCTCAGCGCTGGATGCGATGCCGTCTCGTGTGCTGCAATGCGCTGCAGGTGCGATGGGATGACCAAGTGAGTCTACAGGCGGTATCCACTGACAACAAGTATGCCCTGTGCCGCTGCACGTTGCCGTGCACCAGCCCATGCTCGCCTGACGACTGCTCACCGCGGCTCTTTTGCCCCCCCCCCCCCCCCCATGATTCAACGATGTCATGCAGCACTGAAGGGTCACGATGCCTTACCCCCTGAGTGTTGAATGTTGAATGTCTTTGACCTTAACCGATCCTGTACCCACTGGGTTTTTCAACCTAAGGCCCCAGCAAAGCCCGACCTAGTGTGGCCGAATGGGGCCAGCTACAGCAGCACCACGGGAAGGGAGTGACCTTTGACCTGGATGCACGCATAACCCTGTAGAGCCCAGGAAGCGAATGCAGCGAGCGGACACAGGGACGAGGGATGAACTGCTGAACAGACCTCGAGCTGAGGCTCCGCCGAACATTGGCAGATTGGACAGATGGCGATGACAGCTGTGGGGCAGGCGCAGCCAGAGCCAAATGCGGACACTGCAACCTGACCATTTGAGGCCCCATGATTCAATGCCTTTCACAGTGAGGGAACAATTCCGGTTGGTCGTGTCGTTCTTCTGTCAGAACGTCTGTCTGTTTTCCTTTGGGGGGGGGGGGGGGGCTGATATCATTGGTGTCTGGTGTTGGCACGCGCTGTTCCCATCACTGCTGGAGTGCAATACCCATCATGAGCTTTGTGTTTTGTTGGGAGGTGGTGTGAATGTCAATGGTTGTGGTCCGGCCCCCCGCCTTTGTCCCTCGGGAGCAGGCCCAAAAAAAAATGGCAACACAAATAACAGGAATCAGTTGACTGGCAAAACTTATGCGTCCACTCTGCACAAGGAAAACGTGAAAACAATATGCACGCGATTTACGGATGGCATTTCTGTCTCCTGCTCCCTTCTGTGCTGGTCATTTGCACCAGGTCAACCCCCATTCACCTCCATCAGAGATGTGCTACTATTTGGGGGGGCTACTGTCATTGTCGGTTATGGTTCAACCCCCAGACGGTGATGACGGAGATGAGAGCAGACGGGCACAACCGGAAATTTTTCGTGCCACAGGGCCACAGGGCATACAGGGGGGGGGGGGAGGATTTTGTGGCACTTTAATTTAGCGTGGGAAATTTCGCGTTTCAAATTGACCGCGAAATTCCCCACACGAAATTCAGGGTTCTCCGCGACTTTCTCGCACACCAGCAGTACACATTGTGGACTCTGGCGGGGGTACTACACAAAATTCAGGGGGCTCCGCAAAATTTCCCACAGCGACATTTACCACCGCGAATTTGACTTGGCGCGAAATCCCCCCCCCCCTGGTAGCTCTCTCCGACTCCAGGCGTTATCGGTTATTGTTGGCGTTTCACTACGAATTGGACCGCCTTGACCTGTTGTGGGGAAGCCCCCCAAAATGCTCCGGATCTTCCCCCTTCCCGTCCTCCAGTTCTCCAAACAAACTGCGCTCTCCAGCGTTTTGTCTGTTTTGCCCGGGCTTGGAGGAACTCTGGATAGAACCTCCTCTTTGCCTTACGCGACACCAGACAACTGGCGTGTTCCATGTGGCGATGCTGCTGATGCTACCCTTCGCTTCTGGCGGATCCACCCCGACCCCCTGGGCTGTACGTGCACTGCCCCGACCGGCTCCGGACAGTGGGGCATCTCCGTCCTCCTCCTCCTCCTCCTCCTCGTCCCCCTCACCCTCATTGCCTCCCTCTGCTGCGTGGGCACGTGACTGTGCCCGTGTGTTTGCCCTCGCCTGTGCGCTTTGGTTTGGGCCGCCCTGGGCCACGCGCTGGGACACCACACGGCCATTGAGGGCAGGGGCTGGGGCAGCAGCGCGGTTGCCGTGGGCACACAGCTCTTCAGTGATGTCGCGGCCGTCGGATGGCAACCGAATTGGAGTGGGTGCCCCTGGGCCGCTTGTGCTCACCGACCGGGGGCAGGGCCCGAGCTATGGTCGCCGTTTTGCAGGTGGATACACGTGTCCAACACCCCACAGAAGTCTGTACAAGTCCATGCGAGCAGCTACGAATGCAACTGCTCCGCGCAGTCCAGCATTTTTACCGTCAAAATTGTGGACGATGGAGTGGAACCACTCGAAGGTGTGGGATGGGGCATGGGGCTGGCGGTGGTTCGGAAGGTGTGGGATGGGGCATGGGGCTGGCGGTGGTTCGGAAGGTGTGGGATGGGGCATGGGGCTGGCGGTGGTTCGGAAGGTGTGGGATGGGGCATGGGGCTGGCGGTGGTTCGGAAGGTGTGGGATGGGGCATGGGGCTGGCGGTGGTTCGGAAGGTGTGGGATGGGGCATGGGGCTGGCGGTGGTTCGGAAGGTGTGGGATGGGGCATGTGGGGCTGGCGGTGGTTCGGAAGGTGTGGGATGGGGCATGTGGGGCTGGCGGTGGTTCGGAAGGTGTGGGATGGGGCATGTGGGGCTGGCGGTGGTTCGGAAGGTGTGGGATGGGGCATGGGGCTGGCGGTGGTTCGGAAGGTGTGAGACGGGGCATGGGGCTGGCGGTGGTTCGGAAGGTGTGAGACGGGGCATGGGGCTGGCGGTGGTTCGGAAGGTGTGGGATGGGGCATGGGGCTGGCGGTGGTTCGGAAGGTGTGGGATGGGGCATGGGGCTGGCGGTGGTTCGGAAGGTGTGGGATGGGGCATGTGGGGCTGGCGGTGGTTCGGAAGGTGTGGGACGGGGCATGGGGCTGGCGGTGGTTCGGAAGGTGTGGGACGGGGCATGGGGCTGGCGGTGGTTCGGAAGGTGTGGGACGGGGCATGGGGCTGGCGGTGGTTCGGAAGGTGTTCGGTTCAGGTTCCATGTGTTTGTTGTGATACGAGGGCAAAGGCTTCATGACACGCGCGAGTGTCACCGGGACCTGCAGTAGCTCATGGAGACGCACTGTCGCGCAAGGGGGGCGTGTCTTCTGTCAAGGCCCTGCTTGTCCTACATCTGCCCCCCCCCCTGCCCTCCCTCGCTGCCTTTCAGGGCCACTGCAAAGTGCGCGGTTAGCCACCCCCGTGTGGGTGCATAACCGTCAAAGCGAAGGCTTCCTCTTCGCCCAATGCACCGTGCTCCCCGGCACTAATCTGGAGGCTTGGTCTGCCAGCTGCAAAGATGAGGTATGCCCCAGCCGCGTGGACCCTGCGGGAGGGAGGAGAGGTCGTCTGCACGCTTTACTTCCTTCAGATTGTGGTCTCCCCGAGAACCCCCCCCCCCCCCGCGCGCGCGCTCCCTGTGTGCAGACGACAGGCTGGAAAGCAGATATGCAGCAGGTTCTCGCTCCGACAGTGCGTTGCGCCAGTGCGTTCTTGACGTGTTGAGGCTGAATACCGCCGGTTGTTCACCAGCTTCTGTAGTTTTGGACCTGTTTGCATTGCAAACAATGATTTCCCAGCATTCAAACCGGCTGGCCCCTGGGCAGGACTGCTGGACTAGAGGCTGTCCCCCTGGAGGGGTACCACAGAGTCGCAAGGCCGAAATCATGCCCAGGCCAGTCTGTGCGGTCGATTGCTGCCTTTTTGAAGTTCTGTGCCTTTGTTGTTGCAATCCAGTGGCTCTTGGGGGGTGGCAGGGGTAGGCCTACCCAAGGGTCCACCTCCACCTTCGCTTTTGCTCACCTTAATCAGGCCCCCCCCGCCGCCCCGAGGAAGACCCCAAGAACGACTGCGCACAAGCCCTTGTCAGAATAAGAGTCCGTACCGGACACGCGCCCGACAGACTGGCCATACCCCTCCCGGCCTCATTTCTCAGTCTGCGCTCGGCCGTTTCGGAGCATGTCAACGGCGCCCTCTCCCTTGTACCCGTGTGTCTGTGTGCCTGCGGTGCTGCAGCTGCTGCGTTGGGGACGGGGGTGACGCGGCCCGTCGTTGCACACAGAAAATCCCTCTGTCGAGAGCGGCGGTGGTCCAGCCCGGGAACGACAAATCTCAGTTCTATCCGCTTCGGGGCATCAAGAGGTATGTGTGCGTCCTCTGCCCCGGGGTTGCGGTCTGCCGGGGTTCGCACTGGGGCAGGCGGCAGAGATCAACTGTCAACAGCAGAGAAACGTCCACAAAAGCTTCGCTTGGCCAATCGAATGGGACACAGACACGCAAGTGCCCCCACTACGCCTCTCGAATGAAGGGTCGATCAGGGACAACATTCTCAGTGCAGAGTCTTGGAATGCGTTTTGGGGTGCCGGGCCTGCCCGAAATGCGTTTTGGAGGTTGGGTTGCGGGGGTGGGGGTCATCAAGGCTCAGTACGGGGGGGGGGGGATGCGTTTTGGGGTGGAGTGGTTGGGGGCGGGGGGGAACATGTGTGTTGGGGTTCGGGGAGAGCAAAAATGCTGTTTGAGGGTGCGTTGTGCAGGGGGGGGGGGGAGGTCCGCCCGAAATGGGTTTGGATGGGGTGGAGGGGTTTGGGCTGTACATCCACACCGGATTGGGATTAAGTAGAGGGAAATGGGGAGGAGAGGCCGGCAAGATCCGATGTCATAGAGGTGGCAGTCGCTGTGATCTGCAGAGAGCCTTCCGCGGCACAACATGACGTGCCCTGCGGCGAGCCGTGCAACCCGATTTCCCTGTTGCTGACAGAACGCCCATGCCCTTCCGCCCTTCTGTACCGCAGCTCTGTCCGTGGGCCCCAGATCAGGATACAACTGCTGGACGCCATCATGGACCGCTGAACTTGCTTGGGACATCCAGGGATGCATTAGGAGGCAAGGGACCTCAGAGGCGGCCCCACAGGCGGTTAGACAGGCGGTTGGAGGGGGTTGCCGAAACGGTTGTGGGCGCTTCTGTCGGTTACAAATGCCATTGAAGCTGGCATTTGCCGCCAGGGAGACAGTGGCTGGGCGTAGGCTGGGCGCCTCCCCCCCTTCCAACGCATCCCTGGGGACACCCCCTTCACACAGCCCTCGTTGCTCTTGCAGCCAGAACACTTTGGCGTTGTGTCTACATCAGGGCAATGGCCAGAGATCCATCCAAAGCTGAGGACACATGATGCGCAGCGTTGATGGTGCTTTTCTGTGCAGAACATATGCGTAGCATTCTGCACCTTGTGTACAACACATCCGTGCGGTTTGCTGAATACTTTTTCCTGCATCGTATTCCTGGGACTCTGTCGTGAATCCTACTGCACGGCACTTCTGTGGCCATCATCACACCAACGCCGTCTGCTGTCTCCGGGGAAGGGGTGGGGGCCCGGCAGGGAAGTATTGGAATGGCCGTGCAACATGGGGGGGGTGGGGGGTTGGCAAAGGGCCTCGGTATCTGATTCTTTGCCTTTGGCGGCGCCTATTGGCCTCTCGCCACTGCTCATTCTGACCCTCTGTGGGTCCGAACGTGTTTTGGTTGTGTCAACGGAGCCCCTGGATGACTTGTCCTGTTTGACTACTCTTGGGTCACTTTGGGCTGGAGGGGGGGGGGGGGGGGCACCCCCCTCCCTGGACCCCCCCCCCTCCAGCCCAAAGTGACTATTGCGGGAAAAAATGAAATTTGAAATAGGGAAATCTTGTCAGGCCATTTTTGGTACGCAAACTTGTGCGTCCCAGACCCCCCCCCTTTCTAATACTTCCCTGGGGCCCAGGTCGGTTCATCTGTGTTGGTTGGTGGTGGAGGGACCTCCTGTGTGCTGATCTGACAGTGCGCAGGGCGTCCTTCCAGCGTCTACTTCGAGATGCAGTGGACCGCCTGGCCTCGCTGCAAATGCTACTTACAAACAGCACGCGGGCGATCCGATGCTGTCATTTGACCGTGGCTTCCCCTGGTGCTGGGCCTGCCCGAAATGCGTTTTGGAGGTTGGGTTGTGCGCGGGGGGGGGGGGGGGGGTTGCCATGAAGGTTGATTAGAGGCGTGGGGGGGGGGGGGGGTGCAGGTTGGGGTTGGTGGGAGGGCACAATGCGTTTGAGGTTGGGTTGCGCGGTACGGGGGGGGGGGGTCCTTTGGGGCCACCCTAATGAAAGACAACGGGACAATGGTCGCCGTAGATCTCAGCAGAACGTTCGCGGTGGTCGGTGCACCCACAACACCCTGTCGCGTTCCTATGTATCCTCAGCTGCGCCGATCTGAAGCAGAAACAGAAGGACGCCGCTGATATGATGCAACAGGACGCGAACGTGGGGTACTACATGAAGCAATATCACGTCGGGTGTGCGCCTGCCTCCCCCGACGCTTGGCCCCTGAACCAGAGGGTAGTACATGATGTAGCGGTGCCCGCACGGGCGAGCGGTTGGAATTTGGATTGCGACTCATGATGCACCCTGGCCAGGGTGCTCCTCGGAGTGCGCAGGCATGGATGTGCCGAGGATGCTGATCCGATGCGTGTTCGTGAGGTGCCGCGTGAAAAGGCCGCCGTGTGTTTGTGCATTCGGTGTTCTTCCCTGTTGCAGCTGCTCCAATAAGCCCGCAAGCCCAGGCACTCGTGGCTTTTGGCTATGTCTGTCAGTTTTGCCCCGCCCCTTCTGAATGTGTTTTCTCTGATCCCTTTTTCTAGAGTTAAACGTGCAGTGGTATGTGCCCGTGGAGTGGCAAATGGCCATGGTGTTGGTTTGTTTGCCTTTGGAGCTGGTTCCACAGTCACGCTGGAGATCCTGGATGCCAATGCAAATCCCCCCAAGACCCCCCCCTCCGACCTCAACCTCCCGACCCTCTGGACTATGGGTGAAGTGCAACAGGCGCCGAATGAAGGGAACACGAAGGGTACCAAAGGAGGCAAGAGTGGCAAACCGAGCTGGGACTCTTGGGCCTGGGACCGTCAGCAATGGGATGGACAGCGGGTCCGTTCGTGGGACAGACCATCCTGGAGCAAGGGCCCTTCGCATGAACCCCCTTCACTCCATGAAGATTGGGACCACAAACGGCAGCAACGATACTCGCCAGAGCACAGCCCATCCGCCCCCGGAACTAGGGACAGAGGGTCGTACGGGGCAGGCAGTAGGTCGTCTCTGAGATCCGTCCCTCGATATGACGCTCAGCCGTCAGGGGCTCAGCACGCCCCGAGGCCAGGTGGGTCAGCGGCGAGTGTTGGCGACGCCAGGGGGTGGAAAGGCCCCGGAGGCCTGTGATTCCCCCTCTCGGTACCATGCTTGTCAGTCATCCTGGAACTGCCCTTGGCCATCATCATAGGCTTTCTGTCAGGGCGCAGCTCCAAGCTGATGAGCGCGGCGACAATTGACCTGTTGTCCTGGTCATCAGAGATCCTGAAGGCTCTTCCAGAGCCTGAGCCGGTTGCGGCCGTCCCTGTGCTAGCCTGTAACATGTGCGACACCATGCATGCCAACTCTGAAGGGACCTGTCCCGAGTGCGGGTCTGGAAGCAGACTGCAGCTCCAAGGATGGCATGGGGGACGCATTCCCCAGGCCGTTGTCCGTTCTGTCTGCAAGCACTTAGATTTGACCCAGGAGGTGGCGGCACTGATGCCAGATGCACACTTGAGGTGGGCTATAACAGTAGTGCATGATTGGGCGGCACTGCTCCAGTCTAAATCTCTCAGACTTCGGGGTCACGTCGTGTCCCCGCCCTTGCTTACGCCCTCCCTTCTCTGTCTGGCTGATTTCTGATCCACTGTGGTCTGACAGCGTTCAGGAAAACGCAGGCCACTCCGTGGTGAGCACGGTTTCCGTTGCGCAAGCGTGGCAAGATGCGGCACTGAAAATTCATGTGTTCGGTGATTGCTGCCAGCTCTGTCTGAAACCCCTAATTGGTTCCGCAGAGATCAGCTTGCCTCTCTACTGGACGCAGCACACAAAAGGATTTTTGTGCTCACGCAAGATCCCTCCCACAAAAATGCTGGCCGACCGGTCAGTAATGAGTCATGGGGACCTGCGGCTAGAGGACACTCTGGTGGTGTCAGACCGTAGACGAACATCCTGCACTACCCCTCTTCGGTCATAGAAGTGGGAGCCACCCTTCGTATTGCCTCCCTCCTGCAGGAGCGAACTCCCTTCCCCCCCTCCCCTAGAGTTAGAGTGTGCAGCGCGTGTCTTGACTTTTATCACAGTAAACTGTAGAGGAGCGATGAAGAAGACATCAAATGTCATCGCGCTGGCTGAAAGCCAGAGTGCTGACACTGTCGTCCTCTAGGAACTCTGGGAGGGTTTCGACCCCTCCGATTTTTTTGGCACTCAGTACAATGTGGTGTATGATGAGGTTAAAGAACGAGCCGCTGGGCTCTGTGTCTTGTTGTAGTATCGTCTGGTAGAGCTGGCGGGTGGAGTTGACTCCATCAAACGTCATTGTGCCACTGACGCTCTGATTGTTGAATTGTCCCTCTTGTCCGGGGGAGTTCTCAAATTTGCGAGTGTGTACTTGAGGCCTGGTCAGGCCCTTGACGTGTGGAAGGGCATCCAGTCGCTTGTGGCTCAACACAAGCCCAAGCGTGGTGAGGTGCTGGTGCTGGGTGGCGACTTTAATGAGAGCCTCTCAATCCGCCGTCCCTGGCAGAGTGGCCAGGGCCCTTGCTTTCGCAGGCTGCTGGTCGTTCCTCCATGTCCCATATCAGTTAGATCAGGGCACGAATATGGTGGTCCGTGGTAACCACCTTTCCCGCATGGAAATAGACTACATCCTGATCCAAGTCGACTCTGGGCTGCAATTGTTTGCCAAAGCAGTAGTGCCGGGCGTCAGCTCCCATGGTGCTGTTGTGTGTGAGTTTTCTCTGCCAGAGCAGTTTCATTACGTGAAAAATAGCAGTGCCAGGCAGTTGAATTTTAGGAAAGCCCGTCCAGAAGTAGTCTCCAGACTAGCGGCTCATGCGTCCCTGCTGTTGTGGCAGGGGTGGTCAGTAGGACAGGAGCTAGATCAGACCATTGAGGCCTATCACCAGTTGGCTAAAGGACTAATCCCGCCTCATATAGGCCGAGTAGAGGGCTCCGAAGCAGAGATCCTCGGAAAACAAGAGGAAAGGGCCCTGCTGGGCGACGTTGTGGCAGCAGACAGGGTCCGTAGGTGGAAACAACAACAGAAAGGCCAGGCATGCAAAAACAACTTGGGTCTCTTAGCATCGCCGGCAGGTGAGGTGTCGGTGACAGGGATCACCTCCAAGTTTTTCAAACAAAAGAAATCCGCCTTCAAAGTGGTAACCCAGGTGAGTAAAAATGGAAAGGAGTCTTGTACCTCTCCGAGCTCCTTCAAAGAGGAAGCGAGGACACAAGCCATGGAGTTGTACTCCCTCAAGCACCTGCGTATGGACAGCCAATCGCTGGCCATGTCCCCACACTGTGTGCATAATCCAGGGTTTCCCACAGACGATCCATCAATGTTAGACTGGAGCCTGTACTGTGACGCCATCTGCAGTCAGCCCTCAGAACTCAACAGCGGTCCTTGGACCTGAGTCGTGCAGTAATCCTATCTCTAGGGCTGAATGGGATCGTCTGTGTCAGAAAGGAGGTTCAGAGGCCACCTAGAGGGACGAGTTCCCAAATGCGGTCGTCCAGCGCCTGTGCGGCTTAGCCACCTTTGTGCTGCTTGAATGGTCCAGAAGTCTGAGGGCAAGCATCGGGGCATTCTACCTACAGGCGGTTGTGCACCTTTGCTTGCTCAAAAAAGAGCCCTACTGGCTCATCCGAAATAGCAGGCCCATCATCCTAGAACCAAACATAAAACGCAAGGAATCGTCGGCAATGTTCCAGCGATAAATGTCCAGGGGAGAGGTCACAGGCTTCGTTCCCCCTTGGACTTTTCCGTACAGGAAAGACATTACCCCACTGTTTCTGGCCGTTTTTGTGCGGTGGTTCACCGCGTACTGGGCAGTACGCAACGGGCGCATATACTGCGGGGACTGGGACGAGAGCAATGCCTTCTACAATGTATCTCGTTCCAGTCTACCCAGTGTATCACAGGCCAATCCCACCCTGGATGTGGGGGAGTGGGTTGACTGGTTCTTTTCATCGTTCCAAGTGTTCCTCCAAACTCCCTACGGGCTAGCCAGGCCGTACCTCCTCAAGCAAGGAGGTACGCAAGGGGATAGTATGGGAGTAGGTTCCTATATGATTCCACGCATCCTGAGATCTATCGCCTTTTTCAGGAGAGTGACAGCGCCAGAGCACCCTGGGCTGCCAGGGGTCCAAGTTCTAGAGCTCATCTTCTCACACGATGGCAGACTGTTCAGGCTGGCAAAGGACCAATTTGTTAGGGTCCTTAATGAGTGTACTGTGCTAGGAAATGATGCTAGGGCTTCCCCTAATGCGTCCAAACTGCAGTGTTTTCTAGTGGAGTTCTAGTCAGGCAGGCTAGTCTACGCCAAAGATGAGCTGTTCTGCAGGCTGGGGCAGTTCCCCATGAAGTCTCAAGGCTTCAAAATAGTGGGGGCTCCGTGTGTGATGGGTGAGGACCTAATGCAGGAACGTGCGAAGGTACCCCCGCCCCCTTGTAATAGCCACGCCCTTGTCCAAGCTACAGTAGGCGTAGGGACCGTATTAATTTGGTACCTAATTTTAATTCGGTACCAAATGTAGTGCAGCCACATAAGACATGGGTTTGGTGACAAATTTGCCAGTTACATAGGGTTGTGAGTATACTTTACAAGAGACCACATGCAAGGCAATTTCATTCCCAAGAACTTGAAGTTGCCTGAGCCCAAACCAGCCCCTAAACCTCGGGCAAAGGCATCTTCAAAGGCATCTTCAAGTGGTGCATGTGCACTTGTTTTGCATGGTGTATGATCGCAAGAAGGGTTTCCAAGCCGAACATTTATAGGCTTCTCATGCCTCATTGCTTGTAGGAACATGGGTGTGAACCTAAAGTTTCATGTTTCAGACACTTTCTTGTGTTTACATGCCTTTGGGAACGTGGGCGGAGGTTAAGGTGCATTGATACCATGCACTCACCCACGTGTGTGTCGGTAGTTGTATGTGTCGTGCGCAAGCGACGCCCTTGTCTAAGCTACAGTAGGCGTAGGGACCGTATTAATTTGGTACTTTTGCGTAGCTATTACAAAGGGGGGGGGGGGTAGTGACCAAGTTCTCTGCAGTCCGTCGCTCCGTCACCCAGCATAAGCCTTCCTGTATCCTGGCCCTGCACTGCCTTCTAGCTTGTGAAGTTTCGTCCACAGACTTCAAACTCACCACAGTCCCAATGATAGAGACGTTTTGTGAGCTTTTCCAAACAGTTCTACGGCAATGTGCACATATTGCGATTTCCCTCCCGTCTTGGTTCTCAGATGTTATTCTCTGCGCTCCACTGTCAGCGGGTGGGCTAGGCTTTCCCGTGTTGCACATCAGAGTGAGTATCCACAGGACGCTCATCACGCTGCGAGCAGCTTGTTCCCGTAGCGTTTACACCAGGAAGCTAGTCCAGGCTTTGCTGTACGATCAGATATGGGACCAACTCCGTGGTAGTGACCCTGTGGTGCTGAATGCTGAACTTCAGGCGCGTCGTCTCCACGTCAGTGTTAATCCAGAGCGTGAGGTCGGTGACGACCCAGTGCAAGGGGCGTGGTACAAGGCACCCATCGGTGACCATGTGGTGGCAGTGTCTGGTGGCTCCGCGGCAGATGGGGCCATGGGTTGTGCGGTGGTTTTTCTAGACACCAATGGAGTTCTGGGGGCGTTCTAGTGCCACTGGTGGGTGGCGGACTGTGATGCCCAGGTTGCTGAGTGGTTTGGGAAGTTGCTAGCAGTGAGAAAGTCCACTGAGGCAGGTGTACCCAATGTTCTGCTGCTTGCGGACTGCACGGGAGCGGCGGTCAATGAGGGTGTGACTCGGTCTACAGGGTCACGTGTGCTGGACTGTTGTGTCCGATACGTAATCTCCGCGGTGCGCAAATTCGGTTACGCCGAGGGGTATGTCCAGGCTCAACATGACTCCAAGAGGGACACATCAGTGGCCCAAGCCCAGGCGCTGGCACATGAACGGGCGCAGACACCGTCTATCCCGCTTGAAGGGGCGGCACTCCCGTTCATCTCCCAACTGTCTCTGCATGCGGTAATGCTCAGGGAAGGGCGGGTGTGCCTGCGTCCCACTCGCGTGCTTACAGAAATTTACAAGGCAGAAGTGCTGGAGGGTCAACCCAGATTCTTGAAGAGGTACAGTAGGCAGACAGAGGATGTGTGGTCTGACCTGGTTCATTAAGCGAAATTGCCTAACGAGGCCATCAGGGCGTGCCCTTGGCTACGGTCGGCCTGAGGGCTTCGGGCCTATCCCCGATCCCCATACTGCCCATTCTGCAAGGCTCCGGTGGAGTCTTGGGGAGGGCACATGTATGCAGAGTGCTTGAAGGTCTATGTAGCTGTGTACAGGGCCTTCAGGGACCTGCTTCAGGAAATAGAGCTAAACGGCTAGGCTGTGGCTCGTCATGGTCTTGCGGACACGCAAGTGAGCAAGGATAATACTCAGGTGATAGTGCGCCTCGTGCTAGATGACCATGTAGGGGTGGGGGACAACGTCCTTTGGGTGACGACATCTGGTCTGCTTCAGTTTACACCAGGTTCCAGGGTAGTAGATCAGCTGCGTCCGCTGTTGAGGCCGCTGGCGATGAGCTTCACTCTGTCCTTGCAACGCTCCCTTTGGGCCAACGAGGAGCCCCTCCAGCAGTCGGTGGCTCTGTCAACAGGCCGCGACGTGCCCTGGGGACTAGAGGTCTTCCTGAGCTTTTTAGTGGGTGCAGTGGCACCAGTGCAACTGCATGCCCCAGCAACCCGGCCACCCTGGGTGTTGATTAATACATCTGTGCGTGCAGTGTGGTATACCGCGGGGCCGTGCCCTCGTGACTTCCGTTTCCGTCTGGGACAGTGGACAGTAGAATGGGATGACATCCCAGGACAAACCGACCTCCGGGGTTTGGCACACACTCTGAAGTTGGCGTGAGAATTCTCTGGTGCTTGTTCGCTTTCTCCATGGGGACGTGAGGTCAGTGACAGAACTGTTCGCTGGCGCTGGAGGCCCCAAAACCTGACCTGACCTGACCTTGCGGCGCCTATTGGCCTCTCGCCACGGCACATTCCGACCCTGTGTGGGTCTGAACGTGTTTTGGTTGTGTCAACGGAGCCACTGGATGACTTGTCCTGTTTGACTACTCTGGGGTCTGCTGCCCCAGAGACGGGCTGCTGCTTGTGCCATCAAACACGTGCATCCAATTGCGCACTCCGAGTTCATGCGGGGTTTGCCGACTGTAGCACTGAATTGTGTGCGCTGGGGTGTGCATCTGCAGGGTCATCTTCCTGGCAGGGGCTTCTAACAACCACAATGGTTCTTTCCCTTTTGTCCCTTCCTTTGCCTCCTTCTGTGCTCTGCGCCATTTTCGGCGAGCGTAGTCTGCCCTGCCCTGTCACCTCCCCTTGCTCGTCCCTTTACCCCTGCCCACCTTCCTCTGGGCTCTCCATGTTCTTCCTGTCCTGGGGGTAAAGGGCGGCAGGGGCACATGTGACTGTGGGGAGGGGGGAGGGGGCTCGTTGCGCCCTGTCCCCTCCTTCCCCTCGAGGAGGGAGATCGTGGCTCCAGAGTCTGTACGGTGACCTGGGCGCCTGACCCCTCTGACCTCTGTGGACAGTGGGACGATCATTCCCTTCTCACCCACAAACTTGCCCTTTCCCCCCCTTGCTCTCCAGAGCCCCCCCCCCCCCCCCAAATCCCTGTGGTGAGCACCTCCCAGCCTGGGGTCTTCGTGATGAACGCATACTGGGCACTGATCAGGCCGTCAGGGGAAGACGCCATGGGCAGAAGTTGCATTCTGGATTCCCACCCAAGGCAGGTGGATGCCCGCGGCAGTGCGGATGCCCGCAGTAGTACGGATGCCTGCTTGTCATAGCAGAAGGTTCAAGGGCGAGAGGCCAATAGGCGCTGCCACAGGCTAACAGAGCCAACCACCAAGGCCTTGTGCCAAACCCCCCCCAATCCCTGCTTGCCAGCTCTGCTGTCATGTTCTCGTGTTTCACCGCCCCCCTCCCCTCCCCCAGCCCCTTCAAATCAGCAGATGCCATTTCTATTTCACTAATTGTGACGTCATCAGGGACAAACAACAACCCGTCGGCGCCCTGATGAACATGTCCCACGCGGGCCCAGACGAGTCGCTCACCGAGCTCCCGCACTACTGCATGTGGATGTTTGAGGCGCTGGACCCGGTGAACGCCGGGATTCTGAGGTGTGCCGTAATGACCGCAGAACGCTCGTTCGTGTGCTTTGAGATGGTGCTCCGGAACGTCCATCACGCCTTGCAGCTGGTGCTCAACCCGACAATGCGACGAAAGAGGGAGGGAGGGGGAGAGTGAAGGGGGGGGGGAGGGAGAGATCAAGCGAGCGAGGGGGGAGAGAGAGAGAGAGAGAGAGAGAGAGAGAGAGAGAGAGGGAGAGGGAGAGGGAGAGAGAGAGAGAGAGAGAGAGAGAGAGAGAGAGAGAGAGAGAGAGAGAGAGAGAGAGAGAGAGAGAGAGAGAGTGAGCGAGAGAGAGTGAGCGAGAGACCCCCATCAGAGTTTCACTTAACAAGGGGGGGGGGGTTGGCACGAGGCACAAGTCACTTAACAGGGGAGCCCCCCCCCCCCCCCAACTTGTCCTGAGTTTTGGTCGGCACCAAAGGCCGCATGGGCATACCAGGACGTGCATGTGTGGGGCGCTTCTTGCCCTGCGTGCGGCCAGCCCAGAGGGACTACTACCGTCACGCAACGGTCAGGGCGGTCCTTGAACGACGAGAGTTTTGCGTATCTTCACGGAGGACCGCCCCAGAAGGACGGCCCCTCTGGGCCGGCGGCCGGCGGGTGAATGGACCATCGTTTGTTCAGACATGGGCCCCACTTCACGCGTGCAGTGCCAGTGGCCTTGTCCGTGGCGGTGTGCGCATTTGTCGGGCGATGCGGACAGCAACGGGGGCGGGTGTGATGCCCGAGGGAGCGCGCTGGCAACCGTCAGACAACACCTTGCAACGGTCAACGCCATGCACCGTCCAGCGGCACGATGCAACGGTCCCGAGTGTGCAGCAGTCAAACGACACGATGCAACGGGCACACAACGGCATGCAACGGTCAACCAATGCTCTGCAGCTGTCACACCAACCATGCCCCGGTCGAACACGCCTTGCAACCGTCGAACAACGCCTTGCAACCGTCAAACAACGCCTTGCAACCGTCGAAACAACGCCTTGCAACCGTCGAACAACGCGTTGCAACCGTCGAACAACGCCTTGCAACCGTCGACAACGCCTTGCAACCGTCGAACAACGCCGTGCAACCGTCGAACAACGCCGCCTGCAACCGTCGAACAACGCCGCCTTGCAACCGTCCGAACAACGCCTGCAACCGTCGGACAACGCCTTGCAACCGTCGAACAACGCCTTGCAACCGTCGAACAACTTGCAACCGTCGAACAACGCGTTGCAACCGTCGAACAACGCGTTGCAACCGTCGAACAACGCGTTGCAACCGTCGAACAACGCGTTGCAACCGTCGAACAACGCCTTGCAACCGTCGAACAACGCCTTGCAAACCGTCGAACAACGCCTTGCAACCGTCGAACAACGCGTTGCAACCGTCGAACAACGCCTTGCAACCGTCGAACAACGCCGCCTTGCAACCGTCGAACAACGCCGCCTGCAACCGTCGAACAACGCCGCCTTGCAACCGTCGAACAACGCCTTGCAACCGTCGAACAACGCCGCCTTGCAACCGTCGAACAACGCCTTGCAACCGTCGGACAACGCCTTGCAACCGTCGGACAACGCCTGGCAACCGTCGACAACGCCTTGCAACCGTCGAACAACGCCTTGCAACGTCGAACAACGCCTTGCAACCGTCGGACAACGCCTTGCAACCGTCGGACAACGCCTTGCAACGTCGAACAACGCGTTGCAACCGTCGGACACGCCTTGCAACCGTCGGAACAACGCCTTGCAACCGTCGGACAACGCCTTGCAACCGTCGAACAACGCCTTGCAACCGTCGAACAACGCCTTGCAACGTCGAACAACGCGTTGCAACCGTCGAACAACGCGTTGCAACCGTCGAACAACGCGTTGCAACCGTCGAACAACGCCTTGCAACCGTCGAACAACGCCTTGCAACCGTCGAACAACGCCGTTGCAACCGTCGAACAACGCCTTGCAACCGTCGAACAACGCTTGCAACCGTCGAACAACGCCTTGCAACCGTCGAACAACGCCGTGCAACCGTCGAACAACGCCGCCTTGCAACCGTCGAACAACGCCTTGCAACCGTCGAACAACGCCTTGCAACCGTCGAACAACGCCTTGCAACCGTCGAACAACGCCTTGCAACCGTCGAACAACGCCTTGCAACCGTCGAACAACGCGTTGCAACCGTCGAACAACGCCTTGCAACCGTCGAACAACGCCTTGCAACCGTCGAACAACGCCGTGCAACCGTCGAACAACGCCGCCTTGCAACCGTCGAACAACGCCGCCTTGCAACCGTCGAACAACGCCTTGCAACCGTCGAACAACGCCTTGCAACCGTCGAACAACGCGTTGCAACCGTCGAACAACGCCTTGCAACCGTCGAACAACGCGTGCAACCGTCGAACAACGCCTTGCAACCGTCGAACAACGCGTTGCAACCGTCGAACAACGCGTTGCAACCGTCGAACAACGCCTTGCAACCGTCGAACAAACGCCTTGCAACCGTCGAACAACGCCTTGCAACGTCGAACAACGCCTTGCAACCGTCGAACAACGCCTTGCAACCGTCGAACAACGCCGGCCTGCAACCGTCGAACAACGCCGCCTTGCAACCGTCGAACAACGCCGCCTTGCAACCGTCGAACAACGCCGCCTTGCAACCGTCGAACAACGCCGTGCAACCGTCGAACAACGCCTTGCAACCGTCGGACAACGCCTTGCAACCGTCGGACAACGCCTTGCAACCGTCGGACAACGCCTTGCAACCGTCGAACAACGCCTACAACGCCTTGCAACCGTCGGACAACGCCTTGCAACCGTCGGACAACGCCTTGCAACCGTCGAACAACGCCTTGCAACCGTCGAACAACGCCTTGCAACCGTCGGACAACGCCTTGCAACCGTCGGACAACGCCTTGCAACCGTCGAACAACGCGTTGCAACCGTCGGACAACGCCTTGCAACCGTCGAACAACGCCTTGCAACCGTCGGACAACGCCTTGCAACCGTCGAACAACGCCTTGCAACCGTCGAACAACGCCTTGCAACCGTCGGACAACGCCTTGCAACCGTCGGACAACGCCTTGCAACCGTCGAACAACGCGTTGCAACCGTCGAACAACGCGTTGCAACCGTCGAACAACGCGTTGCAACCGTCGAACAACGCGTTGCAACCGTCGAACAACGCCTTGCAACCGTCGAACAACGCCTTGCAACCGTCGAACAACGCGTTGCAACCGTCGAACAACGCCTTGCAACCGTCGGACAACGCCTTGCAACCGTCGGACAACGCCTTGCAACCGTTGGACAACGCCTTGCAACCGTTGGACAACACCTTGCAACCGTCGAACAACGCCTTGCAACCGTCGAACAACGCCTTGCAACCGTCGAACAACGCCTTGCAACCGTCGGACAACGCCTTGCAACCGTCGAACAACGCGTTGCAACCGTCGAACAACGCGTTGCAACCGTCGAACAACGCGTTGCAACCGTCGAACAACGCCTTGCAACCGTCGAACAACGCCTTGCAACCGTCGAACAACGCGTTGCAACCGTCGAACAACGCGTTGCAACCGTCGAACAACGCCTTGCAACCGTCGGACAACGCCTTGCAACCGTCGGACAACGCCTTGCAACCGTCGAACAACGCCTTGCAACCGTCGGACAACGCCTTGCAACCGTCGAACAACGCCTTGCAACCGTCGAACAACGCGTTGCAACCGTCGAACAACGCGTTGCAACCGTCGAACAACGCGTTGCAACCGTCGAACAACGCCTTGCAACCGTCGAACAACGCCTTGCAACCGTCGAACAACGCCTTGCAACCGTCGAACAACGCCTTGCAACCGTCGAACAACGCCTTGCAACCGTCGGACAACGCCTTGCAACCGTCGGACAACGCCTTGCAACCGTCGAACAACGCCTTGCAACCGTCGGACAACGCCTTGCAACCGTCGAACAACGCCTTGCAACCGTCGAACAACGCCTTGCAACCGTCGGACAACGCCTTGCAACCGTCGGACAACGCCTTGCAACCGTCGAACAACGCCTTGCAACCGTCGAACAACGCGTTGCAACCGTCGAACAACGCGTTGCAACCGTCGAACAACGCCGCCTTGCAACCGTCGAACAACGCCGCCTTGCAACCGTCGAACAACGCCGCCTTGCAACCGTCGAACAACGCCTTGCAACCGTCGAACAACGCCTTGCAACCGTCGGACAACGCCTTGCAACCGTCGGACAACGCCTTGCAACCGTCGAACAACGCGTTGCAACCGTCGAACAACGCCTTGCAACCGTCGGACAACGCCTTGCAACCGTCGGACAACGCCTTGCAACCGTCGAACAACGCGTTGCAACCGTCGAACAACGCCTTGCAACCGTCGAACAACGCCTTGCAACCGTCGAACAACGCGTTGCAACCGTCGAACAACGCGTTGCAACCGTCGAACAACGCGTTGCAACCGTCGAACAACGCCTTGCAACCGTCGAACAACGCCTTGCAACCGTCGAACAACGCGTTGCAACCGTCGAACAACGCGTTGCAACCGTCGAACAACGCCTTGCAACCGTCGGACAACGCCTTGCAACCGTCGGACAACGCCTTGCAACCGTCGAACAACGCCTTGCAACCGTTGGACAACGCCTTGCAACCGTCGAACAACGCCTTGCAACCGTCGGACAACGCCTTGCAACCGTCGAACAACGCGTTGCAACCGTCGAACAACGCGTTGCAACCGTCGAACAACGCCTTGCAACCGTCGGACAACGCCTTGCAACCGTCGGACAACGCCTTGCAACCGTCGAACAACGCCTTGCAACCGTTGGACAACGCCTTGCAACCGTCGAACAACGCCTTGCAACCGTCGGACAACGCCTTGCAACCGTCGAACAACGCGTTGCAACCGTCGAACAACGCGTTGCAACCGTCGAACAACGCGTTGCAACCGTCGAACAACGCCTTGCAACCGTCGGACAACGCCTTGCAACCGTCGAACAACGCCTTGCAACCGTCGAACAACGCCTTGCAACCGTCGAACAACGCCTTGCAACCGTCGAACAACGCCTTGCAACCGTCGAACAACGCCTTGCAACCGTCGAACAACGCCTTGCAACCGTCGGCCAACGCCTTGCAACCGTCGGACAACGCCTTGCAACCGTCGAACAACGCCTTGCAACCGTCGGACAACGCCTTGCAACCGTCGAACAACGCCTTGCAACCGTCGAACAACGCCTTGCAACCGTCGGACAACGCCTTGCAACCGTCGGACAACGCCTTGCAACCGTCGAACAACGCCTTGCAACCGTCGAACAACGCGTTGCAACCGTCGAACAACGCGTTGCAACCGTCGAACAACGCCGCCTTGCAACCGTCGAACAACGCCGCCTTGCAACCGTCGAACAACGCCGCCTTGCAACCGTCGAACAACGCCTTGCAACCGTCGAACAACGCCTTGCAACCGTCGGACAACGCCTTGCAACCGTCGGACAACGCCTTGCAACCGTCGAACAACGCGTTGCAACCGTCGAACAACGCCTTGCAACCGTCGGACAACGCCTTGCAACCGTCGGACAACGCCTTGCAACCGTCGAACAACGCGTTGCAACCGTCGAACAACGCCTTGCAACCGTCGAACAACGCCTTGCAACCGTCGAACAACGCGTTGCAACCGTCGAACAACGCGTTGCAACCGTCGAACAACGCGTTGCAACCGTCGAACAACGCCTTGCAACCGTCGAACAACGCCTTGCAACCGTCGAACAACGCGTTGCAACCGTCGAACAACGCGTTGCAACCGTCGAACAACGCCTTGCAACCGTCGGACAACGCCTTGCAACCGTCGGACAACGCCTTGCAACCGTCGAACAACGCGTTGCAACCGTCGAACAACGCCTTGCAACCGTCGAACAACGCCTTGCAACCGTCGAACAACGCGTTGCAACCGTCGAACAACGCGTTGCAACCGTCGAACAACGCCTTGCAACCGTCGAACAACGCCTTGCAACCGTCGAACAACGCGTTGCAACCGTCGAACAACGCGTTGCAACCGTCGAACAACGCCTTGCAACCGTCGGACAACGCCTTGCAACCGTCGGACAACGCCTTGCAACCGTCGAACAACGCCTTGCAACCGTTGGACAACGCCTTGCAACCGTCGAACAACGCCTTGCAACCGTCGGACAACGCCTTGCAACCGTCGAACAACGCGTTGCAACCGTCGAACAACGCGTTGCAACCGTCGAACAACGCGTTGTAACCGTCGAACAACGCGTTGCAACCGTCGAACAACGCGTTGCAACCGTCGAACAACGCCTTGCAACCGTCGAACAACGCCTTGCAACCGTCGAACAACGCCTTGCAACCGTCGAACAACGCGTTGCAACCGTCGAACAACGCGTTGCAACCGTCGAACAACGCCTTGCAACCGTCGGACAACGCCTTGCAACCGTCGAACAACGCGTTGCAACCGTCGAACAACGCGTTGCAACCGTCGAACAACGCCTTGCAACCGTCGAACAACGCCTTGCAACCGTCGGACAACGCCTTGCAACCGTCGGACAACGCGTTGCAACCGTCGAACAACGCCTTGCAACCGTCGAACAACGCGTTGTAACCGTCGAACAACGCGTTGCAACCGTCGAACAACGCCTTGCAACCGTCGAACAACGCCTTGCAACCGTCGAACAACGCCTTGCAACCGTCGAACAACGCCGCCTTGCAACCGTCGAACAACGCCGCCTTGCAACCGTCGAACAACGCCATCTACCGGTCAAACGACACCAAGCAATATGTCGTGGCCTGGGTGATCAAACGCAGGTAAAGTGGGACGACACCCTTGCGAACGGGGGTGTTGGTCCTGGACGGCTGCGCCCCCTCGTTCCCCACGATCCCGTGGGCACTGCTTTGGCTGTCCCTGGGCTGAGGCATCACCTGCTGCCCTCCAGATACGACGAGGTGTACCGGATCAAACACTTCACGTGGGCGATGTACCTCATGATCGATGCGGGGCCCGCCAGCAGCACCGCGAAAGTGTATTTTAGCAACAACCCGGAGGAGGCCAACGGCCATTTCAGGTGCAACGACGTGCATTGGGACTGCTGCCAGGGCTGGGGCTGCTGGGGCTGTGCAGATGTGGTGCTGGGGCTGGTATCTGTGCTGTTGCGTGTACATCAGTTTTATTTATTTATTTTACAGAATCTTGTACATGTCAGTTTTGCAGCAACGGTCCATAAAATCTTTCAGCCCTCGATATCAGGTGACATTTTCTTGGTCACCTCATTTTGCTGCAACTCAACTCGGGTCACAAAGGCATGGTACCTGTTGTCAGAGGTGGGGCTAAATGTTCTCCGCACCAAAGTTCGCCATCCCAAATTTCGCACGTTCCCGAGTTCCCCTCTTCATAAGGCTGGCGAGGTCTAGATTGGCGGCAGTTTGGCAAAGCTCAGGGCGCCGGTGGGGTGCAGTCCTCTGGAGGCTCAAGGCGGTTCCGAGTCCGATGTACAGCACAACCGTGCGCACGCTCCCGTGCACACGCGAAAGAGGGCACCCTCGCGTGCGCGATGGCGATTGCCCGCAGAAATACTGCCCCGTTGGGCTGCCAGAGCAGCGCCCTTGCCCCATCCCATGCCCTTCAGGATCCGCAAAGCCGATTCTCTCAACGAAGTCATCGTCAGCGGCGTGACCTTCGTGAGACTGCAGCACGTGCAAAGCTCATTGTACATCCATGTCAACAAGTGTGATCGCTCACCCCAACCCCAACCCAACGACACCAGCAACTCCACACCCATACCACAACCCGAACCCCTGACAACCCCCCCCCCCCCCCCGCCCCGAGCCGCCATGAGCACAACCCAGGGATGCATTGGAAGGGGGGGGGGGGCACCCCCCCTCCCCCTGCAGGGAGCCCAGCCTACGCCCAGCCACTGCAAGTGCCAGCTTCAATGGCATTTATAACCGACAGTAGCCACCCCCTACCGCTTTGGCAACCTCCTCCAACCGCCTGTCTACCCGCCTCTGGGGCCGCCTCTGAGGTCCTTTCCCTTCGAATGCATCCCTGCCCCTGACCACTGCCAAAATTTTGTCCCCACGTCTGGCGTCCCCACAGGCAACGCCCAGGGCTACACTCGTAAAGCCCACAGAGCTCCACTCAAAGGCCCGCTTGCTGTCGCCCCCCCTGCCCCTTGTGCCGAGGTGAAGGTGGTATCTGAGGATGCCAAAGGGGGGCGGTCGAGTGGTTTGGGGGCGGGAAAAGCATCAACGTGCAGCAGCCAAAGGCTGTGATGGGGCGCGTTGTGGAGCACCGCGGAACAGTCTGTGAGGGACAACCGCCGCGGGTGGCCAGCGCATGCGGAGCGCGGCCCGGCGCGGCTGCGCACCGCTGATGGGCAACGCGCGGCGGTGCGGGACCCCTGGCCCTGTGTTGCGTTTCCCACATCGGATGTGGTGGTGGGCACCCTCCAAACGTCACGGTCGTGGGAATGACTGACTGGGCAGCCAGCGCCGCCGTGGGAGGGACGGCAAGGAGCAGAAGCAGCACTTGGGAGCAGACGGCTGCCCCATCCCCCCCCCCCCCCTTTTGAGGCTAGTCACAGGGGAGGGCGGTTGAGGTCTGCAATTTCCCCGCAATTTTTTGCCATTGGATTCGACCCCCCCAGACCACAACCCCCCCCCCCCCCCCGTGGCCCAGTGCCGCCCAGTGGTACTGCAAGCGCATGAAAATGCGCAGCGCGTGCGCACGCACAGAGAGGCAGGGGTGATGTAGCCACCTTGCCCATTTATGGGCCACTTCTGATTCTGTCCCCCGCTTTGAAGCGGAGGGGATCCCCGAGGCGGCTGGGGTGATGTAGCCACCTTGCCCATTTATGGGCCACTTCTGATTTTGCCCCCTGCTTTGAAGCGGAGGGGATCCCCGAGGCGGCAGGGGTGATGTAGCCACCTTGCCCATTTATGGGCCACTTCTGATTTTGCCCCCCGCTTTGAAGCGGAGGGGATCCCCGAGGCGGCTGGGGTGATGTAGCCACCTTGCCCATTTATGGGCCACTTCTGATTTTGCCCCCTGCTTTGAAGCGGAGGGGATCCCCGAGGCGGCAGGGGTGATGTAGCCACCTTGCCCATTTATGGGCCACTTCTGATTCTGTCCCCTGCTTTGAAGCGGAGGGAGCGAGGGGAGGCCCCTGCGAGACCGAGGGTACGAGGGCCTTTTAGAAGGCCTGCAACTGCAGTGCACCGCCGATGGACCAAAGGAGTAGTCATTTTGCCGCGTCGCTTTCGGTGCATTTGGCGCTTGGGTTCTCAATGACTGACACATCCCGCCCCCCCCCCCCGCCGCCCCCTGTGGAGCCTCCCATTGCTGCCGCTCGGGTGGCAACCGGTCGGGCCAGGCACCAAAGGCACCAGAGACCTCTTTTGCCCCGCCGAGCGTCCCACATGTGTTGGCAGAGGGCGGGAGAGGGCCCCTCCACGTGGGAGGTCCGGTTTTCAATTTGGGGGGGTCAATAGAGCCCCCCAAAACTGGGGGGGGGATTCGGGAAAAGGGCTGAATTGACAGGACCATCAATCAGTTATTATGAACTCTGGCGCTGAAGGCGTCGAAATTTTTTGTTGAGCGATGAAAATGGTCAAAAAAAATTTTATCACCAAATGCATGGCAAATGATGATTTTTCTGAACCCCTTGGACCCGCTCGCTGAAGTCCAAAAATCCCATTTTCATTTTTTGCCGAATTTTGGGGTCCCAGTCCCCTCCCAGGCCCGGGGGGTCAGTCTCCGTGGGAATTTTGAGGCGCCCGTCAATTCAGCCTTTTCGGGGGGTTCTAGCTAGAGGGCTGTATTGACCCCCCCCCCCGCCCCCCCAAGTTGAAAGCTCCTTTCCAAAGTTCATGGCCGTAACCCCAAGCACGATGAACAAGTCTTTGGATACCAGCCGCACTGCAGATGGTGCCCGAAGCTTTCCAGGAGCAGTGTCCAAAAAAACACGGTCGAGCCAAGGCACAAGAAGCTTCTTTCTCGAACTGTTTCCCTGGAGCACCAAGTGACTCAAACACGAAATCTTTAGGCCACCCACCCCATCAGCTTGTGCTGTGCTCTGTGTATGCTCGTCCGTACATGCTCAGGGCGGACGGGAACAGCAATCAGGGCTATCTGCCATTGGCGCTGGCGTGTCAGCCATTCTACGGCGATGTATTCACAATCCAGAACATTCCGGAGGAACATGTGTCTCTTGTCACGACTTTGCGACACACGTGTGGGTATGTGTTTGGTTGCAGGGGTTCGTCTCTCGCACAAGATGTTCTCCGAGGGAGCGCGCGTATTTCGCATCCGGTAGCGTCCGGCAGGGGGAAGTTCGCGTCTGGCGGCGTCCCGCAAAGGGACAGGTTCGCGCCGGCTCGCGTTTGATTTGCTGGACACCAGGGCCAACTCTGGTGGTGAGGAGGTTGGGTTGCTGTGCGTCATGTTTTTTGGACCGGGTTTCCAATGTTTGGGGAACCATAAAGATGAGGCCGGGCACGGCCTTCCTGTTTCCTATTTTCTTCTGCCTCGATCTTTGAGGACAAAAGAGGGGGTGAGGGACTCCATTGCAAGGTGCACAAGGCTGGTACTGCAGCAACACATGGTGCTAGTTTGATGGTTTTCTTTGCTGCATCTGCCCCAATTTTGAAGAGGAAAGGAGAGGGGTTGAGCGAGTCAAAAGCATGTATCGCCCATCGTGCTGCCATCCATTTACCAAAAAGGTCCCCATCAGACTTGCTACTAGCGTCTGCCAGCTCAGACATGATCGCCTGGAGCAGGGTCCTACTGAGCCACACACTGGACGCAGCACAAGTTCCGGTGGTGCAAGGGGCGGGTATTACTGAGTGGCCTTTCATCCAGGGCGGATTGCTGTTAAGAACCAGTTTCCCTGCCAGACGCTAATTGCATGTCTGGGCCCCATGAAGGGAATTTCTTCTGTATTATGCATGCGCCCCTTAGTGCATGCGCGCTGTCAAAGGATTTTTGAGTCACAGTGGACAGACCCTCCCTGGGCTTTGGACATGAAAGGTACTTTGGCCCCGAGGGGGAGCCCAGTGCGCGCCGGGCATATTGTTGGGCCCAAACACCCCCAGAGGAGCGGTATCCCAAGCGCCAATTGGCTGGGAGGGTGGTGGCTTTGTGGTGTGCTTTGGAGCTGCTCGAGGCGATGCATTTGTCCTCAGGAACATGTTCCCCGATTTGCTGTTCGACATCAAAGGTATGTGTCTGCGGAGGTGCGGTCGCTTGCACGTTGCGTTGGCGTGTGGGCCCACTCAGCCTTGGTGTCAGTCGACGATGCACCGGCTACTGGGCGGCGGAGTGGCACCAAAAGCTTACATCCTCTACCCCACTCTTTGGTATGGCTCTCGGGCCCCTGCCCAGACTTCTCGCTCAGCCAGGTCTCATAGCTCAGTTGGTTAGAGCGTGGGTCTAATAAGCCCAAGGTCGTGAGTTCGAGCCTCACTGGGACCACACGTTCTGTCAATGCGACAGGCGTTTTGGTTATTCTTTGTTTTTTCGTGATGGTATGTGTGTGTGTGTGTGTGTGTGTGTGTGGCAGTGTGGGAGGGGGTGTGGCTAAGCATGTCAGCGTGACAGAATGTGTGGATATGCGCTGCCCCTTCTGGCACATCTTGTGTAGTCCCCAAGAAATTGGTTGTCTGGCTGAGCGCCCTCATTGACTCCTTGAAGCATTTCATTCTGTTCTGCACGGAAATTGAAGAGCTCGACATTCTGGAGGCGCCTGGCGAGCCCATCTCTCACAAACAACGCATTCTCATAGATTTCAAGGTTGCGTGGCGGCTGTGTGTGCGTGCGTGCGTGCGTGCGTGTGTGTGCGTGTGTGTGTGTGTGTGTGTCCCTACCTGTCCCCCGTACGGCAGAAAGGCGCTCATTGGCGGCGAACATGCTCTGTCTTGTTTGACGTTCCAACGGACGAGGATTCTGACACTCGGAAACCGCGTTGTGCCCGTTTGTCTTGCAATCGTGTGTGTGTGTGTGTGTGTGTGTGTGTGTGGGTTTGTGTGGGCAACCTGCTGCAGCCTATCACTTTTTTTTTTGCGAGGACCGAGGGGGACGTTGAATACAGGGGAGGGAGGGCTGCGAATGAGTGCCGTGAAGGAAATGGGACACCGCATATGCAACCCAACCCCATGTTCATCCTGCGAAAGCAGCACCCGCCAAACGCTGGGGTTTCTTTTTTCCTTTTGGACATTCCGCCTCCAACACTGCACCACAGTGCTGGGTTGCCCATACTGCATCGATTGGACACTGTGTTGACCCCCGTTCCGTCCTCCCATGCCACACGCAGGCACGCATGCGCAGGATTGATGCTGCTTGAAACTGTCAATCTTTGTCTCATGCCACTAGCAGGGGCGTAGGAAAGTGCCATCAGCACCCTTGGAGGGGTGTCCGTATGGAGCAGGTCATGCATGAAACTCGGGAGCACAGATATGCGCCCTCGTGTTTCTGCCTGCATTGCTGTGCCGCTTGTTGCATCATCAATTTGCCGCGTGTGCTTGTGATTCTCTGCGTTTCCTGCAGCTGCCGTCGATGATAATTCACATCCTCGAGCGATTCATAACTTTGGAGGATGGCAAAGGCTTTAAAGACTTCACTCGCGACACAGCGCTGTTCGATCCGGCAAACTGTGAATCGGTGGAGTCCATGCAGAAGTTTGCAGGTGTGCTCCTCGCGGGCGCTGTTTGGTCTTTCATCCAACTGCGGAGTGAGATGTGCCTAGTGCAGAAAGGCGCCTAGTGCAGGCGGAACATGCCCATGCTGTTGTTCTGATCTGTACCTGACGAGATTGAGTGCATTCTGGCCGTCTTGACTGCTGCCTGCTGTATTGACCGTTGCCCGTTTGTTACGCACATCGTGTGTGTGTGTGTGTGTGTGTGCCCCCATGATTGCCACCAAACGGTCCAATTCATGTATGCCGCAATTCATATGCTGCCCATGCCCAAATGCTTGTTGTGCTTTGTATCGTCCACACTGGATTTTTTGGTCATTGGTTCTCACTTTTCCTCACAAAGAGAGAGGGAGAGAGAGAGTGTGTGTGTGTTCCCGAAGCCCCACTTGCTACTTGGGTGCCATATCTCGTCAGCCGGCTGGCCATCGGCGGTGATTTGGTGTATGTATATGTGTCCAGAGCATTCTCTCTGCTGTTTCCTCCTCGGTCCTCGTCAAAGATGCTTTTTTTATCCATTATCCAAAACCATTGTACAACATGCGAATCTTCATGCGAAATTTTGGTCTTCACCTCCAAAATGGGCCCAGGCGGGCTTTCAAACTCACAAATATGTCAAAATGGCGCATCCAAAACCCGGGCCACAAAACCAAAACTGTCATTTTTGGCCAAAATGTCGAACCCGCCACTGATGGAACTAGTACATAGGGTGGCCACATTGGGGCATCCAAGTGTGATTCTCCTGCCTCTAGGATCAAATGCGTTGGATACATTTGGTGAAGCATGCGTAACCTCTTGAGCTTGCAGGGGGTACACATTTCTGCAACTCAAATAGTGAAATTTTTTGGTCTGATTTTACCAAGCACTGGCCATTCAAGACCTGTTTTTTTTTGCAGCAGCGCGTGAGACGCATACTATGGGCCAAAGCATCCTTGTAAGGCCCATCTTCACCTTCAAATCTAGCCCAGGCTCAGCCCTTTACCTCCACAATATGTCCCAGTAGTGCCCTGGACATTGAGACCCAAGAAAGCAAAAGTTTGGCCAAAAATGGCAACCCCCATATCACAAAAAATAGGACACCATGGGACTTCAAGGTGCCAATTTGGGGCCTTTAGCATGCCTCTGGGTCCAAAGTACTCGGACAGACTTGGGTGAGGAGCCATCAATACCTGCGGATCCCACAGCAACACCAAGGGGAAGACCCACGTTTTGAGTGGGGTGGTATTCTAAAGCCACCCAAAAGCATGTCTACATCTCGGTTTTGGCCCTCTTGTGCTCTCCCCAAAGGCCATAGACAACCCAAAGTATTTAGGCAGCCACCATAAGTCCCATACGGGATGGGCGTTGTGGGCCAAGGTAGTAACTCTTTTTTCCATCTTTCTGCCCCGTTTCTACATCATCTGATCTCCGCTACCTCAGTGGCGGACCACCCTAACTCGCAAAAAGGCCGGCAGATCTTCTCCGCCATGAGTACCCCTTTGTGCCCACACACCCCCCCGGACTAAAGAGCATCCGGGCCCCGCAGTGTGACAGGTTGCAGCCCTCATGCGGTGCAAAATCCAGAGCCTACAAACAGGTGGGAAAGGGAGGCTAGTGGGGGCAATATTCCATTGCACTGTTTTCCACATCATTTGTAACCCTCTTTTTTCATTCCCAGAGCCCCCCCGCCCCCGCCCCCCGGGTGAGGAGCACCGGGCACGCAAACATGGGACAGGCCAGACTGGTCCAACTGAGTGAACCCCAAAACAACTCACAATTTGCGCCCAACATGTCGAATGACCGGCCAAAACCTTGGCATCTTACAACCTGATCAGTGCTATTGACAATCAGTGCTGCCAATCGCGGATTCATGCGGCTGCTGCACAAAAAGACTGATTTGGCAGCGTGGTAGAGTTTCAAATGCAGTTCATTTATGGCTTTAAATCAACTTTTTGTGGCTTCTAGCTAGTTTCAGCCTGGGGCAGCCAAAGGGCCAGATCAGGTTTCTGCTACCTGTTGATGCCTCCACATGCCTTCTCCCCATTTTGCAGCTCTGCATCAAGCATTTCAGTTCTGCTGGAGGGCCCTCACTGCACTTTGTCAAGACCAGCCAGAGCTTGGGATTGCTCTGGTCCCCCAGATTCCCCTCATGATGAAATGGCTGCCACATATGCCCATGGTTTGTGCTGGGTTTGGGCCGGGACTGGATTTCGTGCGACTGTTTGCCTTCGGGCTTGGCACAGGGCTCAGAGGGTCTGGCATCAACTGGGATCATTCTCGCGGTGCAGATACAGAACAGCCCCTCTTTGGGTGCAGTGAAAGTTTGTCGGCGCAAGGGAATCAGATGCTGCGCCCTTTTTCTCAAACGGATCATAGAGTGATCGCCATCGAAATCTTACCTGAAAGAATACGCAAAATTGGGCAAGTGTTCGGTGCCATGAGAGAGAGGTCTGCACCCTGATACACAATGGTGATGCCGACTACTGCACTACCAAAGCAAGGCCTCCACGGGCCAGCCTTGCCAACAACCCTAAATTGGGTTCGTGAGCGATTTCGAAGTGACTATGCTTTCTCCGTCATCTGGGGGATGTTGGGCCTTAGGCCGCATGTGGCAATGACAGAAGCCGTGCTCCACTCCATGTCACTGGGCTGGAGTGTGCGCTGTTTTTGTGGATTCCAAACCGGAGGCGTGGACTGCGCATTGTTGCAGAGTTTGCCAGGTCCATCTCTTCAACATAAGTCGCTTGGCAACCGATTTTTCAATGTCTCAAGCATCTTCCATCCATTTCATTGGCTTGCCAGACCTGCTTCAACACTTCACCCCGGGAACTTGTGCAATATGGTTGCTGTAGCCACGCCTCGTGCCCTGTGCCACTGGTCCATGGCAGCAGTTCTCCTCCTTCCATTCAATGGTGGATTCCTTCAGGAGCAGGATCTCAAAGTGAATAAAAGTTCGGGACTCAACCGCCAACCGCCGGCGGTTAGTGACCGGTTGCTGGCAATTGGCCCCCAACTGCCGACAGTCAACCGACCGCCATTTGACGGTTGTTAGCAGCTGTCTCAGGGTGTTCTATGGTGAAATGGCACTTTTTGTACGCCCGCTTCGGGCCCACTCAAAGGGAGTGGTACCTATTTTGCGTGCAGTGCCTGTTGCTTAAGTAACGGGCGATGATCTGCCTTTTTTTTGCAGTAAGAAAAGTATTGCCATGACACGGGACCTTCTGTACCTTCTGTGCCTTCTGTGATGATGGGAATTTGTGGCTCGCACTTTGTGGTTGCGCACTGTCCGTTAGTCCGTTATCTGGCCGCTACCCACTCCTTTTTATCCGCTTGTGTCGCAAGAGGCAACAAGTGCAAACGCAGCTGTGCCATACTTGTGCAGGTGGCCGACACCCTCAGCGCCATCCTCTCCAACAACAGCGCGGTGCTGGAGGCCATTGACGACGAGCTGGTCTCGGAGCTGCTGCACGTCGCCGCCCACCCTTCCACCAAGCACGCCAAGTACATCCGCCTCCTGGCACACCTGTGCCACATCCACCACATTGGCTTGACGAAGTACCAGGACCTCGTGTTTGATTTCCTGTTTCCTGAGGAGGTATTGCAGGGCTTGCCTCAACGTGTTTTCGGGGGCGGGTTGTGCTGTTGCATGGCCTCGAGGTGGAGTCAGAGGTTGGGTGCACTAGGGAGACCCATTTGCCACGTGCAATCGAAATTTTATCATTCTGAAACCAACTGTATTTCTGCGCAGAGAATCAACAAAAACATCCTGATGCCCATCCGCCTCCACGAAGATGCGACCACGGTGGAGCTCATGCTGCCCAAAGGCTTCACCTTTGACGCCCGCGTTCCCCCCAGCACCGCTGATTTGAGGTCGTGCCGGACCCAGAAGAAGCCTGAATTCAAGTCCGAGCGGCGAAAGGCGGTGATTGCGCTCCCAACCGATGAAGAAGACGAGGAAGAGGAAGACATGCTGTACCCCTCATACAAAACGCACGGCCACCATTTGATGCAAGTGTGGGCAGCACTGAAAGTCAAGGACACGATGAACAAGGTCTGTGTGCTGACCGTTAGGGCGGATGTGCGTGGGATAGGAAAGAATACAGAGAGGGGGGGCGGTTTTGGGGCAAGGTAGAATTGGCATGGGAAATCACCTCGAAGAGAGGTTGTCAGATCAAGCGCAGGGGCGGCGGCCATATACCCCCGTTTGGGGGGTCATTCCTGTAGCATACTTCAATGTATGATATTGGAACCCCTTGGAAAATCATCATTTTGGGGGACAAAATTATCCCCCGATGTAATTTTTGATTTTGATCCCTTCCCCCCCCCCCCCTTTCCTGGGTACCATTTTGGGGGGGGGGGGGGTCAAAACTTGGTTGCCACCACTGTGTGTCAATTCAGACGCAGGTCCCATTCCACTTTTTTCTTCTATATGGACCGCGGAGCCAATATCGGGGGTCCTGGGTGCTATCTCCAGGTTTCCAAGATCAGCCCTTTGTTGGGCCCCACCGCTGAGGATTTCTCCGTTTTTAGGCCGTTGAGGGGTAACTGAAAATTTGCGATTTTTGGGCAACCTCCAACAACTCCTAGGGACCCATGGGCTATTGTTGGGGGATCATTTGTCGACAATAGGCGTACGTACAAACCCATGGGGATCCATGTAGCACCAACTAGGCCCTTCGAGTGGTGCTCACCCCCGAAAGCGCCGTCTTGGGCCGGTTTGCACTGTAGTAGTCAAAACTTGGTTGGCCTATAGCCGCCACTGTGTGTCGATTCAGACCCAGGTCCCACTCCATTTTTTTCTTCCATACAAACCCCCTAACCAATGACGGGCCCCCAAGTGGTATCTCCAAGTTTCCAGGTCCGCTTCCCTATCATGCCCCTACCCCACTGGTGAGGACTTGGCCATTTTCAGGCTGGCATGGCTGAAAAATCGCGATTTTGTTTTTTTGGCTGACTTTTTGGGGAGCCTTGGGCCGTTGTTGGGTGATCATTTGGTGACAATGGGAGTGCGAATAAAGTCATGTAGCACCAACTAGGCCCTCCTAGTGGTGCCTATTGGCCCCCAAAAGCGCCATTTTGGGCCTATTTACACCGTGACTTCGAGAACTTCATCGGCCTATCGTGTACAATTTCCCCACAATGTTGCTTGTCTCTCTTCCCAAAGCAACAGAATCACCTCGCAGAGGTTGTTAGATCAAAGCCAGGCAGGCGTATGTAGGGGAAAACGCCATATACCCCCCAATTTGGGCCATTTTGGGCCTATTCGCGTACCCTACCCCAAGGGGTTGAATTGTTAGTTTAACCCCTTGTAAAATCATTATTTTGTCCAATAAACGCATCCCCCAATGAGTTTTTGGTCCGGACCCCCCCAGACCCCGCCCACTTGAAACCCACTTTATTGAGGTTTTGAGGGGGGGGTGGGGGGGGGGGTTTCAAAAATCGACCCCCCTTTTTTTGGGTCGAAAATCATGAATCTTTTGGTTTTTTTCGATTTTGAGCCGAAAAAGTGTTTCCGGGTCCCGACTCTATGGGGTCTGTATGGGGTGGAGTGGGACGAGCGCTAATGCAGTTTATGCACTTTTCAGCCATTTTTGCTATGTTGGCAGTTTTGGCGACCTCGGTGACCCCGTGCTACCCACTCTGAGGGGTGTGAATGGGGATGTTGTGACAGTATATGCCTACTAGGATATGAAAGGACGTTTTTTGCAGTCTCTAGCCTTGCCTAGGGCCGGTCACAACCTGTGCCAAAGACGCGAAATGACTAGTTCCACCAATAATGGCCTAGTGAATGGGCCACTACACAACCTGCTTTTTATGCAGTTTTTCACCCTGGGCAGCTCAAAAATTGAAGTTTTCGAAACTTGTTTTTGTGATATTGTGACCACATGAGATGACCATCGAAGGTATGTAAAGCATGTTTTAGGCCGTATTTACCTGGTTTTCGCCCTATTTGGGTATTCGGTCGGGGGGGGGGGGGGGGGCTCCCAAGGGATTGGTACACAGGTATGCAGTTTTTCACCATGGGCAGCTCAAAAATCGAAGTTTTTGAAACTTATTTTTCTGATACCGTGATCACCTAAAATGACCATCCAAGCTATGTAAAGCATGTTTTAGGCCGTATTTACATGTTTTTCATCCCATTTGGATATTAGGTCCGGGGGGGGGGGTCTCCCGAGGGATTGGTACTGTACCGGACACAGAACAGAAATAGGACAATAGGATCACACAGTGTCGACCAAATTTCCCAACGGCAGTGCTGTGATCACTTGTATGCTGAGTAGGTCGCGGAGTGATCGCGGATTTCTGAATAGGACTCACTTGACCTACGTGAATGCAAATATTCAAACAAGAAACAACAAATGCATGAACCGACATTTTCAACTCAAAGAGCACACAGAAATACCAGGTCTCAAACCTGCGACTCCAGAATTTTATTCAGTGCTACTACCTCTCCCTAAGAAGGGATTGCATTCGTAGCATAATATTTCATGAGTTGAGCAATGCTTGTTGACACACATGGCATACACACAAGTGAATGCATGAACCATTGAGAACATATGTGTGATTGTTTTGCATATGTTGCCTTTCATTGATGTATGCCTTTGTTGTAATAATTGCATATTGCACTTCACCAAACCTCTTCATGCATGTGAATATTTACAAGATCTTTTGCATGAATTAAGGTCCAAGTTGTGTTAAGCATTGTGCACTTGCTTTGCATGTGCACCCGACATTTGTATTGCATTTGCTCCTCTTTTCTATACATTTGAGGACCGGAGTAGTATGTAGTGTGTTGTGGTCTTTTGTGCCGTTGCTTCGTGTTTTGTGTTTGCCTTGCCTTTTCTTTTTGGTTGCAAATCTGGTAGATCCTCCCTCTTGGTAGAGGTACACAACCTGCTTCTGCAGTTTTTCACTCTGGGCAGCTCAAAAATCGAAGTTTTTGAAACTTCTTTTTTTGATATTGTGATCACTTAAAATGACCATCCAAGGTATGTATGTTTTAGGCATGTTTTAGGCCGTATTTACATGTTTTTCACCCTATTTGGGTATTATGTCCGGGGGGGGGGGTCTCCCAAGGGATTGGTACACAACCTGCCTATGCAGTTTTTCACCCCGGGCAGCTCGAAAATCGAAGTTTTCGAAACTTCTTTTTTTTGAATACTATGATCACCCAAAATGACCATCCAAGCTATATAAAGCATGTTTTGGACTGTATTTACGTGTTCTTCACCCTATTTGGGTATTGGGCGCACGGGCGAGGGGGGGTGTCTCCCAAGGGATTGGTACACAACCTGCTTATGCAGTTTTTCACCCCGGGCAGCTCGAAAATCGAATTTTTGGAAACTTATTATTCTGATACCGTGATCACTTAAAATGACCATCCAAGGTGTGTAAAGCATGTTTTACGCCGTATTTAAGTTGTTTTCCCCCTATTTTGTGTGTGTGTTACTTGGAGTAGATTCTCTGCGAGGTGGACTTGCCGAAGGCAATAGAATTTGTTCCCACTCATGTGATTTGGCACCAAGACCCCCCTTCCCCCGGAACAGTACACTGCATGGGGACTCAAGATTGCATTTCAATTGCCGTAAGCTTTCCTCATGGCCTGTAATAAAAAAAAAACTTGATTCGTGCCCTAAGAACGGCCACATTTCACTTCAGTGAGTTCTGCTGGAAGCATCCCCCCAGGTCTGAACCCCAAATTCAGACCTGCGGCGGTTTGGTTTTGACACAGCCATGCCAAGGTGCATCAACAGTGCTTTGCAATGATGGGAGGGCTGGCTGTCTTGGTGGGACAGCTCGTCCCACTCTGCAGAGGGTGTGAGCGCCCGCCTCTGCTGCCTTTCTCCCGCTTGTCAGAAACTCCAGAGCCTCCGCAGGCATTCAGGAGACAAGTGGCTGCCACTGTCAGAACTGGAATCTTATGGACTCTCTGCTACCAAGTACCTTGCGGCGTGTCTGCATCTGCTGGAGAAGTTGTGCCTGCAGAACGAGCCCATACGGAAGCAGCTGGCCATCTTACTTCCCGAGGTCTGCTGGTGCCTGGCCGCTGTCGCACTGCACTCACCGCAGGGCAGTCCTGCGGCACACTTCTTCTTTCCCCCCGTCTTATTTGTTGGAGACCGCCCGAGAAAACTGCCGTCGCTGTCTTTAGGGCACAATGCGGCACCCTCCGGCCCTGTGTTACGACTTCCCACAACATTTGTGGTGGAGAGCACCCTCCGTACTTCGCGGTCTGGGAAGGACTGAATGTGCATCCTCCAGCAAAGGCCACACCCTGCAGCCTCCGGCAAGAGGCTGCGTTCCGTTGGACCCTGGCATGCCGGACTCGAACGGCATGTCTGGTCACCGACGCTTTCTTGTCATTTGACTTAACAGAAGCCGACTGACCCCCAGAAAGCCCCGGGCGTGTGCATGCACAGGCTGGTGCGGTGGTGTTCGCCATGCCTGTTGCCCTCAGGATCTGATTACATGTGCACTGTACACCCAAGAAAGCGATCAGTTGCCAGACCTGATCCGTGCGCAGTTCTACACGCTGGCGGTGCAGATTTATACCTCGGGAAGATATCCCACTCGCTTGGACATTGGTATGCCGAGATGGGGTGCGGGCAGGCACGACCCCTGGAGCGTGGGATGGGGCTCGTGGGAAGAAGAGACAGGCAGGGATGGATGGATGGATTTGTGAGATTTCGGGGAATGCTGTAGACGAGAGGGTTTTGACGAGCGCCTCCCCTTCCGAAGCAACCGAAAGCGGAACGATTAGGGGCCCAAATGGCATCAGGTCCGGGTGTGACACGCACTGGGACAGCGTGCACAGGGCAGACTGCTGAGCCCCCGGCACCGGGTGGACGGGTCCGGGGGTAAATCATGACGGCAGATTGCGTTTGTGGGTTGGCACTTCCTGTTTCACTGTGGTTCTGTGTTTTTGTGGAGCTTTCAGAGGTGGGTGTGAGGGACGTTTTGTAGTGCAGTTTTGTGGGAAGAGTGGAAGGCATCTTTTCTCCTCCTCCTCTTTGGCGGCTGGTGAGGGGGGCCTTGCCAGCTTAAAGTGGCCCAGTGGTCGTTGTCGGTGAGGGGGGAGGGGGCAGTATGTGTATGGACTGTATTAATCTGGGGCCGAGTGCCAGTCAGCACCAAATCTCGCAACGCATTGAGAACTCTGGTCTCTGTGGTTTGAAACCATGCGCTTTGGCCAAAGCGCTTCAATGCGGGTTTCGGACATGTGCTTCAGTGTTCCGCCACTTCTGATGGCTGCAAAAACCTGACGGATATGCATCGCGTTGAGGGAAGGTAAGGGGCCGCTGTGGCATCTTCGTTGTGTCTGTTCCTCAGGTGTAATGACTGGGGCCCGATTGTGGCGCGAGATCTCATTGCTGCCTGAGCGCCTGCTGCCGCACTCTTCCATCAGCAGTATTCTGGATGACCTTTTTTTCTCCTCGGGCTCATCGGAGCACCAGACGCATTTCTGGTCCGGTCTGAAGACGGCGTCGCTGGAGTTCCTCGAGGGGAATCTGATGCAGGTGCCCCAGCCCCCGCCTCCCCGCCTCAACATGCCTCAAGGGCCAGCGTTGTGGGCGCTGCTGTGCCCTCCCGCGGAGATTCATTTGGGAACAACCCGCACCAGCAGTCATCTTGAATGCTGCGTGCACTTCTGTCACCAGATGCATCACATATTGGCATCGTGCTTTTCACTCATACAATTGGTCTGACCCCCCCCCCCCCCCCTGGCACAACCGACCAAGGGAATGGGAAGGGAAGGAGTGGTGTGAGCATACCTCATGCTAGCGTCCGTTTTGATATGGGTACCCGTCCGTGTGCGTCCGTTTTGATTTTGGGGGGCGTCCGTTTGCGCCCGTTTCAGATTTTGGGGGGCGTCCGCAACCGTCCGGAAAAACGGACGCTGGCATGAGGTATGGGTGTGAGGCTGATGGGCACTGCGGCCTACGGAGGGAAAGGCCAAGGGAAGGGAAGGGGAAGGGGAGAGGGAAGGATAGGGCATTGAGGAAGAGGAAGGTCAAAGGGTGGTGAGAAGCCGATGGGCACCACCGCCTACGGAGGGAAAGGGTCCAAGGGAAGCGCAGCGAATGGCGATCGGCCGGTAGGCGCCGCCAGCTGCAGACGAGATCATCACACCATGGCGTCATGCCAACCCCCCCCCCCCCCCATCCGGACACACTCCTGACCCCCCCCCCCCCCCTGAGTTTTTGACAGATAGCTGGGGGTCGGGTCGCAGCGGGACCGGGTCTCCCCCCCCCCCCCCCATGAGAATACACCGTGCATTCTCCCATGTTTCGTTTGCTTGTATGTGATGAGGGGGTATAGCATTTGGCAAAACGCTTATTAAGCCAAGGGGGGTATAGTATTTGGGGGGGGTATAGTATTTGGGGGGGGGTTTACAATAGGTCTGACCCCCCCCCCCCCCCTCCCCAGAGGGCGGGTTTTCTTGTCATGCATCCGTATGTTTTCAAAGAGGCCCACTGCATTTTGCAGGGCAAAGGTTTGGTTCTTGTCATGCCGCGCTCCTGGGGCACAGGCACTTGTGTCCAGGCCTGCCGCTGGCGTCCTCCCGGTCAGACGTGATGACAGAGAGCCGGGCCTACAAAGCCGAGCACGGGGGGCCACTGAGTTCAGGCTGCGACAGCGAGGGGCATTACTGAGGGGCAGATCGTCCGGGGCTCCTCCCTAATGAGACTCAGTTCCCCTGCCAGACACCCGTGGCATGTCTGGGTGTGTCGTTTCTGTTCCATGTGGCGTCCTTTGCTCTCACCTCCCCCACATACAGACGGGGGGGGGGGGGATTGAGGTCCGCAATTTTTTTGCACTTTTTCGCAGTTTCGCAAGTTTCCGCAATTTTCGCAATTTTTCGCACTTCTTCCGCAACGGCTTGTCCACTGTGCGCCCTTATCGGTGCCCTGTGTGTCCCCTGTGCAGAAGTGTTGCCCATTGAGGCTGCGGGAGGTTTGGTTACGGCACCGCAATTTCCCCGCAATTTCCCGCAATTTTTCGCAAGTAGATTTGACGCTCCCTGACCGCAATCCCCCCCCCCCCCCCTGCCACATATCGAGTCCTGGCGATTGCGAGGCAAATCATTGGGTTGTCTGCCAATAATTCCTTCATCTGGTCTCATCGACTCCTGTCAACCACTGGCACGGGGCAGACCGTGCGTACGGGGACACCCTGACAGCCACCCGATAGGGATCCGTGGGTGCCACTCCCACCGGCCGTGAAGCGGCAACACGGTGCAGCGCAGCGTGAGGGGCTGTCGTTGGCGGAGACTGCCGTGCCACCGTTTGCGGACCCCACAGAGACCCCCTCACGTCCGTTCGCAATTACGTGGGGAATCGCGGGTCGCCAACAGCAGGCCACGCTGTTGTTGAGGCGCAGTATGGGAACGAGATCCGCCGTGGCGTTCAGAGTGGCAGTGCGGAGTGGCCGTGCAGAGACAATGCACGTGCGTGCCTCGTGCGCCCTCCGCTCCCCCCGGCCACGCACGTGCGACAGGACACGAGTCAGCCCGAGCGCAACGGACTGATCAACAGCATCCTCGAAATGTGGATCCAACTCGTCGCCCAATTTTTGGTCACTCCGGGGGAATTGTCGCAATTGCTGCCACTCCTGTTGAGTTTGCTGGACCGCCGCACCGATGTATGCCCCCCGCACTCAGCTCGACTGGCACGCCCCGAGAGGTGGCCCTAGAGGCGGTTCGATAGGCGGTTGGAGGAGGTTGCCAAAGCGGTTGGGGGTGGTTACTGTCGGATACAAATGCCGGGGGGACAGTGGCTGGCTGTAGGCTGGCCCCCCCGGAAGGGGGGAAGGGGGGTAACCTCCCCCCCTTCCAATGCATCCCTGGGGAGGGACGCCAAGGGGCAGAAGCAGCTTTTCTGCGCAGCGGGACACTCCCACTCTCACCCACCGAAAACAGTTTCCCCGGGTCGCCTTGAACACGCAATGCAAACCATTAATCTCCAAACACTCAAACCAGTGCACCCGGAAGTACCGACCTGAGCGTCATCGGTCGTGCCCCACCGGCGGGGGGCTTGACCTCGGCGCCTCCTGGTCGGGTGTCATGTGCGATGACCGTGTGCCCTCCTTTTTCTGTGGTGTTGTTGTTGGGGCAGGGGAGGGGGGCGGTCACCTTGAAGGCTTCTTCTGAAGTTCCGTCAGCTTCCCTGGGGGTAGCTCCCGCTGTGCGTGGGGGGGGGGGGGGATTGAGGTCCGCCCTTTTCCCGCCCTTTCCCGCGATTTCCCGCAACTTTTCTGCAATCGCTTTTTGCTTGTCCCCCTTGCGTGTTTTTTGGTGCCCTGTGTGTCCCTGTGCAAAGGGGTGTTCGTTGAGGCTTCGGGAGGTTTGGTTACGGCACCGCAATTCTCCCGCAAGTTTTACGCAATTTTTCGCAAGTGGATTTGACGCTCACTGACAGCACAGCCCTGGCCTCTCGGCCGGGGGCCCGTGCATTCCCGAACCCCCGACGCAGCGCCGTGCGGTGCCCTCGAATCGCAGGCCACGCTTCGGTGCACCGCGCCCCCGTGAAGCGTTGTTGCAATGCGGACGGGGGGTGGGGGGTGTGAAGTCCAAATGGTAGAGCCCCCGAGTCGCGGGGCGTCGCGCGAACGTGAGAACAGAGTTGTGTGTATGCCCCGGGGCCGGGCCGCTGCACTGCCGAGCGCTGGGACCAAGTGTCCTTCCGCCCACAAATGCCGCATCCCCCACCCCAGCCCCACGCTCGCCTACCGCCCACAAACGACCTCAAGTAGGTCACAACCGACCAGTCTTGATCCCCTGCTTTGGGGGGGGGGGGGCACACCAGACAAGGAGGAGGGGCACAGCAAGGCAGGAGAGGCAACCAGAACGGCGGGAACAGGGAACCAGAATGGAGCAAATGGTGGAGCGTGCGCATGGGAGGCAGCGACAATAAAGGAGATGGCTTGGCCAGCCAACCCCGTCGCTACCGGGTGCCAGGGCAACCCCTGCTCAACCGGCATCAGGTGGGGGGTGTCTCCCGCAGCCCAGATGGGCTGTTTGCGCAACAGGAGTGGGAGCCCATCAGGGGCAGACCAACCGTGAGGGGAAAAAGGACATATGGTGGACGGCCCGGACAGCGCGTGGAGGAACAGGGCACCTGGGCCGCACAGAAACACAGCGAGGCAGGCTATGGACGGCCTGTGGTCCGAGGCGCGTGGACAGCAAAAACAGTCAAACGACCCCGGCAACAAGCAGCACATCCTCAATACGCCAATTATTGGGCGCCGCTGACACGCAAACGGCACATCCTGCCACATTCAGCACAGCCCCAGCACACCAACTACTGGGCTCTGCGAACGTGGAAACGACACCAGCAGGAGCACCGGCCGCAGCGGCCGACAGAAAGTAGCGACCCGACGCAACATGCGAAGGGAAGAACCGGTGACCGTCCAGGGCCCCGTAAAGGAGCAACAACCAGACGGAATGTCACACAGGGGGGCGTGGCAGGGCCTCGAGGGACCTTCCCTCCCCCGCCCGCCTCCGGCGGTGGATTCCCTCCTCCGCAGGTCCCGCTGGAGTAGGAGGGCGCTCTTGCCACAGTAGGCGCACGGTGCGGGCGCGGGGCCAAAGAACAAGACCCCTGGGAAGAGAGGTGGTGTGCGTGCATCTCAGGTTTTCTGGGGTTGTATGGGCTGTTTGGGTGGGTGCATCTTGGGATGGTGCACCGGTGTTTGATTGCGAATAGTGGCCACGGTGCGGACGCGGTGCGCGCGCGGTGCAACAACCCCCACTGGGGGACAATAGCTCAGGGATGCGGGCATGTGGGCAGACAGGGATTTGCAGGGCTGTCCAGTCGCCATGGGTCCGAATATATTGGGGTTGAAGGCGAGAAACGTTCCTGACACAGCCCGACTGTCTTTTGGAATCTTTTTTTGAATTGTTTTCAGGATTTTTTTGGTACTGTTTTTGGAAGTTGCAATTATTTGTTTTCGTCAATGCCAACGTTTTCATCGCCAACCGCCGTGAGGGTGCAAACCTTCGTTGCATCACGGCCAAGCCTATGCCTGATCCAGCCCTTCTGCATTATCTTCAGAATACCCTTGACGTTGGCTCACCGAAGCACAAGAACACTCCGATGACGTATAATTGGTATGTACTATGCCGTTTGTATGTCTGTGTGCTGAGGTCATTCGGTGGGCGGGTGCGCGTGTGTATGCGTCCTTGCCCGTGAACAGCTGTGTCCTGCGCCTGTGTGAGGGATTGCGGGTCCAAGCACAGCCAAAGCAACATTTTGGTGCCTCCGACTGCGGCATGCGCGAGTCGCACTACACGTGTGCGCGCGAGTGTTCACATGCGTGTCCATCCGGTGATGGATGGTGCAGTTTCAACATTCCAATGACACTCCCGATGAGGAAATTTGGTTTGAGGCGGGGGGCGGGGGATGTATGCATGTGCCCTGTGAGGTAATTCCATCGGTACTGGTACTAATGCTGTAGACAGCGCCCCCCCACCAAACTTCAATTTTGTTTCGGCAATGGTGTTGCCCCCCCCCGCCCCCCTCCTGGGACCCCCCCCCCCCCCCGAACACACACAATACCCCCTTCAGGCTCCGAGAACTTCAGGAAACGGCTCGATGGGTGCTTTTCAATTTTTCGGGGTATTGTCGGTTGGCCCGATGCGTTGAGGGTCAACACTATGTTTTTTGGGTGCCCGGGTCGCTTTGTGTTCCAATTTCTTTCAAACGCCCATGGAAGGTTTTTAAACCTGAGTGTCAAGTTGCCAGCACCTGTCGATACCGGTGCACTGCCATCAGCCATCCAGTTCTCCAGGTGCGAGGATCGCCTCCGTGACACGAGGCAATTGAATTTCCTGAGCCCAATACTGTCAACATGGACGGTGTACAGTGCATCATCTCGAGCAGTTTGGTCCATGTGTCTTGCTTACCAAGGGATTTTGGGTGGTACCTGTCGCACTGTCAATGGTGCCCCCCCCCCCCCCAGCCCAAACCCCCTTCAAGCACCGCCCCCCACCCCCCTGAACTAGAGCGCCCAAATCAGTGCAAACGTCAAGTGCTCCGATGCAGAAAGGTACCCAGTGTTTTGGTTTCGTCGTGTTGTGGCGGCTGACCACCCATCCTTTGACGTGACGGGACTGCAGACAGGGCCACAGTCTGACAGGTCCCCAGACGGACAAACACACCATTGGTCGTCCACTGTTCACAGGAAAACCTTCTCCCCAGAATCATCTCCGCGTGCACCATCCGACGAAGCTCGCTCCCCGCGGTATGCGTGCGTCGACGGGGCTCGGTCACGTGAGGCCTCTGCACAGTGTGGCCGCTCGCGTTCCGCCAACACTCCTCTGTCACCCGCGAGGCACGGGTGCGGGGGGACGCGGCTGCGCACGACCCACCCAAAGTACGTCTCACGCGACAGACTGCCTGTGCCGGAGGCCAGCAATCCTGCGAGGTCGCGGTCCAGCCCGTGAGGCTTGTGTGGGGCCCGGGCTCCTTTTGACAACTCGGCACCGTTGGGGGGGGGCGGCACGCCACGCACCCCCCCCCCCCCCCCCCCCTGGACCCCCCCCCAAACGATTGGCCTAGTTTTCTTGAGGGCCTTCGGCCGATCAAAATACTCTTTGGCGCTTTCGGCGCCGATTCGTTTCGACCGAAAATTTCTTCGGTGCCTCTTGGGGGTCGGGGGGGGGGGGGACTGGACTACTGGGCTCCGCGAACGCGGAAACGACACCAGCGCCGCTGCCATACCGCACCGGACCACTGCACCGGCGTTCAGTCCGTGGTCGCCCTTCAAGACAGCGGCCGTGTTCGGAGGCCTCCACCCGCCCGACCACCATCCCACAATTTCCGACGGCACAGATGGAGCGCGCTGCTGGGGACCACGTCTCGCATGCCCCGCTGAGACCCCCCCTTCTCACATCTCCCGTCCTTTTCCTGCTCTTCGCCGCCCGCAACCCTCTGGCCGGCGTCCCCCCTTGAGCCTAAGCCCCCCCCCCAGCCCCCGGATCTGAACAGGTGGCCCCCCAATGGGCGACTTGTCTGGCTGGACCTCGTCCCGTCGAGGGGCAGCGCAGGAGAGGCCCTGGCGCGCGGCCGTGTCCGACAAAATGTGTAGATGGCGATGGCAACGGCTGTTTTCCCCAGTGCAGCCCTTCCCCCTTCCACGGCGCGCGTTGGCGTGTGTGCCAACAATATTTTGTTGTCGAAAGGACGAAGTTCGACTTTTCTAGGCCTAGAAAAGTCGAACCCCCCGTCGAAAATTCGAATTTTCTTGACTTAGAACTGGAAGGGGACCGCAGAAAAAAGTTGGAACTCCGTCCTTTTCTACCGTAAAAAGGAACAAAGGGCCTGGAATGCTCGGCTGGCCCGGTTGCGCGACCGCAGGAATTTTCTAGACTGCGAAAAGTCGAGCATTTCGGGCCATATTCCTTTTTAAAAGCTCCTGCACCCTTTGCCATCATACATCTCCCCTGTCTCCGGCTCAGTAGCACCGTGGGGGAGGGGGGGGCGGGATGCAGCACTTTTCTGTTGTGCTCAATTTGGGGACATGGACCAGCCCGTTTTGTTTGGCGTCAGCACTCATGCGCCCCGCTGCCGGACTGTGTGCACTCAATGGGGGCCTGCAACCGGGCACCCGACCGCCGTCCTCTGGTTGGCATACCTGATCTGCTGCTCGTGCGTGGCATCGCACCGCCATGGCACGGCTTTGCACTCGGGGGCATGCTCGCAAGTGTTGTACCCCGCGGTGGACCATGCGGCCGTCAGTCATCCCACTTTTGCTGCCCGTCCCTGCCCCGGAGTCATCAACAGGGGAACACAGGGTGTCCACTAAAGACCCGCCGGCTCCGGCGACCCCTCTGCAGGCGTTCTCGTCCTGCGCCCCCCCCCCCCCCCCGCCCCCCCTCCGTCCCTTTCCTCCCGAATTGCCCCCCCGCCCCCCTCCCTCCCTGCCTCCACATGTGCAGGCACTGTCTACTGTCCGCAAAGGACCCGCCGGGGTACCCGCACACGGAGAACGCGCGCCTCATATTGCAGACCAAAATGCAGATCCTGAAGCTGCTCAGCATGACTTTGCAGCTGAAAAAAGAGTGGGTGGGCTCTCAGATCCTGCAGGTGTGGGACCAGATATGGCCCTGGCCCGCAGCCCACGCGCTGCCCATTTCGTTGCTTCCTCGCCCTCTGCCCCCGCCTTCCTTCGGCCCAAGGCGCCCCCCCCCCCCCCCGTGCGGCCGGCGCAGGCCCCCACTTTGACGGGCCCTGTTCCGCGACGTTGCGCTGCTCTGCAGATGTTTTACAAGCACATGGACGTGCCGCACGTGGATGACTATTGCGCCGCAAAAGTGATCCCCCACATCGAGAGCCCCAGCATCATCAACGACGTCCTGAAGGAGTACAGCGCCCGCAGTTTAGAGGACAGGGACGCGTCGATCTACGCGCTGGTGGAGAGCACGAGCCCCCAGAACGACAAAGCGGCGATGATCCTGCTGGAGCTCACGACATATGGGTACGTTTGTTTTGGACGGGGGGGGGGGGGCGTACGCGGCAGCGTGGGGAGGCGGGTGGTGGACAACCTGAACGTGGGAGTGCTGTCGGAAATGCATTGTACGACGCGTCGGGGCGTCGTACAAGGCGTCGGGGCCCGACGCGTCGGGAGCGTACGACGCGTCGTACAGTGTCGTACAAGGCGTCGGGGCCCGACGCGTCGGGGATGTACGACGCGTCGTACAGTGTCGTACAAGGTGTCGTACAGCACCAACACCGTACGACACAGTACGACATAGTACGACCGCCCTCCCCCTCTAGGCGGGTAAACGATGGCAGCGGACCGTCTTGGGGGAAGGGGGCCTTCGGCCCCCTTCCCAAATATTGGCACTTCGCGTCTACAACATGCCGACAGTGTCTACAATTAGCAGGCCGCGTCTACCTGTGGTGCACAGTGTCTACAGACCCCAGACCGCCCTCCCCCTGTGCAGAGTGTTGCTTAATAGAAGGGGGGGGGCAGAGTGTTGCTTAAGAGAGGGGGGGGGGGGGGGCAGAGTGTTGCTTAAGAGAGGGGGGGGGGCAGAGTGTTGCTTAAGACACTGTACGACGCGTCGTACAGTGTCGTACAAGGCGTCGGGGCCCGACGCGTCGGGGATGTACGACGCGTCGTACAGTGTCGTACAAGGTGTCGGGGCCCGACGCGTCGGGGATGTACGACGCGTCGGGAGGTGTCGGGGCCCGACGCGTCGTAAAATCCCTATTTCGACAGTAGTGGAACGTGGAGGGGAGTGGGCAGCAAAAACCGGCAAACGACCCCCGCAACAACCAGCACAACCCCCAGTGCGCCCCCAAAATAGAGCCCCCACAATGGGGGGGGGGGAAGGCAACCCAAACCTAAGTAAGGGGGTCGCCCCTGCGGGGGGTTGGCAGCCGGCTACGCGGTCGTCCATTGGGCAGCGACCTAAAACATGTACTGCCCGCGAGTAGCTAAGTTCTGTCACCAGGGCTCAGTGCAGGGGCCTTGGGCACGCTTATGAGGCACAGCGGCCAAACCAGTGGTGGGCACTGCACACGACCAACCAGGGGGTGGACTCACACCAGTCCCTAGCTCCGAGGCGTGGGCAGCCCGGAGTGAAGTCCTCAAACGGGGAGCCCCCCAGCAGCCCAGAAAGCAAAAGAGCAACAATGCACCCCATTCACCCCAGAACAACCCTAACAAACCCCAGTGACAGGTCAGTTTGTAGATTTGGAGACATGTGCAAAAGTGCCCGGTGCCCCTTGTACCACCCAACTGCAAGTGGGACAATCCGACAGCCACAATGGGATGCAGGGAGCGACATGCTGCCCCCCCGGCGCCGCACACCAGCAGCAATGAGCGTGCCATCAGGGGCAGACCAGCCGTGAGGGGGAAAAGGACATATGGTGGACGGCCGGGACAGCGCGTGGAGGAACAGGGCACCTGGGCCTCACGCACACAGAAACACAGCGAGGCAGGCTATGGACGGCCTGTGGACAGAGGTGCGTGGACAGCAAAAACAGTCAAACGACCCCGGCAACAACCAGCACATCCTCAATACGCCAATTATTGGGCGCCACTGACACGCAAACGGCACACCGTGCCACATTCAGCACAGTCCCAACACACCAACTACTGGGCTCTGCGAACGTGGAAACGACACCAGCAAGAGCACCGGCCGCAGCGGCCGACAGAAAGCAGCGACCCGACGCGACATGGGCCTGCCACACAACAGCGGTTTGGGGCTGGTCAAGGGCGGACCAAAGCCGGGTTTTCCCACAAGATGATCCAGCGCCTCAAAGGGCATCTGCAGAAGTATCGGGGAGGCAGTGGATCAACAGCCGCTGACCAACCGCAGGAATGTGAGGGCCGTTGTTGGGAACGCTTCCTGCGCGCCGCAGGCACCGGAGGGGAAGGGGAAGTAGCTTTTGAGTAGTTGGCCCTGCAAATGGGCACAATGGCGAGGCACAGTCATCAAACTGGACAGAAATGTTACGATCACCACTCCCCATTCAAAAGTACGGTTCACAAAGGGTACGGATTCCCCTGTTCCATAATAACTACCTAAATTGCGCGCCGCAGGCACCGCATGTGCGGCAGGATCAGGGGGGGGGGGTGTCCGCCCGTTGGGGGTTGGGGGGGAAGGGGGTGGGGTCAAGAAGTGGGAGAGGCGGGGGGTGGGGGGGCAGTGGGAGGTAGGGGGCGTTCTGCTTCGGCAGCCACACCGCAAGCGCAGTCCGTCCCTCTACGCACCGCCGTCCCGTGGCCCCCGCTTGGGAGCCGGTGGTGCCCCCCTTCTGCGTGCACGGCACTGGGGACGGGCACGCGGACCCCATTGTGCCCGTGCCCGTGGTATACAGGCACCCGCAGCTCGCGAAGGACGCCATGGAGGTGCTGGTGCGGAGGCACACCAGCCACAAAGAGATGTGTGAGACGCTGCAACGGACGGACCTGCTTTTCAAAGTGGATCAAGAGGACGTCCGATTGGCCGGGCAGTTGTCGTTTCAGTTGGAGCAGCTGTCGGTGTTCACCATGAACGAGGACCAGCAGGTCGCGTGCTGCGACGTCATTCTGCAGCTGGTGTGTGATCCCATTGCAGGGCGGGTTTCCCCCCCGGTCCCGCGGTCCGGGGCACAGTTTTCAAACACTGACCATCTCTGCGGCCCTCTCCAACCCCCTATGGCGTTCACACCCCTCACTAACCCTCCACAACCATCCACAGCATTCACAACGCCCCACATCTCTTCACAACCCTCAAACCCCCCGATGTTCCTTTGTCAACCCTCAAAATGACCCCATGACCCCGTACACGGGGAAACCGCAGGCAGGGCTCTGTGTGGGTGTTTTCTGGCTGTGTACTCTGTGTGACCCGGTGTGAGTGTCTCTTGCTCTGAGTGGCTCTGTGTGCCTCTGTGTGGCTTTGTGTGGCTTTGTGCGACTGCGTCTTGCGCGGTGTTGCTCGGTGTGGCTCTGTGTGCCTCTGTGTGCCTCTGTGTGCCTCTGTGTGGTTTTGTGTGGCTTTGTGTGCCTCTGTGTGGCTTTGTGTGGTTCTGTTTGGCTTTGTGCGACTGCGTCTTGCGCGGTGTTGCTCGGTGTGGCTCGGTGTGCCTGTCGTTGAGGTTTTGGTAATGCAGCGACGGGGGGAATGTTTAGGGCCCCATGTTTCCACCGAAAGGCGCTGGAGTGAATCCTGTTGACAAAGCGGGTCAGAAGGGTTGGGGACGGCTCTGACCCCCTCGAGCCCCCATCCAGACGCGTTCCGCATACGGCGAGTCCCCCGGGTGCGGGTGCGCCGACTGACAGGCGTTGCCCGATCCGCTGCACCGACCCCGACCCTATCCCTGGCGTTTTGCACTTGCCCTTTGGGGGCCCAGGAGGGGCGGGGGTCCGCAAGTTTTCGCAATTTTTCGCAATTTCGCCATTTTCCGCATTTTTTCCGCAATTGCCTTTTGCTTGCGCGCTTGTTGGTGCCCTGTGTGTCCCCTGTGCAGAAGTGTTGACCCTTGAGGCCTCGGGAGGTTCGGATGGGGCACCGCAATTTCCCCGCAACTTTCCACAATTGGATTAGACGCACCCTGACCGCAATCCCCCCCCCCCCCCCTGAGTTGCCACGCGCCAACCGTATTCCTCGTGTTCAGGTCCTGCTACTGAACGCGGATAAGTCCATCACCGCCGCAGAGGACGTCCTCGTGAAACATTACACATTGTGCGATGAGCGGGTGCGTTTGGGTCTTAGTCCTCCATTGCCTTGGGGCTGTTGCAGGGGCCGGGGCACGTGGAAAGGGGCTTGGCCGAGGTAGGCACAGCGGAAACAAACCTGCGGGGAATCCGCGCCCTGGACAAGTAGCGGGGCTGATGAGGGGCATGAGCAGCATGCGCCGTGGCGGGGGCAGTGGGAGGCAAAGGGGTAGGGGCACGAGAGCGAGGGTACGCACAGGCGCAGCGTAGACAAGGCCCGGGGCAGTGGGGGTGCAGTAGAGCAAAGGCAAGAGCAGGGGCATGCGCATGGGACGGGCGCGGAGCTGCACAAATGTTCGCAGGTCATCCCGGCGTATTCGAAGTCCGACCCCGTGGTGGCCTACAGCGGTTGCGTCTGCGGCGAGCGGCAGGCGCTGGTGCGCCAACTAGGTCTGTCCCGTCCGGAGCCCATTGACAGGCCGGCGCAATGTGCGAAGGGCAGTCCAGCCTGGCCCGGGAGCTGGCCAACAGTTTCAATGGAGTGGCATCCGGGAGGCCCCATCTGCCCCCCCCCCGCCCCCCGTTGCAGTGGCTCCAACGGTGCGACCCCGCGCTTTGTCAATTGGTACTTGATTGGCGGTTGGTTTAGTCCTATTTTGGGGTGATTGAGTGCGGCTGGCGTTCTGCGGACGGCAGTTGGCGGTTGTCCGATGCGGATCGAAAGGGGATCTCCGGCGGGTGGCGGGTGGCCTGCAGCGAAACTGGACGCTCGTTTGTTGGAGTTCTGTTGGAATTGGGGTGTGAGTGTTTTGCTGTCACCCTTCCCAACTTCTTTGTCGTGAGCACCCTCCGCAGGTACCCGCCTACCCCCTTATCCCCTTATGTGAGTGAAGGCACCCTCTGGATGCCCTGCTGGGTTACCCCCACCAAATCTTAAGCCGAATCCAAACCACCACAGCAGAGTTTTGATTTTCCCCCATTTCGCATGCATTTCGCTGCTGCCTTGCTGCTGTGTTTGTGCAGGTCTACATCAACGAGTGCTCGCAATCCTTCGCCTGCCTTGTACCGAGGACGACCTGACCCCCCGGAGGGTCAACCTCATCAACTGGTGCTACAGGTGTTGCCTTTCGGGGATGGCAGGGGGCCCGGCGATCTGCGTTGCGGTGCATTGTGTGCTGCGCCATGTGTTGCGTGTTTGGTCTGCACGATATACCCCGTGAACGACCTGCTCGATAGCACTTGTCAGACCTCGCGCTCATGCCCCGTAACACCCTCCCCACCCCTGCCCACCCCCCCACCCAGGGGGTGCCATAAGGACGCGCACCCTTTTTTTTTTTTTTACTATGGCATCCACTCTCTGATGTTTGGTGGCTACCCACCAACCGCCATCGGTTACACACCAACCGCCATCGGTTACACACCAACCGCCATCGGTTACCCACCAACCGCCATCGGTTACACACCAACCGCCATCGGTTACACACCAACCGCCATCGGTTACCCACCAACTGCCATCGGTTACCCACCAACCGCCATCGGTTACCCACCAACCGCCATCGGTTACACACCAACCGCCATCGGTTACACACCAACCGCCATCGGTTACACACCAACCGCCATCGGTTACACACCAACGGCCATCGGTTACCCACCAACCGCCATCGGTTACCCACCGGCCGCCATCGTAGGGCGTATTGGACACTCCAAGTTTTTTTTTTTTCCATTACGGCACCCCCTGCCCCCACCGAGCCAGGCTGCCGAACGCCGCTCCCGCAGCAATCCCGTCTCAGTTAAGCTCAGTACCATTTCCCCCTTGCCTTCCCAAGGGCCCTTCGATTGCAGGTAGTTGGACGACCAATGGGCTGTCCACAGATGTTGCATTCGTCACCCCCTGACCCCCCCTCTCCCCTTCCAGGGCCCAATTTGGACGGATAGTGAAGGGGCAGCTGGGCACACACACCTGCTGACGGCGGATTCCCTTGGTCCCTCCTGCGTTTCCTTGTTGTGCTGGTGCGCATGACTGCCAGGGGCTGCCCCACCTGATATGGCACCCACATAGGCACTGCAAAATTTGCAAAGAAAGCATGTCCTAGTGCCTTTTTTGGGCTGCCGCCTGTTTGAAGTGACACTGGACAGTTATTGTGGCCTTTGATGCGGGGCCTTCCTGGATTTGAGCGTGTACACCTCGTTGCAAGTTGTGCTGGGTTTTTAACCCAAAGCCTTGCAATAGCACACCCCAACACAGCACCCCTTCACACGCACTTGCTTCTCTCACCCTTCCCAACTTCTTTGTCGTCAGCACCCTCCGCAGGTACCCGCCTACCCCCTTATCCCCTTATGTGAGTGAAGGCACCCTCTGGATGCCCTGCTGGGTTACCCCCACCAAATCTTTAGCCGAATCCAAACCACCACAGCAGAGTTTTGATTTTCCCCCATTTCGCATGTGCTTGCTGCTGCCTTGCTGCTGCTGCTGCTGCTGCTGCTTGCTGCTTGTTTGCCAAAAGGGGTAGGTCCACTCTACACCCGAAAGAGAGTTGTAAAACTTCACATGTTCCACCAGCTCATGACTCCCCAGCAATCTCTACAACCCTCCCAATAGCAGCACCCTCCAGGGTTTCCCATCAGAAACACCCTCCTCAACCCCACTAGAAGCGCCCACCTGTTGGGAATCAGGCAGACGGCAGTTGGTGGTTGGGGGTTGACCAAAAGTATTTGATTGTTTGGCAGCAGTTGGTGGTCGGCCATGGCTGTGGTTGAGGCCTGGACGTAGCGGAGCCCGATAGTTGGTCTTTTCGCATTGCGCAGGTTTTTGGAGGTGTTTTGCTGTTCGAACAAAGTGAACCAGGACGCGCTCTTCGAATGTGATCCGCTCCCTTTGGCGCTGCATCAGTTTGGGATGTATTCCGCAGATTATGGCATTGACGTGGGGCCATTCATCGTGACCATTTTTGCAGGGAATTATGAACGCTGTGCAAAGGTCTGCATCGTGGCTGCGCTGCAGACTTCATTTCGTTTTGATGCCATTTTCTGGTCTGGTCATTGCCATCCCCGTCTTTAGCATGGGCCAGACCTGTGCTGTGCCCGTTCTCTGGTTCTGTTGTTCCTGTTGCATCTGTTCGCAAATCAGCCTCTTTAGCCTGCAATTTGCTGCGTTTTTTTTTTTCAAGTGGTGCAAGGAGTGGCTCCTCTTGGTTGAAAAAATATTCCAGTGCCAAACACAGCGCCCAAAGCCAAACTCGCGTGTGCCCAAACCCAAACCCACGTGTGCCCAAACCTAAACCTCAGCAAATACAGTCGCCACAGACTTGACTGAGGGAGTGATTCCCCTCCTCCCTTAACCGCAGAAGAAGGGGGAGACCCCCATCCACGCTTTTGCACGTTGGCACCATGTCCCTCTCAGACCCTTTTGTTTAGGACGAGGTTTCTGGATCACTCACCCTCTGCTTTTTCGCTAAAAACCGCTCCTCACAGCCGCCAGGTCCGACGGCAGTTGGCATTTCGCCGACAGCAGTTCACAAACTGCAGGTGGCGTCTGTCCGGACCCTTTTTCTTTCTGTCAAGGAGTCTTCACATTGATGGTGCGATGGTGTAAAAAGATCAATGTGCACTGTTAATTAGTTATCAGGTTTGTTTCCTCAATAGTCTGCAAAAACCCAAGTTTCTGTAACGCCAAAGCATTCTCCATGTACACGGTCTCTCTGAAGCGCAGTGCTTTATGTTCCTGCTCATCGTAGGTGGACAAGGAAGTCATCCAAGTGATCATGCAGATTTGTTTGGGGGAGATGCAGGACAACGACGCTGCTGCGGAGTGCGTGCGGTTCTTTCAGCAGCTGATGAAAGTCAACGACCAGATTCTCCCGCAGAATCAAGAGTACGTCATGGAATGTTTGCTTTCGCAGGAGCACAAGGTTTTGCAGCGTCTGGCATTCATTGGTGTGCTTTCGTGCCTTTGTGCAACTGCCTGTATTTGTGCTTGCGATTGGCGACCTGACTTGAGGGAGACGACGACTTGAAACGCCTTTTTCTCCATAAGTTGAGTATGTTGGGGAGGGATAGTGCGGTCGATGTGAAGAGGGCGCTGAATACGACTGCGCGCACCACTCGTCTCTCATCGCGTCATGCTCATGTTTGATGTGAGCGGATGTTCGAGGAGCTGGACGGCTGGATGGGTGACTGGGCGCTCGACTGGCTGCACTGCGTGGACGTGAACGTAGGGCTGAGCGCAGACTCATCACATCAAACAAACATCGATCACATGCTGCAAAGGAATTAAGAGCAAGTGGGGCTCTCCATGGGGTCTCGGCCCGGATGAGTGGGTGCAAATAGGAAAAGGACCTCCACGTTGCTTTGGGTGGGTGGGGATCCACCCACCTGCCAAGAACGAAGTGGGGTTGTGGTCCCGCTCTTTGATTCTCCAGAGAGTGCTGCCGCTCCCTGGGAGGCATATGCGCTGGAGTTGGGTGGTGTATGAGCTGGAGGTGGGTGGTGTATGAGCTGGAGGTGGGTGGTGTATGAGCTGGAGTTGGGTGGTGTATGAGCTGGAGTTGGGTGGTGTGTGAGCTGGAGTTGGGTGGTGTATGAGCTGGAGTTGGGTGGTGTGTGAGCTGGAGGTGGGTGGTGTATGAGCTGGAGTTGGGTGGTGTATGAGCTGGAGTTGGGTGGTGTATGAGCTGGAGTTGGGTGGTGTATGAGCTGGAGTTGGGTTTGGGTCCCTACGTTCTGGATGGCTTGGTTCCCCATGCCCCTTCGCATCCCCTCCAGTCCCCTCGCCTCAAGGCCCCCGCTCCGTTTCTCAGGTCCCAACACGGAACGGGCGGAGAGGCAGCACATGGTGCACATTCTGCAGCTGCTGGTGGATTGCGTTGCCGGGGACCGGGTGGTGGAGTCCATTGAGATCCTCCGGCAGCAGGTCTCGTGTGCAGATGTCTCATTGCCTTGCCAGGCCGCTGAATGAAAACCTTCTTGGGCCCACACGGCGTCAACCGGGGCCCTTTGAGTCGCCTGTTTTCTGGGTCCCGCGTCTGACCCACCAACCGCAGAACCGAATAGACACGGGAAGGGGGCCCGGAGACTGGGCATGCATAGGCTGCATTGGGGTGCCCGCCACATGACATACCTGCCTTGGGTCAAACACCTGGATTGACAAAAAAAAAGCATTGTGCACTTTAGGGAGCCCCTCCCCCTTGGCAAAGCTCTATCGACACCTCGCCCCCACCCTAAAGGTGCGCGAGCACGCACAGGAGCACAGCCTCTGCGTGCGAGTAGAGCCCGCCCGGGGTGCGTTGCTCGCGGCTGTCAACCTGCACCTGCCGCCGGCCCTTGGAGGCGACATGGCCGCCTGGGCTGGTGGCTGTCGCCCCACCGGGGCCTACAGTGGCGGCGGCTGCACTTTCGCATTCTTCTTGGGGGGCGGGCCCTGCTAAAGCGCTTCGATCTCTCCGACCGTTCTATTTTGGCTTCGACGGTGATCACACACTGCCTCGTGTCTCTCACTCTGTGAGTCATTTGCTCAATCCGTCAATCGCTCACTCGCTCACGCCTTTTTTCTGTCAAGGTTTTGCCATTGGATCGAGTCATGGAGATTTTGTGCAGTGAATTCTTGACGGTGGAGGAGCGGATGCCGTTCATGTCGTATATTCAGGAGGTGTTTATCATTCGGGAGGACTCGTTGCCTTCCGAGAGGTCAGGTCTCTTTGTGCAGGCCTCATGTGTCATGTAGGGGTGCTAGGGCTTGTCTGTCAGCAGGCCCCGCTGCATGTAACTTGTGATTTAAACCTTCTTTTTCTTCCCAATCATACATTGCGCACGTATTGACCATGGCCACCCCAAATGGGATGATTATTTGCCCTGCCTCTTCCGAAACCCATTCTTCCGTTTTTTTTTTTGGGAGTTTGGAAAGATGTCCGTTTGGATTTTGATTTGTGTTTATCACTAGGGCTGCGGTGGAACAGTCATAGTGTGCAGGACCCCCCCCCGCTCCCCAGTAGAAAATGCTACCATCTCCTCTCCTCGCTCATCAATTTAACAAAACCTGCCCATGTTTCACCATTTGACCATTCTTCTTGGGGTCCTCGGTGTCGAAAGCTGCCGATTGGCAAGCAGGATCCGTTTCGTTCTGTATCACGCAGCTGGTTTCAAGGTGTTGCACATTCGTACAGAGACCATTCCGATACCTGCCCCCTCCTCGTGCCCGAGAGTTCGGTTGGAATAGAAGCAAGCCGAGACCCGATAAGCCAAGCAAAAAAAAACACTCCACTGCCAAACACCAGCCGTGTGCAACCTGGAGGCACGCCTCCACAAAGCAAAACAGACCACAGACCAAACAGAACCCGTTGTTTCTGGCATGCAGTGTGGATGATTGTTGCTGAGCATTGAGATTACATTTTTGCGCAAGGATGACGGATTGTTCCTGCTTCTTTCTCCCTTTTTGCCATTCTTTGATGTCAAATGGGTCTACCGTCCCCTTTTAGCAGATTCTCTGCACGACTCTGCACATAGTGCCCAGCACAGTGCCTGTGTGCGCCACTCCTAAGCGGGGGGGGGCCTTAATACAGAGGGGGTAATTTAGCCACATCACTCCTCTACGCTTTGTAGGCCCCAAAAGGGTGGGCTGCACATGGGCACAAAGCATGGTGGTACATGCTGCCTGATCCCAGGGCCATGGGGCGGAAGCAGCATTAGGGCAGTGTTGCTTCTTGCCAAGGGGATGCCGTCCCTCCTCCTGGACCATAGTAGAAGGGTGGGTTTCCTACCACTGAGTGGAGGTGTCGGCAAACAGATCAATGTGCACAATTTGCTCCTCGCCAGCTTGTATTGTCTGACAGTTCACAATTCAGCAGGTTGCCCTTCCCTTGGTGGTACACCCCTGCCCCAAGTGATACACATTCGAACACACATTGTGGGGTCGTTGCTGCTCCATTTGTATTTTGGACTCCAGACATGTGCGCTATGGCCGGCTCTAACACAGTTTGAGGCTTGGCAACCCTCGCTCACATCGATAGCACAATCACAAACGGCAATCGCATGAGGGATCGCCTTCCCCATTGCCCAACTCCAACATCACCCAGCTGGGGGGCAGCCCAGCCTCACCCAAGAAACAGGGGGTTTCCTGGAGGTTACTGTTCAAATGTGGGTGATTGTCCAGTCTTGTCCTGGTAGCAGCAGCACAACATGCCCTGCTGCTATGTGCCCTTTGCCCCTCCCTGTGCATGTGGCAGATACATACACATATCTCTCCCCCAATAATTTTTTGGGGATGTGGCCCTGCACAATCATCCACAGATGACCTGAGCCCCTCATGCCAAGTTGCCAGTGTTTTCCTCAAAAGGCAAAATTTTGGGGGGCAGCCGGGCCCGGTTCACATACCCCTCACCCCCCCAGCAAGGTTGTGGGCGTTTGTGGTTTTGCTGCTTCCCTTTGTTCTCTCTTTGAACAGCCCAGTGACATATCATCCTCGAGAAGGCCCCTGCTTCCCGGCTCCCCTATCCCTGTGGTTAGCAGCGGTGCGTGAGTCAGGCTACCGAGGCCACATATCCTACCGTTTGTAGGTGCCCCCCTGCCCCCGGGTCCCCCACCGCGGCCCCTCAACAGCCCCCCCCCCAAAAAAAATTGTTGACAGATAGTTGGGGGTTGGTTCACAGCGCCATCAGGTCCACTCCCTGCGTGTGCGCAGCACTGATGTGTAACACTCAGGGGGCGTACCGTGCGCTGTGCGCGCGCTGTGCACGCGCTGTGCGAAAAGTTGGCTGTTCTCCACCGCCGGGAGTTCGGTAAGTTCAGAAGATTGAAAGGACGTCATTGAATGGCTGCTGCAGTGGACGGGGCGATAGGGGGCAGAATTTAGGTCCCTGGGACCCATGGCAAGCATCAGATGTTTGAATTTTTGAGGTTTGAATTGATTGTGCATGATTCCGCAGGTGCGTGGTTTTCAGGGCTGTTGCCTGGATAATCACCGTAATAATTGGCGCTGTGCCCGCGCTGTGCGCGCGCTGTGCGGAAACGCCCCCTCAGTGATCCAGAAGGAACCCCTGGCCCTGTCTGTGTTACATTTCCCACATCAGTGGTGGTCCAAATTTCCCAGTCATGGGAATGACTGGCTTCAAAGCATGCCGGCCTCGGCATTGGAGAGACGCCAAGGGGCAGAAGCAGCTCTTGTGAGCAGAGGGACAACTGTCCTACTCTCACCCCCCAAAAATGCCCTCTCCCGGACAAGCAATGGAGACCCCCCCGCACCTCATGGCTTTGCGTGTCGCATGACCACAGAGATTTCGCTGCTGTGGCTGCGGCTGATCCATTGGCAAGACATCGTGAGGTCGGTACTGGAGTTGATGGCTTCGTATAACAGCCACGCTCTGCTGGATGAGGACGAGGATGTAGTTTGCCTCCATTGCTGCAAGAAGAAGCGCTACATCATGGAGAGTGCCCTGCCGTGCCTCACCGCATACATGCAGCAATTCTTTGACTGGGAGGTGGCCCGCTTGGACGCCGGTACCCTTCCTTTGCCCCTCTGCAGCCGGAAGCTTGTCCACCTAGCCCTCCAACATCCCTGCCCGTGCTCATGCTCAGTTGTGCATCCTGACACCATCACCTCTGTGTCTGGCACCCCCGCCCCCCACCCCGTTTGTCCAGAACGCCAGATCAGAGACATTTTGTAGTGCACTAGCACTGCCCGCCGAGTGGCACGCCAGGTGATACACTGCATGAGCACAAGCCTGCACTCTGGAAGGGGTAGTTGGGTGTGGTTTCGCCGGGCTCTGCAGTGTCCATAAGGCCCGATTTGGACTGGGGACAAAAGCCCACAGCCGAAAGGCGTTGTCCATGATGCGGCTGTATGGTCGTCCGTGGGAGGGGCTCCTCGGTCCGGGTACGCCCCCCCCCCCCATGCCTCACAAGGCAAGTGCCGGGAACTGCTGCGTGCCGCCCACCTGAAACGCAGCCCACCGATGTGTCAAACTTGGTGATCCGGAACCTGCAGGCACTGTGTTTCATTCCTCGTAGCAGATGTAGTGGCGAGGACCTCCCAAACCTTCGCGGTCTGGGAACGACCGCATATGAAGCAGCAGTTTTGTGTGCCCTAACGGACGCGGATGCCTGTCCTACCGGGGGAAGGGGGAATTTTAGGACCAGGCGAAGTTGGGAATGGCAAATTTTGGTACGACAAAAGTGTGCCAAGTTATGCCACAGTATTTGAGGGTCGGGGCCATGTTGGCCCTCTTGGCATGCGCATTTCCATTGTGCCCAGCACCCTCCACGAAATAACAGCAACCAACCACAGGCCCACAGGAAATAACCACCATTCACACACAGCAGCTAGAGCAACACGAAGGACTTCAGACGACAGCCCGGATGTCTTCGCCGGTATTCCGCCCCCACCCACCACCCCTTACTTAGCCTTTATGGAAAACCCCCGCACTGTTCTACCCCCCCAAATCCTTGCCTTTGTGGCTTCTTCCGCCACTCCGGATGTAGCCCCTTCTCTACGCTTGTTCTTGTGCCACAATCTGGGAATTGGTGCCAAAATTTGCAGCGGTATTTGAGAAATGGTGCCTAATTTTCTCCGCACGAAGTTTCGCCATTCCAAATTGCGCACGTTCCCCATTTCCCCCTCCGCGGTATTCAGTGGGAAGGCCCGCGTTGGTTCAGGTCAGCGGCCACGGCCGTTAGCCCTCGTCAGCACGTGTCTCTTTGGGCAGAGAACCCGGTGATCGGCACCCTGATGACCAAGATCACACGGCAGGCCGTCACTATGGGCAAGGCGATGGTGGCAGAGGTCCACTCCGGGAAGGTACTTGTGCGCCGTGCTGAGGGGGTGTACTGGCCCATGATTGGGGGATGGAGGTTACAGACGGGGGCCGCCGTTGAATTGCTGGCGTACTGTTGTGCCGGTGCCGCTGCCTCGGGTCTCCCATCCCCATCCACAGACGGCGCCCTTGAGTCTGCCATATTTTAAGGCATTGGACAATTTCCTCGAAGCTATGCTGGAGTCAGGTGTGCCATGCCCCGCGCGGCTCGCAGCAGTATCCCCAGCCCATCGCGTCTGCTGCGTCTATGAGACCATCCTCTTGCGCAACCTTTCCTCCGACCCGCGAGCCTTGTACAGACCACTGTCCCCAGAATATGTGTTGTCGTCCTGTGCATTTAGCCCAAGACCTCCCCAGCCCCCCCCCCCCCCCGGGTTTTGAAAGATAGTGGTGCCGGGTCGGCCACCAACAAGTGTGTCTAGAGAAAACTGTCCGGCGCCGAAGGCGCCAAAATTTTTTTTCATACTATGTGTTTATACTCAAAATACTCAAAATTTTGTAGAGAATTCATATTTGTGTGAAAACAACAAGAAGGAGGGCTACGAGAGGGCTGCAGGCCCTAACAGCAACCACAACCCTAGCCCTAACCCTAGCCCTAACCCTAACCCTAGGGCTAACCCTGGCCCTAACCCGAACCCTAACCCTAACCCCCCCCCCCCTCACCCCTGGCTGGACGCCCCCATGACCCCCGGCCAGACCCCCCCCCCCCGACCCCCGGCCAGCCCCCCCCCGACCCCCGGGAGGAACACCCCCCCCCCAAGTTTTGAAAGATAGTTGGGGGGTGGGTCGCATCAGGACCGGTTGTAGTCGCCCCCCCGTGCCCAAGACCCATCTCCGGAGATCGAACACCTGGAGACTGCAAGCCCAAATGGGGTGACATGCTGCGGGCGGGTGACAGGTGATGAATGGGTGGCATGAACGGGGCGACACTTAGCGGGTGTGGGAAGTTGGGGGCGGGGTGTGTGTGTGTGGCGCGCAGGTCACGCGAATTCAGTTGCTGCTTTTGTTCGTCAACTGCTCGGTAACAGGAGGCACATTTTAAGCCGCTCGAGAAGGGATTGGCTCCGGCGTCTGGCTCTAGGGTTCGCGACAAGTGTACAAATTGGTGCATTGACGTTCAGTCAACGATCCGCAATCCCCTGGTCTGACGCAGCTTGGCCCATCTGAATTCCGAAACCCCCTTTGAAAATGGGTCACTTTGGGACCAAAAAATGGGTCAAAACTGGGTCAATAACGCGTGTTTCCAGAAATGATCGTGCACCATTTGGGGTGCACCAGCGGGTGAATTGAGCCCATTTGGAGCCCATTCCAGGCCATCCAGCCACGAGACCGCATGATTCCACGACCATCTGCCCAACTCTGACACTTACTAACGTGTCAAGAAACCGCGCAAGCCAAGCATTGCCTCATCATTCGCTGTGCAATCACCCAATCGTGGCCTGGGGCATCTTGGGCCCTGTGCTCCGTGTGGCCCACGGTCTTCACACTTGAAAGGCCACGTGCTTGTCTCCCGATCGGGAGACAATTTAAAGGCTAGCGAGATCCCCATGTTTGCAAGAGTGTCAGCATGCCATCCCCATCCGTCCTGGGTACTGCTTCATGCTGTTGCGTCATGTCAGCAGAGACTGGGTGGGCCAGTGGTACGTGATAGGTGGTCATTTCGGCTGGTGGGTCTGATTGCTAGAAAATATATTTTCGCCTGGCCTGACACGAGTTCGACATATTTGTTTGCATCAGAATTCTTGGAATATACTGTTCCGCGGACGCCCCTCTGCAAGCATTCAACCATTCAATGGTAGTAGCATCATAAAATCAAAGCATCCTGTATGGCCGTTTTGCTGCAGGCGCACTGCCAGAGAATGTAGAGGAGCAAGTCATCGACCACATGGAGGAAATTTCCGGTGCTATTCTTACGGTGTCCAATTCTGAAGAGAAGGTGGATGTGCGGCTATTTGGGAGAGGGACATATCACACGCATGCTGTGTGAGTGCCATTGTGAAACATTGACGTTATGTGGTTTCAGGGCTCTATATCTCCTTGCGTCCCCATGGCCATGTGCCCACTGAGACCCCGTGTATAGTATTTTGCGGCCATGTTCCCAAGAGCTGGAAGAATTGGGGCAAACGATTGTTTGGCTGTAGCGGGAGTTGTTTTGGATTTGGCTGTAGGGTAAAGGAGCTCCCAGCGTTCTGTGAAAGCACCCAGGTACCACTGCAAGCAATTTTCAGAACCGTCACTCTCGTCGCTGGGAATCCGTGGCTCCGGTTTTTTGGACTGGAATTGAGGGCATTGCACCTGCTGCGGTGTTTCATTCCATAATGCCAGTACCCACCGGGGCGCTGCAGCGACAATGGGTAGCTTTGCTGGTCGTCAGATTACTGAGTCCGAGATGGTACCCTCTTGAAAGTGAAGGGAGGCTTTGGTGCTACACTCTTGATGCAGCGCGCAAACGGTCACTGCAGGGGCCCCCTGGCATCTCTCGAACATGGGAGAAGCTGACGCAGGGGGGAGGGGGGGGCTACAAGGGCACCTTGGCAGCTTTGTTGCTGAATGTGCACGCGTGGCTCAATGTGCCCTGGCGTGTCGCTCAGCAACAACAGCATCGGCATCGGTTTGGGTGTTGACCAGCTTGAGCCCGTTGGCACACTTCATTTCGTTCCGTCCACGGTGCCATTGCGGTGTACATCCTCCTGCATCTCCGGCATTCGGTGGGCTCATCCAAGACACATGGTGGTGGCCGGTAGCGACGAGCCCCCCCCCCCCGTCTCTGCAACGTCAGCAGCTGTCCACAAATTATTTACGGAAAAAAGTCTTAGGGGAGCATGCGGCTTTCACCGTTTAAGCTACGAAATGTGTCGCTCGTTGTGCCATGTGTTTCTGCACACACTTGGCCTTGCTGCCACACAATTGACAGTCAAATGTACATAAACATTTAACAGGCGCACGTAGGCACGAATTCCCTGCATTTGTGTGGTGCTTTGCCCTTTAGTCATGAGCCGAGCAGGCTATTGCTTAGTGTATCGGACACCCTACCCCGGGGGGGGGGGTGAGGGGGGGGTGGGTCAAAGGGTGGGTGGGTGGGTCACTTCCAGCCCTTGAGGCCCCAAACCCCCCTCCCCCCCTCCCCCACGGGGTCCCTAAGCAATAGCCTGGGGCCGAGCTCGGGTTCGCTCATCACACGACATTTTGTTTTGCGTGTGTCCTGCAGGTTGCGGACTCGTTTCGCCTGGTCCGGACCATAAGAAAGCAATTTCAGGTGTGCAGCCTTTTGTTTGTTGCGGGTTCACTTCGCCTTCATTTGCTTGGGGTCGTTCCATCGGCGTGCGGGCGTTGTCTGTTTTGGCCTGCGACAATGTCAATATTGTATGGGAATGATTGCGATTTGCCCATGGCATATGGGGGGGGGGGGGTGCACTCCAAAGCAAGCGGGCAAGAACGCTTGAATCTTTGTGTGCCCTCTGGAAGCGCTTTTGAAGGAAAATTGTGTGCTATACCCGGCCCTCGGAAGATCAGTCGCTCATGGGAGTGAAAGATGCAACAGCGCCGCCAATCGCATGAAGTACACCTGGAAACGGTTGTTGGGGGGGATGGGGCCATGCCTAGCCCTGTGAGGATCTGCCGCTGGCTTTTGTGACCCACTGTTAGCAGAGCGGCCACAGCATGCAATCTTTGTGGGGCTGTGGGTTGCATTGCTTGTGAAAATGAGGAAGCGCGAATCCAGCCAAATCAAAATCCATCGGCGCTCCCCCCGCACCCTCCAGGGGGCCGTCGCCCTTTTTGTTTTTGGGGGGGGGTCGCGTCATAGACTGAGGAGGCGCCCCCTCCCCTGTGTATCATAGAGGAATGCAGGTCACTCACTATGTGAGCAAATACAGCCAGAAGGGGTCCAGTTCCCTTCCCCTGCCCTGGTGCAGGCACTGTCACCAGCTCGAGCCCTCTTTACAACTCTGTTTGCGAGCTTCCCGACCCTTCGGCCAGTTCTTGCACAGTTCCTGCCGCGCTTCACAGGCTTTCAGATCGCGTCTCAGTGATTTTCTGAATGAGCAGCCTTTTGCCACTGCTTCTGTCGATGACGTACGCTATCTTGCGACCGTCTTGAAGGAATGGTACAAATTTATGTCAGACAGGAATACAGAAAATTGCAACAAGCACTCGGCATTGGGGGCAGGTCTATCCGCTGCCAGTGTCATCCTTCACCCTCTTCTGTATTGGTGTTGTGGAGCACCTCAGAGCTTCGCAAAGGTGAAGCCAGGCCCGGGGTGTGGACACCCTGAGCAGACGAAGTGGTTGCAGGGGTGGGTGGCCTCTGCTCTGCACCCCCCCCCCCCCCCAAACATACAACATGATACTGCACATGCGATTTAGCCCCTCTTTCAAAGCACCGTGTTGCAACAGGGTCTTCAACCATCGCATTGGCAAATCAGGACCGCAATCAGGGACCGCCCAGAGTGACCGCATTCTTGGGGGAGCACTTGACGCGGCATACGTGCGGCACAACAACTAGAGCAACTGGGGGCACTGTGGCAAGAGTGGACAGAGCACAGTGGGAAGTGGGGAAAGGTGGAAAATAATGTAACCGCCTCAAAAGGTTATTGAGCGTACACAATGTTTGCAGGATTTTTGGATGTTTTTGGCCCATGTCATTTCTGCCCCATGTAGTGACGGCTTCGGTTTATGCGCTCAGCTGTGTACACTGGTTTGCGTGTGACTGCCGCGCAAACGTTGAGTGTACATGTGGAGATCTTTTCTGGGGAGAGTAGCCTGGACACGTACTTTGGACAAATGGGATGGGTGGCAGGGACGCTCTGGGCCAGCAGGGCGTCTGAGACCCGAGGGTCTGGGCACCAGAAAATGGACCAGAGGAAGATTGGCTTTTTCGTCTGGGGGCTTTTCTGTCGGGCCACGGGGGCGAGGGGGTGGGTGCGATTGAATCCGGCGGACCCCCCCCCCCCAAAAAAAAAAGATGTTCATTCTGCAGCATCACTTGTGCGGGGGTCGTGCTCTGGCAGTGTGGACAGGTGGTCCACAGAAGGGGCTACATCCGGAGTGGCGGAAGAAGCCACAAAGGCAAGGATTTGGGGGGGCAAAACAGTGCGGGGGTTTTCCATAAAGGCTAAGTAAGGGGTGGTGGTGGGGGCGGAATACCGGCGAAGACATCCGGGCTGTCGTCTGAAGTCCTTCGTGTTGCTCTAGCTGCTGTGCGTAGTGTCCACAAACGGGACAAGCAAGTACCCAACCACCAACTTCTGGCAGCAAAGGGCCACATTCTGCTGCCAGTCAAAGCGCAACTGCTGTCAATGATGGGCCCATTGCCGTTGGTGAAGGGCATGGTGCTGCTGGTTGACTACCGACCGGACCATTCCGCCCCCTGGAATGCCCAGGCTCCCACTTTTCAAGCCACACGAGGCCTAAGGGACTGAAGTGGATCGCCATTCATTCACATTCCTTTGGTGCAGAGTGTAAAGGTACTGTGAGGCACAGAGGTTTGTGGTGGGGCCGCCGGAGTAGAAGGCGTATGCAAATCCCTCATTAGCCTCCCCTCATTGGCTGTATTCCAGTCGCCTTTGGCAGATGGCTGTGCCAAACAGGGTAAGTTGGCCAAAGGTTCCGCTTACCAGGCTTTGTATGTTGAGCTATTTCACAGGGGGGGGGTCTGGGTGGGTCTCGCGAGAGGCGGCTTATTTGAATTTTCCTGAGCCAAGTTTTGGGTCAAGAAATCGCTTTTGGGTGGGTGGGGCTAAGGAGGGGGGACCCTCTCCTTTTATACACGAAGGCTGCCACTTACACCTTCGCTTAGCTCACCATAACAGCTTAACGCCATAAACCGCCCTATTGCTTTTATGGCACACACACACACACTCCCTCTCTCTTATTGCTGTTGCAGCATGTGCCAGAAATTTATCCATTTTGTAGACACTGTGCGCTGTGCGTAGCTACTGCTTGCAGTTTGTAGACACTGTACAGGGGGGGGGGTGTTCGAGGTCAGTCAACTTCATATGCGAGATTTCACGTTTCAAATTGGCTGCGAAATTTCCCACACAGATCCAGGAGCTTCTGCGAAATTTCCCGCACATGAGCGGCAGATGCTGTGGACCCTGGTGGGGAGGGTTTGTTTGCGGCATGCACTGCATGTTCACAAGCCACACTTTGTTTTGTCAATTGGGGTCCCCCGTTCATTGGAGGGGCCTAATCTTCACACCCAGGCCGCTGCAAACACTTAATACCCATAAATAGAAAAGAGCAAGGCCCAGGAGCTCCTTTGCAGGGAGTTACGCTTCCTCTTGCCAGGGGTGTAAGTCGAATCCCACTGTCAAAGTTCAAACACATGTCAGGACCTGAGACCAACTTGACCCTCATCACTGGCAGAGTGTGGCTGATGTTTCTCCCCTGCATTTCAAATGGCACCTGTGGCTAAGCTTCACCGAGCCTGCAACGCCCTACACACCACAACGTATGTGGGGGTGTCCCCGAAATTTACCACAAAATCCAGGGGTCTCTGCGAAATTTCCCACTGTGAAATTTGCCCCCGCAAATTTGAGTTGGCACAAAATCCCCCCCCCCCCCCCGAACCCACTTTGTGGGCACGGCATGCAGCTCACAGACACTGCGTGGATTGTGTCGACATTGTGTGTAGCTTGTCGACGCTGTGTGACCCTATGTGCACTTTGTTGGTATTGTGTGCAGTTTGTCGACATTGTGTCACTTTGTCGTGTGCAGTTTGTAGACCCTGTGTGCACTTTGTAGACACAGTGCATACGTTGTAGCCACTTTGTGCAGGAGACCGTCTGCACTTTGTCGACACTGTGTGCATTTTGTGGACACCGTGTGCAGTTTCTTCTGTGTGCTGGCCACGAGAGAAATCCAAGCGACTGGTGCTTGAGAGCAAGCTTGAAAGTGCTGTGGTGGAACTCCTCAAGGAGTCCAAGTGGGAAGACCTGCGATGGCATGCCTGGCTCAGACTGGGTCCAGCTACCATGTACAAGGCGGGTGGGACGTTGCCCAGTATCAAGACATGGTTCTGGTGGAGAGGCACCAGGACATCACACTGTGTGGAGTTTGTAGACACTGCGTGCCGTCTGTGGACATTGTGCGCAGTCTGTAGACACTGTGCACAGTTTGTTGGCGGTGTGCGCAATTTGTAGACACCGCGCGCCCTTTGTCGACACGGTGTCAGTTTTCTGGAACCGTGTGCAATTCGTAGACACTGCGTGTCGATACTCTTCATTCCCAGAGGTGGCCAAGACCCCTATTTTGCCCGTCGAAGGCATGAAGTTGCCGAGGAGCACCGTCGTGCCCATGCTGGAGGCATGGACCTACCTCGTCAACGATTTCGTGAAAAACCCGCAGGTCTGCACCCCCCAGACATCGCATGGCGGTGGTGCGCGGCGGGGCATTGGGGGTGGGTGGGTTGCCATAAAGGCGGAGTAAATTGTTCCAGAATAAATGTGTGCGGGTGACGTCCAGACAGACAGGTCAGGCCTGACTGGCCGGACTGGGCGCCAGGGGCAGAGTTCCACTGAACAGTTCAGCACCTGGGCCCTCCCCCTCCCTGGGGCTGCCGGCTCGCCGACCCCCCCTCCCTCCGGAATTTTTGGTCCGTGGTTGGACAGCTGAAGAGCAAGAAAGAGATCATTCGATCGATTCCCGGAGCATACCAAACCCTGGGGGAGCAAATCGCAGCATGGGCAGACCGCATGTACCGGTAATCGCCAGGGGAGAGAGGTAACTCCGGGAATAGAGCTTCTTTGCGCCCCATGCCTTAGGCCTTCAGACACCTTGAGAAGGGGGTCACGGGCCGGGTGCCAACGAAACCAACCCCCCCCCCCCCCCCTCACATGGTGCGTTTGCCACAAGGAGGCCTGAGCGCGGGAATGGACAGGTGGAAGGTTGTCATGTGCCGACCCCACAAGTGGGCATCCTGGCGCCCAACAGCCGCTGTTGGGGAGGGGTCCCCCACCGCCGGTCTGGGGATGTCCACTTGGACAGGCCTGGCCAACGGCGAGGGCAGTGGCCCTCCACCGTGTGGACCCAACACGGAACAGTGAAACAGGAACAGTCCGGGGGCTCTGTTGGCACAACCTGCGAAGGGAAAGGAAGGGGGAGTAGGGGGGTAAGGGTAGGCCAGGCAGGGAGTGGGACGGCACAAGGTGTGAGTGGGCGATGGGCCCCACCGCCTGCGGAGGGAAAGTGCTCAATGGAAGGGCAGGGGTAAGTGGCGCGAGGCCAATAGGTGCCGCCAGCTGCAGACAGCAACACAACGCACAACGAGGTGTCATGACAACCCCCTCCCCCCCTCTTCAGAACAGCAACCCCCACGGGCGCCAAGTTAGCGCAGGAGGTATTTGTCGAAGCACAACATCAGGGCACACCCTCGGAAGCTGCCGTCTCCACAGACGTAGGCCCTGTGTTTTGTGTGCGGCTGCGCGCTCCACTGTGACTGCCTGCGCACCGTTTCCCTTCACACGAGGTTTCGCGTGTGTGGCCCGGCAGTTCGCCTCCCTTTCATTCCTCAGAATGACATGGAGATCAAGAGCAATAAAGAAGATATTGAGCGAATGCTGATGGCCATCTCACAGCCCCACGTCAAGGTGCGTTTCCCGTGCCAGGCCACACCATGCGCCAAGACCCGGGGACAGACAGTTGTACGGTGCCCCAGGCCAGGCTATGGCTGAGTGGCGAATTTAACCAAGAACTGGGGGGGGGGGTCAGAGGCCAAACGAAAAGTTTGTGTACCGAAAAACGACCTCCAATTTCGGGCCCCTTCGATAAATATCATTTTTTCCTGAGGAACAATTTTCTGATGTCGGGCAGAGGAGCCCAGGCTGCCATTCCGCCCCGCCCGCCCCCTCCCCCTCCCCCTCCCCCCTCCGCGGTAACGGTTGACCGTGGCCTCCCCCCGGGCTCGGAAGGATGCAGGCAGGCCTGTTTGGGTACCAGCTCGATCACCCCATTCTCAGTGGGCAGGATGTGTGGAGCAGCGGCTTTGGCTTTGCAGGAAGGCGGCCCTTTGAGTGGCGAGATCTTTGTTGCAGCGCATGCCTCGAGCCCACAGTGCCAGACCGTGAGGACGGAGACCTCCCCGCATTGATTTGTAGTTGCGGTGCCTGGCCGTTTAGGGTGCAAGCGTTCGCGTTTCTGTCCGCAAGGAAGCTGACATTAGGTGAGCAAGCCATGCCCGTGAGACGCCCGATAGTCCCGGGCACGTGAGCCAATCTGGAACGTCGCTTCGTGCTGCCGATGGACGCCGGGGCTATGTGCAATTTTGGCGAATTTTCCCGGAACAGAAGACTTTGCGAATCCGCATCGGATGGTCCGGTTTTGGGTTGATTTCAATGCGCGCGGACCGAATTATGGTTATTTTGGTCGCCCAGCCAGCCACGGCCGGGCCGAAAATTTCAAAACCGAACGTGACGTTTTCGGCTTGGATTCGAAAAATTCCAAAAATCCTGTGATTTTGAGCTGATTTTCTATTGACTCCTCTTCTCGTTTTGCACCCCCACGTGGCCCTTACATCGCTTCATTGCGAGGGCACTGATACGCTCCTGATCCGTGACCTCTTGCATCATCCATAATACAGAGTAGAGATTGCGGGCATCATAGGCTGTTCTGCTTGGGTCACTTTGTTTCTTCTGTGCGAATCCCCTTCATACACTTTTTGTGCAGAGGGTTGGTATCTCTGCCCTGGAGCTGCTCGTGGCATTTCAAGAGCTGCATCCTGATGGTCTGCAGCGGATGATCTGTTCCGGTGTCATGACCGTCCCTGGCGTCATTGGTCGATTTGCAGGTTTTGAAGCACTGCATAGCACTGCTCTAAGAAGACCGGGAGGTTTAGTCTAGTCAGCAGGAGACATCTGCATTGTGTGTGTGTGCGCGCGCACACACGTGTACGTGTGTGCGTCCGTGAGTGCGTGCGTGTGTGTGTGGCTAGACAGGACCAGAAGTGAGGTGAACCGTGGTGATCAGCACTGTTGTACTGTGATATACGTGACTCAACTTGCTTCATTCCTGTCACAGAAAGGACTTTGCCAACCTTTTGTGTTTTAGGGCCTGATGACCTTGTTTCGGTGACCAGTGCTGTGCGTTCGCTGTTCGTTTTTCGTCCTCACTGACGTCGTGCGACCTGCGGTTTTTTTGCCCCCCAGTGTGGGTGATACGTAGCACAACAGGGCAGCAGGTCACAGGGTACACACACACACACACACACACACACACACACACATGCGTGTGCGTGTTTGTGTGGAATACTCGGCCTGTAATTGAGCTGCTTTGGTCTCATGGAGGGTGCATTGATGCCGGGTGCTGTGGTGTGCTGGCCAAGGCGCAAGAGTGAGGCTGAGGAGGACAAAGAGGATAGACTGGACTGGGGCTTGCCCGCCACCAGTGCACTCAGTTCTTTACGCTGTTGGCTGCCCCAGCAGTCTCAGACCACCCTGCGTGAGACTCGAGGGGTTTGGCAAGCGGCAGCACGCACAGGGCACGTCTGCGGCCACGTTCCTCAGTCGCCGGGGATGGCTTTGACATGTGGACTTCCAACGCATGCACGCACACCCTTCTACAGCGGGCTATTCGAATGTCCCCAGATGGTGACTTGTGCGACGTGCGGAGGAACAGACTGACTGCACACACAACGGCTGTGAAAGCGTTTTGTGCATACGATCGAGCCAGTGTCGAGATGGGCATTTCCTGTTTTCACGGTCACTGATGTTCACGGGTTGCAGTGCAGGGCCAGGGTTAGCGTTGGAGGAGGCCTGTAGGAATGCTCCTGGGGATGTGCAGGACGGGGCTTGCTATACATTTCCCTTCTGCAGAGGAAATACAAGGCCTCGCTGACCGGCTTATTCCCGAGAAACTGGCTTCCATCAGGAATCATGAGGTATGTGTGCCTGTGCAGTTGATGCCTCCTGTTGTCTGAATGCGGAGGGGGTGACCTTACACCAGGACGTCTGGCATCCCCCCACAATTCCGGCCCATTGGTATACCACGCCCGGGCCCCAACTCGAAACCCCTTTTGGAACCCCTCCACCAACAGCCCCACTTGTGGAAACTGAGTCCATTCGTCTGTGTGTGTTTGTCTGTGCAGCTGGAGCACGTGTATAACGTGATGAAGTTCCTGCAGCTGCTGTGCGAAGACCATTTCAGCGAAGCGCAGCTTTACATGTCCACTCAGCCAAACAATGTGCATGACGTGGACCTTGTTGGGAAGGTCTGGCAGGCACATCACGCGTCTGTGTCATCGCATCCACGCGTGTCTGTTTGTGCTTGCAGTGGCATCCCTGTCCGTGCCAGTCTCTGTGCATTTGTGTGTGAACTTCGGCATCTGTGCTGCATATTTCTGCCATTCTAATGCGTATTGTAGCCACACCCATGTGGCGGAGGTGACACCATGAGGTTTGGCGCAGATTTCTGAAAAATTAAAAGGGAGGGGGGGTTGTTTACCCTTTTTTGGTGGGAATGCTTTTGGTTGTGTGGGACATTGTTGCTGACCATAAACGTGCGCACACGACAATTTGACAGCAATGCCCACACAAATTCTTGTCCTCCATCATGGGGTCATCTTGGTGGAAATTTAGGTCATCTTGGTAGGAATTTGGTAATCTTGGTAGGAATTTCGGCCCCCCAGGGGGGGGGGAGGGGGGCTGTGCGGAACCCTCAAGGTGTTCCTCCCGGTAAAGTCGCCCCCCTCCCCCTGGGTGTGTGTCACCTCCGCCAGGGCACGCATTCGGGTGTGGCCCCCATAGATTGGTGCGCACATTGGTTTCACTGAAGCACATGGACGTGCAAAGAGTGCAGCTTACTGTTTTTCGGCAGTGGAGGCGTGGCCTCCACGGGATTCCATAGCCCTTGAAGGTGCGAGAAGCAAAGTTGAAAGGTGCGAACCCCCCCCCCCCCCCGGCCAGCGGCCTGTGGCCTTGTGTTACATTTCTCACATCAAATGTGGGGTTGAGCACCCTCCAAAAATCACTCTCTTGGGCTTTGGGCAACCCCCTCTTGTCTGGGACTCCCCTCAAAAGGAGCCCAACTGGCCAAGATCCCAAACAACCGACCCCTGTGGGTCCGCCGACCGCGCTTGCAACCCTCATCTTTTCCGGCCGCTTTGTAATGCGGTAGGAGCTGTGAAAAATTGGGCTTTGGTCTTTTTGAACACCCGGAAGAATGGTTAGGAGCCAGTTTCTTTTGCGACGTCAGCAGATTGAACAATGTTCAAGTCCACTGTCAAGTCAAACGGAGGTTGGTCAGAATCTTGCAACCGAGTGTAGCCGCATTTTCTTTTGCTTTCCCCCCATGTGTTTGACTTCCCCTACGGCCTCTTTTACACCTTGCAAGGACTGCTCCTCATCCCAACAGACAAATCCCGAGAACAAACCTGGCCCCGAATCCAATCTTGGAGCAAGGAGGGTCCAAATGTCCGCCACCTCTCCCCTACCCGTCCCTGCGTTCTGTTGTGTGCAAGTGAGTGTAGCCAGGGCAATTGTCGATGGACTTTTTTTTTTTGGACAAAACATCATCCATACCCAATCGATGCTCAATTTTTGCCTCATCAAGCGTCATGCAGAGCACATGTTGGGTGCGATTTTTACGCTATCACTCCACTTGTGTTGGGCATAGGAGGCCTGCCTGATTGTGGATATCCTGACAACCAGTGTGGTGTGGTGTGGTGCGGTGCGGCATGGTGTGGCGTGGGGTGGCGTGGCGTGGTGTTGCGTGGCGTGGTTAGGTGCAGTGTGGTGTGGTGTGGTGTGCCGAAGGTGCTGTTACCAAATGGCAATGGCCGGGATGGTGTTGCATGTGGGTAATGCAAGCCGGGAGGGCTGTGTGTCTAAATGCGTGCTGTGTGTGTGCAGTGTGTTGTGTTGGAACTCTGTGCACTGCCTCACTACCTGTGGGCAGTGGGCAGTGGAACTCCTTGTGCGCACTGCCGCACTGCCGTGGGGCAGTGGACAGTGGAATTTCTCCTGTACACTGTCTCACTACCCGTGGGCAGTGAGCAGTGGAACTCTTTCTGTGCACTGCCTCACTGCCAGCGGGCAGTGGGCAGTGGAACTCCCTCCACTCATGGTAGAACTCCTTCTGTGCACTACCCGTTGTGGTGTGGTGTGGTGTGGTGTCGTCTTTGCTCCATCCCTAACCTTGCTATTTGTGTATTGCCTTTGTATTGCATTGTGTGGTTGCACAACTCTCACTCCAAACCCGACCTGTTGCCGTGCATGGCAGCACACAAAAGGACCAGCCACAACTCAGAACCCTCCCCTACTCCATGAATGAACATCGCACCTATAGCGCTCATTGCCGGGCAGGCACCCCAAATGGGAACAAATCTTAGTTGTTGATAAGTAAGGTGGCCCGCTCAGACCCGTGGTTACCAGCCGTATGCCACCTTCCACTTAAGCCGTGCGCAACTGTGCGGCACTTTCAACTGTAGCCGTGAGCAATTGTGCGCCATCTTGAACTTCAACCGTGCGCAACTGTGCGTTCAATTTTTTTTTGACTGGAAAGCCCCTTAATTATGTGTAATTATGTGCTGGCCGCGTTCAATACGTCCAATACCGACACCCATACCAATACCAATAACGAGCCGTTGCCAATTTTGCGGCATGTTGTGGACACCTCGTATGTTGGATAGTGCTATGCAGCAAGACAAGTTCCGTGCGAGTAGGTATGCTACATCTGGCAAGTACCACACCATTCGACGGTTGGGCATGCTGGAGGAATTGGACCAAGTGGACAAGTAGTTTCCAAAACTACTGGACCATGCCCAGCAGGCGCTGAAGGATCGATTCCCTGAAGATGCAATTATCATTGCTGCCAACCTTTTTGACCGCTGAACTTGGCCAAAGGAGCCCAAGGACCTATCCAAAGATCACCATCTTCACTGCAGAAGCTCTTCACCAGAATTTGCTAAATCCCAAACTTTGGACAAGTAGTTTGTCTCTGCGGCCTGTACTGTGGCAGCAATGATACCACCTTTGGTTTATACTAGCGGGCGTGTACGTGCACATGATTGTACCATTGCCAGCAAATGGCGCGTCAAGCCTCATGGGCAAAGTCACACTCCAATGTGGTGCAAGCTGCTACTATTCTTTGTACCATTGCCCAGACCCACAGTTCCACAGAGTGCATGAATAGTATGTTGTGGTGGTCATTGGAGTTTGACGGGGCAAGGTTTGGCTGATGAAGTACTGGTTCGTACAGTGGGTCCAAGCTTACGGGACGCTTGATACATTGAGCAGTGGCACACCGATCTATACCTGCGGAGCGTCCCGAAGGCTACAAGGAATCCACTGGCAGTGGTGGTGATCATTTCGATGCTTCAGACTCCGATACATCATATGCGACATACGCCAATTTGGCACCTGGGGATGGCATAAGTATGACAAGTCGGTCAGCAACGTCAGATTTTGACTGCGAAGATCCATTGCCCCAACCTAAACAAGCTACGCCGGGGCCAGAACAAGAGCAACCCTTTGAACAAGATGTACAACATAGCATTGTCGCAGTCCCGGTAGGAGATTTCTTTTCTTGGCTCTCGCGATACTGGCCCCAATTGGCTACATATGAGATCAACCTGCGGCGCCATGGTCCGGATGCACTGCTGTCTTTGAAGCTCTTGACCGTGGAGGACATGGCTAAATTGCATATCCTCCCTGGACATGGCCGCTGATTGGTGGGCACATTGAATGCCTTTTCTTGGTGCTTGGCCTAGCGGGGCGCCAACATTTTATGAGCACGCCCACAACCGACGGGGGGTCTATTTGGGCACACAGTGCCTTTCAACAAAAATTCCATTGGCACCATTTGTTTTCAAGTTTCTTTTGATGAAGTGTGAGTCCAACGTGCGCAATCGTGCGTCAATGTTAGTCATGCGCAACGTGCATAGATAGAGAAAGTAGCCATGAGCAGCCCTACACGCACGGTTGTACCCACATGTCTTGGCCTACCGTTTTTTTTTGTGAACGGACAACCCCCAAGTTTGCAGCCTACAAATGCTCAAGGGGTGCTAAGAAAGAGATATTGCTGGTGCACAATGGTGGTGCACCATGGTGCACCGGGTAGACGGTGCTATATTGGTGGTGTACAATGGTCGTGCACCATCATGCCCCGGGTGCAGCATGCTATATTTGCACCAAAAGCGCAAACACAGGAATCTCTGGAAACAATCTTGTTGTGATAGGGATTCGGTAGCCAATACGGTGGATCATCTCGCTATATATTGTCATGCTGGCAGGCATGACTCACCATTTGATTGCAGGTTTTTCCATCTATTTCTATGTGCTGAATTCTACGCATACCAGACCCTGCTATGGTATGGACCTTTTTTTTCGTGTTGTGCTTGCCATGTGTGCTAAGAAGCTAGGATGTGTGCATATTGGACGTTGTTGGTGCACCACGAATTTTTTGCGTGAGGTTCGATGCATTTTAAGTGTCCCATGCACAATATGCATACTGGACAATGTTGTTGTAATAATAATATGGGACGACTAGATCTTGACATGCCGGTATGCAAAAGTGCCTGATGCTCTCTAGGCATGGGATCCATCAACAAAATCGGGGCGGTGGTGTAATACTGTGTGGGGTCTTCATCTTCCGGGGGGCATGGCAACCCCCGAACTAGCTAGCGCATTAGTTGACCAATTTGTGGGTATGCAAGTGGGCTTTGTGATTTGGCGCCCTTCAAGGATGGTGATGCCCATTCTGGGATGGGATGTTGTGCTTGCTAGTGGTGCGGCCAATGGACATCTACTACCAGCAGGGCCGGCTGGTGCAACTCTTTGGGGACAATGTGGCTCGGCATATGCTTGGCACGTCCAATGACTTGTAGTTCTTGAAGCCACGAGTAGACGGGCCGATGCATACACCAACTCCTCGGACACCAACGGGAGTAGCGGGGTGTGTAACAAGAAGGAGTCTAGCAAGTGCTCACAAGTTGGTTCCATATGGGTTGCCTGTCCTGGCCCTAGACATCTTGTAGCTGCCAATACGTCTAGAAGTTTGCATGTTGGCATGTGGGAAGGCGGATCCAGCCAACGTTGAGGTTGCCACCGATCAACATTGGTTGGTCATCGACCAAGACTTTATGCTATGGCAATCCCGGAACTTTTCGCCGATGACACCTCGACCGTGGTACTGTGGCCCATGGAACCTTATTGGTCACATGGTCCTCAAACATCATGCTGAGCCCCATCTCTTGCGGTGTGATGATGATGGCACCCAATGCCTTTGCCATCCCCGCTAGGACATCCTCTTGATTAGCCGTCGAAGGGAAAGACCCTCGTGTCGTCGGTCTATGACCTCCTTCCCGGTTCCAGCTGTCTACGGCACGACCCTGCGAGCCTCTAGGATCTAGAACGTCCATGTGTGCCAATTCCACCAGAGGATCCGCATGTGACTCACCAGCGGTCTCCAGGGCATTTCTCGAGTTGGACCATTCGCTTATGGTTTCGCTCCCACCATTGGCAGAAAGTTAGGCAGCGTCGTGAACACCGTTTGCACTCCCAATGCATGGAGATTCACCCGCTCGTCTTCATGAAGCCTGTCCCACAACACCAAATGACCCATAGCTTCCGCCAATATACTCGAGGCCACTTGCTGAACACCCGGGTTCTTCAGATTTGTCGCCATAAGACAACATGTCAACGCCGGTGTGGTGTGGTGTGGTGTGGTGTGGTGTGGTGTGGTGTGGTGTGGTGTGGTGTGGTGTGGTGTGGTGTGGTGTGGTGTCTTATCCCAAACCCAACCGTTCAATCGTGGATGGAGGTTGTGTCTAGAGCCGGGTCCAAGGATGCATGGAGTGCTTAAAAAGGGCTGGGGCCCAGGAATGTGGTAGCCTTGGCACTGTGGTATCTGGGCCTCGGATGCAGGTCTGCAGCCTCGCACACGTACTCGTGCCGGTATTCATGACTGCGGGGGAGCGCTTCTTCCCCATCCTGAAGCAGGCTTTCTTGACACTGACAGGTCTGTGCAACCCCCGACTCTGCCAGTGCCCTCATCAGTGCTAAGCCCCCGTGTCCCCCCACTGATCCATTTTTTTGCGCATGACCGGGTGGGTGAGGGGTGAGGGGCTTATGTGCATGTAGTGAGTTGGTTTGTATTATCGTGTTGTCCCGCGGTCGGTGCCATGCACGTCCTTACTGGCATGAAGTCAGGCGCCTTCTGCTATCGTATTGGCATGTTGTCCGGTGCAGCTCCAATTTGATTCTTTTTTTTTTTCTGGTGTGCCGTATGCTTTGCCCCTAATCCTCCCCCTGAAGTCAGTTAGCAACATGCAAGCGACCAGTCCCGCCCCCCCAAGCCCTGTGCTTCAGTGTGTGTGCCAACGAGCCAGGGCAGACGAGTCTGTCTGGTCAGGGTGACCAACGTGCAGAGGTCTGTCAAGGGGCTCTGTGCGAATTCAGTCAGATACAGTGGCGAACAGGGGATTGTGTGGGCGCTGGGGGAATCGGGGGCAAAGCAGCTACGCAATGACGGTTGTATTGTGGTGTTGCATTCCAGAGATTCTGCAAACAGCACTTTTGTCCAGAGGTTCGGACGCAATTAAGAGCCGCCAGACAAGTGCAGTGCTGAGAAGTCACCGTCAGTGAACAGCCAACAGCTGTTCACTGGTTGACTGAAAAATGATTTCCTGAAGGAGGACGTGTTTAATGCTTTGTTTTGAAGAACCCCGACGGGTTTGATGGCGGTAATTTTGCTGCATTTGTCCCGGGCATCCCCCCTGCCCCGTTTTGGTATCAGCCACCGCAGAAGTTGTTTCTGAAACCTTGTCTGGTGTGCCGCCAATTTGCCTTGAGGGCCCCCAGTATGACCCTCGCTTGCTGTGTGGATTCCGTGTCATTGCCGCCTCTGCTGCCGCAACGCCCATCTCACTGCTTCGCTGCTTTGTGTCCCCTTCCCCCAGGCTCAACGTGCATCCTCCGAATTTCAACAGAGTTTTGCCAAGGCCCTTGCGATCACAATCAGGGCATTTTGGTCAATCTAAACATAATGAGCGTCATGAACGAAATGCTGACAGATCCGAAGGCGATGGCGACCGTCAGTCCGCAAGCGTTGCAGGAGGTGAGGCATGTAGCCGTCCACACCATTATCAGCACGATCGAAGGTATTTCGGGGTCCATTGTGGTGCTTGGGAGGACTTGGGGGGGGGGGGGGGGGGCAGCGTTTCCACTTGTCAGTGAACTCTACAGGTAGTCGACAGTTGGATCCGGTGGCCGTCACATGGCGGTGGTTGCAACGTTCCGCTACACTGCCTCCGCATTTGTCCAGTCAGTGGGCTGCCCACGGGCATCTTCGTGTCTCATTCTTGTGACAGAAAGGTACCTCAGGTCGTATAGGCCACTGACGAGCCAATTTTCTTCCTGCGCTTTGTACTGCCTGCCCCTTGTGCACGCGTGCAATAGCCCAGCGTTCCGTCGGGGTCCAGGGATGCACTTGACGGGGCAAGGAGGCTAAAGGGGGTTTTCAAAAGTGGTTGCCAAAGCGGTCACTGGCGTGTGCTGACGGACAGAAGCGCTTGGGGCTCCCCAAGAGCATGGGTGGGATGCCTCTCACTCCCTTCAAGTGCACGCCTGGGGGGCGCTTTGAGACAGAACGACGGTCCGCGGGAGAGCGTCAGAAGGGCTGCATGTGAGCGGTGTCGGGAGGACGGGTTGTGTCTTCTGCGACGCCGTGAAACAGGTTTGAGGGGGGGCCGGGATGTGGGTTCGCGTCCCGCGGCCCGAGCCCTTCTCCCTCGTGGCACAGACCTACGGGGGCGATGCTCAGTGCACGAGGACTGGGTGATCCAGGCCATTGCTTTGCGGCAAACCTGACCTGGCCTTCCCGAGAAGTCTCCAGCAGTGAACAGCCAAATCCCGCCGCTCTTCAATGGTTGACTGAAAACTGATTTCCCGAAGGAGGACGTGTTTGATGCTTTGTTTTGAAGAATCCCGACGGGTTTGATGGCGGTAATTTTGCTGCATTCGTCCTGGGCATCCGGGGGTGGGGGTGGGGTGTGGGGGGCTGGTCAGGTGTACTTGAGACCGGTCCCCAATTTCGGGCCTCTTTGGTAAATTTTACTTTTCTCTTCCTGAGCACAAATTTTTGTGATGTGGGGTGGGTGGGTTGGTCGTCCGCGGCTGGCGAGGGCCCCAAGTGACCCCCTGGGGGTCTGTAACAACGGCCTTGGTGTGATCATGCCAGCAGAAAGCTGCACTTGGTGCATCTTCTTTTCTTGGCATCCCCCCAAAAAGCGAATGTGGGGTGCGTTCCATCATCTCAGGACCCAAAGACGCACAAAATGTCGAGTGTGTGGACAAATGGGAGTCGATGGACAAAAAAAGTGAACCAAAGCTTCACATGCCCCGTGCAATGTTGTGTTGTCTCATGTTGGGATGCAGCCGGGGCTTCACAGCTGTCTCGTCGTTTTCAGCAGTTTTGCCAATACCATCGGCAATACCATCTGATCCTTGACATCATACGTGCAGTCAATTCTGTTATCATTCTTTCACTGCCCACCACACGCATGCGCGTATACAGACGCGTTGGTAGTTCCATTTCACATGAATGCCTTGACACAGGGAGCGATGATGTTCAACGGGTGCTCGAGATCATGGACAGTCTGGACTTCAACGCAATGCGAAGTGTTATGAAGCGGGTATCCTGCCCTCTTTGATCCATCAGCCTTACTCTCCACGACACGCGACTGGGCAGCTCAGCGTCGGCCGATGCCAACGATACCAACGAGGAACCGAAGTGGAATTCCGTGCTGCTGACCCTGCGCCCTGGCAGGTCGTAAAGCCCACAAGACGGAGTACTATACGCGGTGCGCGCGTGGTGCGTGTATTGGGGTAATTTTGTAGACCTACCCACGTATTCGACAATGAAGTGCCCGTGTTTCCAAGCTGTAAAAGGTATCATCATTGCACCACTGCACTGTGTCCCCTTACCGTTCCACCCACGTCTCTTTCATGGCTTCCTGCGGGCATCACTGTCACCGACATCCGATCAAATGGTGATGGGGTGCCTGCTACCGTCATCTCCTCCTCCGAGTGTGGGCAGCACGTGAGCATCGAGTAACTAAGGAAACAACGAATGGCCTTCTTATAACGGTTTGTTCCAACACATTATGCGGTGTGCGCGCAGTGTGCGCGCGGTGCAAGTCATCCTCCGAGGGCATGCATGAGGAACCGCCTTCCCGGGGAGCTGGAAGCCAAGATCGTGCCCATCCCATCCCATCACATGTCTTTTGACCATGCTTCCCTGTGCCATTACTTTGTAAATATGATCCCTAGGACCCATGAACGGGATGGTTCGTAAATCACTGCCGTGATTTACCATGATGTCGATCTTGTTTTGGCTTTATGGTGTCCGTGCTTGCGCGTGCCTCACATGATGGGGGGATAATCCACCAACCGGAAAAGGGTCCAGTTTTTGAAGGCGGACCTACCCAAGGCCGACCTCAGTTGTTAAATGCGTGTGGCCGACTTAGGTCCAAATTTAACAATTTCGAGCAAGCAACGCTCATCACAAGTGTAATGTATGATACACCCCCCCAACATTGTTCGATTTTGAATATCTGGATGCATCATTTAGATCCGGAACAATTGGCTCGTGCATCCATGAACCGCACGAAGTGTCGATGTGCTCGTGTTTAGATCGCTCCAAGCACCCAATGGCGGCGTGCCTGCATTGTGCGCCTAATGGGAAGTGATAGGCATGCTCGTTTGTTTGTTTTATGCCAATGTGTTTTCGACTATGTTTGTGGGTATATTTGTTGTCAGCGGCAGTAACGAAGCGCTTTTCTAGAAGTGGCCAACCGCAAACAATCAAAGCCATACATGCACACCGGATGCAACATCCAGAGCAGAAAGTGCCCCCTGTTTGGTGTCTTACGGAGGTGTGGTGAGTATCGAGTCAGAGGGTTCAGAGAGGGGGCGAAAGAAGGTCCGAACCACCCGAAACGACGAAAACACAGTTGCGATGCATGAGAGATACGCTCGACAAAGAGACCTCGCGCACACCTGCACCCCGGACCACTACATGTGCCAACGCGTGCCTCTCAGACCACGGAGCCTCTGAAGGAGATCAAGACCGTGCTACACACCGAAGCGGAAGATCGGGTATGCCCCGGTGCTCCCGTTGTGGGTTGGGTTGTTCCCCTGGCCAAGGTGTGGGTTAAAGGTGCTCAAATTGGGGGCACTGGACATAAGAAGGGGTCATGCAGCTACGAGGCAAAAATGTAAGTAACACTTGCTACAAGGGTGTTTTTGAGTGTCTGTTGTTTTCCCCCAATTCCCATTACACCGGCTGCGTCACATCCTGGGTAGATACTATTGAGCCTAATCAGGCCGCAAGACCTGGGGTCAGCCAAGGGCATCTCCCAGACTCTTTGATCGCCACCCCATGTTCGGCAGACGCTGCCCTACAAACGTCCCCGTACATCAAACGTACCCAATGTATGAGCTACACTGACGCCTCCATCCAAGCAGATTCCCGTCCCTGGGACCATCTACACATCGCCAGGATCCGACACTACATTGAGTCCTGACTTCGATGAGCGGAGTGGACATCTTTATCCTCGAATTTGCCTAGGCTCCGGCCCCGCAGTTGCACGTCAAGTAGAATATCCCACACCACTGCCAAGTAAACGAGTACAACACTACCCCGGGGCCTTTGCTCAGCTGCAAGCTAAAGCCGCCCCAGAGTTGGATCATTGAGTGCCGGCGTTTCCGTCTATACCTGGCAGCATTTATTTTGCTAGTCCAGTCCAGTCCAGTCCCCCTTGGGGGTGGTGGGCCAAGATTGGGTTGGTGTTTTGAGGGGAGGGGCCTATTCCCAGCGCTGAAGGCGCCGGAAAATTTTTTCCGTTTTTTTTCCTTTTTGTTGGTCAGTCGGTGAGTGGGTGGGTGCCCTTGAGCCCGCCCCCCCCCCCGTGGGGGTAGGTCAAGTGCTGTGGGTGCCTGCCAAACGTGGGTGCCTCCCCTTCTCCTTCTGCCCCCCCCGCTCCCCCCTCCCCCCGTTGCTAAGAAATGCCTTGTTCCGGGCTGGCGCAGCTGCGGCAGCTGAGGCTCCAGGGCAGGGCGTCGTCAGCCAAGGGGAAGTTCGTAAAGGGACACTGTCGTCTCCTGCCACACACCCCTTCGTCTTGCCAGGCGCTGAGTTTCGCCTTCGACTTCTACCTGCTGATGCACCAGCTCTCCACGATCGCCCCGGAGCAGATGCACGTGCCCCATGGACTGGCGCGGGTGCACAGGTGCAGCGGCGCGACGTTCCTCTGTGACGAGGAGGAGTTCTATAAGGCCCAGTTGGCGTCGGTGGAGATCTACCGGAATGACAAACTGGAGAAGGTTTCGTTGCCGCTGACTGTTGTGTTGAGAATTTAGGGTACTGATTTCGGCAGAATGCCCAACAAGGCCGGAGAGGTACTAATTTTGGGGTATACATGGGGTCAGGGTGAGGCTGTCAGCCTCCGCTCTCTGCCTGACTATAAGTCTGATGCGGATGAACATTTGAAAGATGTGTGTGTTGCAGGGGCTGATGGAGCCAACGCAGCATCTTCTGCTTCAGCATCTTCAGCTGTGGTCCATGGTTTGCCCTCGGTTTGTTCATGTTCTGGGGGAGGGGTGTACGCGTTGAGGGTATGACAGCCGCGTGCGATTCAGTACTGTTTCTTTTGGTGGGGTACCGCTTCATGGGGGAGTATCGACAGGTATCGTCGGCACCTCTGTGGGCACCGCGAGACGGCTGCCGCGGCACACGGCAGCCCCACTCACTTGTTGCCCCTCCTGGGCCTTCATCTTTATGGAGGGGGGGGGGTTGTGCTTAATGTTCGGCTATGGGACGGGGGGGGGGTTGGTGGGCATGAGGGCAAGAAACCTAAAATCTACCCACAAAGGCCTCACATTTTTGGCTCTCCATTCAAAGTTTCATTTTTCCCCAGCGGAAATTTTTTGTTGGTTTTGGGTGGGTGGGGGGGGTTTGGCCTGGGGGGGGGGTGGGTCCGCCAGATCACCCGCCCCTCCCTGGAAAAGCACATCCCACCCCCCACCCCCCCCACTCGCTTCTGTCCCGTGCTCCCGCAGGTGTATTTCCGGAAGACCGGCCTCTGTCAACTGCTGATGGACGAGGCAAAGTCCAATGTGCTGCAGAATATTGACCTGAAATCCACAACCTCCAAATTGTTGGACTTCATCGACAGGTGCCAGGGCTGGCGAGCGCCCTTGCTGACACCTAAAACCCGCACCCTGCACAACGCACCCCCCAACCTTCCATACCCCTCACCAGCGCACGCCAACACCAAACTCTCCTTCCCCCAGCCCCAGCTCATGCCTTGCGTTCCTGCGCCCACCCCCAACGCTACCTCTCCCTGAAGCAACACCGCTCCGCCTCACAACTCGGCCCCACAACTCGCCAAACCCATGCCTTCGTTCCAGCCTAGTCCTAGCCTCAGTGGCAGCACCACTGTCGCCCTGCCCTCAGTGCTAGTTCTGTTCCCCCCGCCCCCAAATGCCAGTCACTGCACGTGCCATCAAATGGACGTGTGTCATGAGATCCCCTGGCGATCAGGACACGTTGGGGTTGTGCATGCCACGAGATGGGGGTGCGGAATTTTGTGTTCGGTCCGACAGTTTCAGGACACAAATCAAGTAAGACAGCCACATGGTGCTGATAAATGCGTGGAGTGTACTCCTTCTCCTTGAACATCCTTCAACAGTTTTGCGCTCATCAATGACTAAATGATTCCTGACCATTTCATTGTACCGTGGGTTTTCTGGGAATGGGCTTCCCAGAACCCGTGCTCATACAGCGTGCCATTGCGCTCAGGAGTTTCGAGGTGCAGAATGTTCCCCTTGACTTTTGGGTGTGGGTGTGGAATATTGCCCCAGCCAGAATTTCTTCCGCAGAAGTCCCTGTACAAAATTGTCGAGTCGTACGGGGCGAGGGGTTTCTCGGGTACAGGGATCGATGGTTGCCTCTGGCAAACGAAAAATCTTGGGCGCTTTTGGCATGGAAAAACAGGGGAACGCAGGAAATTTTTGGGAAACCTGGAGGGATGGGGGAGGGGGAAAAATTTTTCGACAACCGTTTTGGTTGCCAAATGATTGGTTGTGCAGTGTGTTCTTTGAACTGTTGTTGTTGTTGTTGGTTTTGGCTGTTGATGTATTGTTTTTGTAGATGATGCAAGATTCCATGAATATGTTTGGGATGTCAAGTTCAGCTTTGTTTTACATTCAGATTTCAGATTTCTCGTCAAGCATTGGCGAAGCACCAGGCCACCAAGGGGTCTTCAAAAAATCCCGCAGTTGTTGGTGACCCCATGGGCCAAATTGGTGGGCAAGCGGGAAGTATCACCCAGTCGAGCGTGTATGGGCTGCTATGAAAAGCACTTCCCATCAAGCAGCAGCACTACATCTTGGCAAACAGAGACGTGTCCAAACAACCGCATCTGCAAGTGCACCTGCAAATGCATTTGCAACCGAAGAGCTTGCCCCCAAAGATAAGTTGGAGCACAGCAGTCAACAACAGAACCCTCCGTTCCATCCCCAGCCCCACAACTGTGATATGCTTTCCTTGTCCACCTTGGCCGCATTTCCCGAGAGTGCTCAACCGTGGAAATACATTAGTCTCGCCCACATTTTCTCTTTCCCCCCCAGTCCTCATGTAGGTGTTGCCGGTGCCTTGGCATGTGCAGGCTTCTGCAAGCGCTTGCAAAGCCACTTTCTTCCCTGCCCCAACTGGCGCAGACTTTCTACGTCGGCCAAAGGGAGTTTTCCACCAAGGCACCAGGTGCATTGCCGGCATGCCAGCAGAATTTCCACGGTGTCGGGAAGGGGTTGTCCCCCAAACGTCACTGGTGTCGGGGAACCGCCGCGTTCGGGTTTGCCAGATTTTCTCTTGTGCCGAGAAGACCTTTCCTCCACTGCGGGCGGCATTTCACGGGACTGGCAGATGTCAGAGGGAGTTTTCAAAAGTAGTTGCCAAAGCGGTGGCCGGGATTGGAAAAGGGGCTGGGGCTCAAGGTTTGGTGGGTACCTGACAGGTGGTGGGCCGTTGGGGGCAGACAGGAGCAGTTGGGAGGAACACAGTACCACAAAGTGTGTGTGTTTGGGGGGGGGGCGGGGGAGTTATCCCTCCCCCAACAGAGGTCCTCTGCCCCCCTCCCTGCAACGTTCGTTGCTCTCATGCAGTGCTGACGCTAAGTATTGCGCTTCAGTTTGCCCCTACCCCTCAATTCCTCTGCAGGTGCGACACGCTGATGTATGAGATGCACTGGCACCATGCCATTCACCAGATGCTGCTTGGCA
>OZ038397.1:9238005-9243518 GCA_964036045.1 Eutreptiella sp. 'Long Island Sound 2002'
CCTGGAAAATGGTTTTGGCCTCTGTGGACTGGGGCACAGAACTATTTCCCCCAGTTCCCCCCATTTCCCCCTTTTTGTCGTGAATGGCAAAGGGGGTTTTACCCTCAACTTATGTATATTCAAAATGCTCAGAATGATACAGGGAATTCAAAAATACTCCCAAGGCCCGGAAAAAAATCCCCCCCCCCCCCACACCGCGTTCTGAACCTTCACCCTCAACCCCATGTAAACCCCCATTCCAACAACCCCAATCCCCAGTGTGCCACTGTGTCTGACTGAATGGGGACAGAGCCCCTGACAGACGTTTGTATTTATATGGCCCAATTGCCGGACTCGTTCCCGGCTCCTTGTACCGCACAAATATTCATGGTCTGTGCAAATGATTAATTCCCAGGACAATTCCCAGGACAAGGTATGAAAAAAGCGCAAAAATAAGAAAACAAAAAAACAATTTTCAGTTCCAAAAATGAAATTCACCCAAAAATCACAAAAAAAAGTCCCCCCCCCCCAATTGTTGGTACTCTGTTTGCTGCTGTGTGTGTCCATTACTCTGCAGGGGGGGAGTGATGAGTCATGCAGCCCACCTCCGCAGGAGCGGCAGTGTCAGAAGGCATGGGGGCCAGGGGCGCACAGTGTACGCCCCGAACGGCGATGCTGGCCATCACACAACTCGCAGAGCGTCGCTGGTGGATATGATGAGCCCGGTGGAACCCCCACCACTGAACACCGCAGGGGGGTTAAAAGCGATTGCCCCCCCGGACCCCCATCACAAAACAATATTGCCCCTCCCAGCCCCCCCGCCCTCCCCCCCACCCCCCCCACAGGGACCCCCTGCCATTGCTGACAGGGTTCACATTCAATCATTCCGAGACGGCAGCACGTGCGGAAGTTTGGACACGTGCTCTCCACCGCTGATGTGGGGAACGGTGGCACAGGGACATCACCTGGGGGGAGGGGGGCTCCTCGGTTATAACGAGATGCCCCCCAGCCCCCAAACTAATTGTTGGCCGGAGGCTAGTGGACGCCATGGGGGTAGAAGGCCGCAATGGTGAGCAGTGGGACAGACATCCCACTCTCATCCCCCCCCCCCCGCACCCAAAGCATCCCCTCCCCCCACATACACTCCCCCATAGCCACGCGCAGCCCAGGGGCACGCCTCCACAAGGCGCAACCACGTGTGTTGACCCACAAGTACCAATCGGTGAACCTACTCCACTTTTGTGGTTCACCCCCCCCCCTTCCCCCCTCAGGGTGAAGGTGAAGCTTAGGTCCAGTTTGACAGATTGTACATACAAGTATTCCTGATTTGTTGGATATGGGTATGAGAAACAAATTGCCAAACATTGCTGCGTATGCATGCCAGAACGTGCATGTGTAGAGCGCCTTGTTGGCCTGCATGCGGCCGAGGGTGAAGTTTACTCGCCCGAAGCCTCAGAGCAGGGGCCGCCACCAGCATTCCCTGTGCTGTGCTCAGCTTTGCTCATCATGCTCACCAACATCACGGGGACGGCCATTTACGTTGCGCTGCGCTTGCCCATCGCCGTGCACGAGCTCTCGCGGCACATGCAAGGCGCAAAGGCCACGCACATGATTCATCCCAGCGAGATCTTCAGCGTTTGGCAGCAGCTGCGCAAGTGTGGCAAGTGTGTGGCGTGTGCCGAGGGTCCTGTTCTCTGCCCCGCGTCGGGCAGCATGTGCCCCCCCCACCAGACTTGCCACTGCCATCTCAGGCATGATCAGATGGAGCAGGGTCCTACCGAGCCACACACTAGACGCAGCACGTTCCTACTGAGTTCTGGTGATGCGGGCACGGGGGGGCGGCCGGGCCCGGTCCTTGTATGCGACACCCCCAGCCCCCCCCCCCCCCCCCCGAGTTTTGAGAGATAGTGGGCTGGGGACATGGCGCCAACGGCGCCCCCCTTTTTTCCGCCTGGCGCCGGCGCCCCCTTTTCTAGTGTGAGCGCCAGATTTCGCAAGACGAGGCGCTATACAAATGTCGTTTGTTGCCCAGACATGTTAACTGCAAACGTCAGCCCGCGGACAAGGGGCCCCTGGCGCGGGATGCTGCCACCCACATTGAGCATTGTGTCCGATCCATCCACTCCTCAAGCAGAGCTGCTAGCCTTGCTAGCGGTGCCCCACTCAGCAATGAGTGTGGGCGCAGCGTGGAACCGCGTGGCCACCAGCGTTTGGTGGCCCGTTGTGGAAACCCGGGAGTGGAATTGCGGTACACAATGTGAAATGTGGGGTGTTCCACTTGTTTGTTTGTTTCACAACCCCGTATTGGTCAGTATTGTTGCGCCCCTTGAGTTGGGGTTAGGGATTCACAATCCACGCTTTGTTGCGGGGCCCCTTGAGGTGGGGTTAGGGACTCGCAATTCACGCTTTTTTGCGTGGCCCCTCGAGTTGGGATTAGGGACTCATGCGACGTTTTTCCGCGTTTTTTTAGGCAAGTGCTCCATGGGGCGGTTCCCCTTGCAAAATCTTTCAAAGGCCAGCATGGTGCCCAAACCCAAACCTGTGTGTGCCGAAACCTAAACCAAAACACATGCAGTCGCCGCAGAGCGATGGGAGTAGGCACCCAGGAAAGCATTCGCCGCAGAGCGACGGTAGTAGGCACCATGTTGGTCCGCGCAACGCTGAATAGGGTATTGATAGTACGTTGCGTTTCGTCGTTGGTGTGTCCCTTTCAGAGGCTGTGCCATGTGTTTGGTCCTCGCTTTGCTTCCTTTGTACAGCGCAGCGACACATCATGTGTGATGCGCAACAAGCGGACACACGCCTTGGTCACCCTCATGATCTCTGACTGCCCCAGTCAACCAGCTAAGCTGCGCTGGAACACGTTGGCAAAAAAATCTGCAAGCAGCCCGTGCACGAATCATCCTGTGCGGTGTCCGCTGTGCACAAAGACAGTTTGGTCATACTGCATGGCACAGCACTATGCAGATGTGCATGACACTGCACGGCACCCTAATTTGATGCACATTGCAGAGGCAGAGCAAGAGGCGGTGCTGAATTGGGTGCCTCACAAGGGCAAGAAAGAAAATCGGGGCAATGCACCTGCAGAGGCTGATGATGCCCCGTTTGATGCAGCGGCCTTGTCTGCACCCGGCGACGTTGCTTCATCGTCGTCAAGCTTGCCTCCCCTGCCTTTGCCCCAGTCAAAGCCTCCTGCCCCCCCGCTCCCAAGTGAGTCCGAGGCAACGACCTCTGGGGCTGAGCGATCCGTCCCCTTAAAAGCGTCGGGAAGCGCAATAAGAAGAGGCGGGACGAAGCCCAACGAGAGCTTCAGTCGAAGCGCGCCCGCCAAGACTCCTCCTCCTCCTCCTCAGAGGGGGAGCTTTTCAAGGACCTCTAACCAGAAGTCCATCCATTCTTTCTTTTAACCCCCAACTCTAACCAAGCCTCAGGAATTTTTCTCATAAACTAACCGGGGGGCACGGGGGAACAAGAGGGGAGAGGGAAGGGGGGAGGGGGAGGGGGGCGGGGGGAGGGGGGCGGGGGGCAACACGGCGACCCTTAAGACTTTCTTCTCGGCAAGGACGAGAAAGCGCTATTATTGCATACATACCTCCGTACCCCCCAACCCCCAGACACACAACCCCCAGGAGGTATGCATGTGGTAGTAGTGGGCCGCGCGCAAGCCCCCCCACCTTGGGAACCCCCCCCCCCCGGCCGAAATCCCCCCCCTACACCCCCCAGCCGACCACCCCCAGATCCACCCCCTGCCCCCCCCCCCCCCCCCCCCCCGAGTTTTGACAGATAGCTGGGGGGTATGTCGCATCAGGACCGGTTGTAGTCGCCCCCCCGTGGATGCGGGGGGTGGGTATTACTGGGTAGCTTTTGCTACGGGGCCAATTGCACCTGTGAACCAGTTTCCCTGCGAGGCGCTAGTGGCATGTCTGCCCCCTGCTGCTGTTTGTTCACGTACCTGTGATTCACTTCCCCCGGGACGGCATTACGAATCGCAGGGCCTCAGGCACTCACCTGTTTGGATTCCCAGGACTGTCTCCATCTGTGAGATCTCTTTCGGGTACCCCACACCCACACCCATGCGCACCCACTGACACCGAAACCTGCACACAGACCCGCCCACCCACCCACGCACACACACCCACACCCACACACCCACACCCACGTGCACCTAACCCATAACCCCCCCCCCCCTGCTTAACCCGTCGCACAGCGTCCGGGGCTACAATCGGCCTTTACACCCACACACCTACGCCGCGCGCACGCCCCCACCCTCACACCCAGAGAGCCACCCACACGCACACACCCACACCCACACCCACACCCACACCCACACACCCACACCCACACCCACACCCACACCCACACCCACACCCACACCCACACCCACACCCACACCCACACCCACACCCACACCCACACCCACACCCACACCCACACCCACACCCACACCCACCCACACACACACCCACACCCACACCCACACCCACACCCACACCCACACCCACACCCACACCCACACCCCTACCCACACCCACACCCACACCCACACCCACACCCACACCCACACCCACACCCACACCCACACCCACACCCACACCCACACCCACACCCACGCTACACATTTACCCGGAGGCCGGTGGTTCCACATGCTTGTCCCGTTCACCATCGAATGGTGCAACGTCGCATCGGAAACCACACCCATTCTCCTCGCCGGGCAATAAGGTCGCAAGAATGGGACGTCACACTGGGAAACTCCCGCTTCTTTTGCGGGGGGATTTCTGGCCTTTACGGCTAACAAATGCATGAGCGACATATGCCCTGTACCAAGTGTCATGATGTCGTGCTGTGAAGGGAGCAGGGTTAGGGCGGAGGGACGGACAGAGGGGCGGACTGCCAATCATGAGGGGAGTATCAGGCGCGGTACGTGTGCGGTGCGTATACTGGGGTTGTCCCGTAGACCTTTTCAGCCAATCGAGAGGCAACTGCGTCCAGTTGGGGGCCCAAAAGCGTTCACGATATGCATGTGCGTCTTTTTTTTTTGTGCTTGTGCCGCGTCCTTTGTGATCTTCCATTGTTGGCAGGCGTGTAAGTTGTCTTCTTTCAGCCTGCTGCTGCGCTGGTTGCATGTGAGATCGCCCAAGGGGGCCCTCCCACACTGCCACAACTGTTCCCCCAGCAACCTCCACCAAGGGGCAGTATTTACAAGGGCTTCAGAGGTAGACCATTTCCTGCAGAAGTTGCTCAAATACCCGACGCAGTGCGCGCGTGGTGCGTGAACTCCCCCAAGTGGTCCATGGAACACAGGACACATTCAGTAACCACCTCTGCACTCCCTTCAGAGTGCCGGTCAGCTTCATTCCGCCTGCCTTTCAACTGCCCCCGTCTGCCGACCGTTTTGTAACTGCCAGCAGTTGCCCGACAATCGCTCTTCCAACCTGTGCTCACCGCTTTTGCCGGTGCTCTGGACACAACCCTCCAGCCTCTCTCCCCCTCAAGCGCATCCCTGCCCCATGGGGAGGGCCCTGGGCATGTGTACA
>OZ038397.1:9243718-9251218 GCA_964036045.1 Eutreptiella sp. 'Long Island Sound 2002'
GGCGGTTACTGTCGGTTACAACTGCCATTGAAGCTGGCACTTGGCATCAGGGAGATGTGGCTGGTGGGGGGGTACCTGCCGCACTTCCTGTGCACCCCTGCCTGCCCCCTCCATCTTTCTGTGCTTTGCCTCTCCCTTGCCTTTGCACGTCGCGTCGCTGCCTTGTCGTGCACGGCTGTGCCCGCCTTGCATCTTGCGTTCGCCTCATCCGTCTGCTTTGCCCCATTTGTCTGGCAGGCTTCACCCACAGCTTTGTGTGGTTTGCCTGCCCATTGACTCTCCTCGTCACCAAGTCCGACACCCTGAAGCACGTGATCCAGGCCGTGACCATGCACTGCCGCAGTCTGATGCTGACGGGTGTGTGGGCCTGCACTTCAGTGCCTGTCTCGCCAGGAGGGGGGGAGGGCTGTCGGGGACGTCCCCAGGCTGATCGCATTGTCCGCAGCGTTCAGCACAGACCTTTACGTGTTGCTTGGCCATAGAACAGTGGAATGTTCAGCGATAGGTCCCCACCGACAGACCTATGCCCTCATACGACAGGTATCACGCGGCGGAGCCGCGACACACATGGTCCGTGATGTCCAGGTGTTGCTTGGACGGGGGGGGATTGAAAACCCGACTTCCTGCTTTCAATTGGAGGCACTGGACGGTTCCGACGGTTGGGCGCAACCGACCGGATGGACCCGGCCCCGTGCCTGAATGATCTGTGACGGTGCCCCACGGCGCCGTATCTATGACACCAGGCCTTTGCTTAGTGGCTGGTTGATACTATACCGGGGGGGGGGGGGGTGGGTCAGAGGCCAAAAAAAAGTTTGTGTACCTAAAATTGACCTCCAAGTTCGGGCCCCTTTGATACATTTTATTTTTTTCCTGAGGAAAAATTTTCTGATGTGGGTGGGTGGGTGGGTGGGTCAGGCAAAATCCCGGGGGGCCAATTTGACCCCCCCCCCCCCGTGTCACTCGAGTCGGATGGGCCTATGTCGGCTCCCACCACCGGGACACGCAATCGCGGGTGCCCCTCCCGGGGACGGTGCTATCCGGATGGGGCAGACGCACCACTGCCTTACCAAGTGTGTACAAGCATGCAAACTCTGCACCCAGGACGGTATCGCACACGGGTCCCCCAGACAAATCGAACGGTGAAACACTGGTTGAATAGTGTTGCAGGTCGAGGCTTCTCAGCGTTCCTTTGTCACTGACTATAACAGGATGTTGGGGCTGGTGCATTGCTGTGAATTGGCTGTGAGTACCCTGTACTTCTCCTCCTGGATGTTTCAGCGCAATTTCAGTGTAATGTCCTGATGAACTCCCACGAGCAATATAGGTCGGTTGTCGGTTGGCTGCAGTAATTAATTAGGCCCATGGGCGGATGATTCACAAGGTCTGACCGCAACAGGGCTAGAGAAACTTTTGACAGTCTGATTTACTGATTCTTAATTCGGTTGTCGGTTATCTGGCGTGCTAAAGTAGGCCCATGGGCGGATGATCCGAATGGTCTGACCGCAACAGGGCTGAAGACGTTTGAGACAGTCTGTTCTAAGGAATTCCATACGGTTATCGGTTGTTGAGTGCGCAATTGTAGGCCCATGGGCGGAGGACCCGAATGGTCTGACCGTAAACGGGCTAGCGACTGCGACGCGTAATTCAGCACCACAATGAAGGGGGGGTAGGCACCAATCTGAGCATCGCCACTCCTTGTTCTCCTGCTTAATGTCCAGTCACAAATTGTAGAAATTCCTACTTTCCAACCACAGTTTTCTTCAACCTGTAGTTGCGAGATGACTGAGTACGAAGACCTTACGGCTGAGATGAAGTCTCGCGTGGTCCTTCCACAACACGTGTACCCAGCACTGTCAATAGGAAAGTCGGCGAACTCTGGAGATCTTCAGCTATCGGTGCGGCTCTATCAAGCTAAAAAAGATGTTCATCATGTACCGTACAATTCTGCAGTATTCACTTCACCAGCGGTTGGATTTCCTGTGTTTGCTGGTCAACTTCCTGCGTGCTCCATAGTAACTTACAGAGTGAGTATCCCTCAGTGCCTAGTTCTGACTTGGTCTGATTATCTGTCGGAGTTACGGCCTCTGTTTGCGCAATGGTCTCAGTCAGAACGCATTCTGTGGCAAGCACAAGTGTCTGACCAGATTTCTGATCTCCATGTGCAACGCTTTGTTGCTTCAATGTCCCTCGATGATTTTTTGTGAGCAGTATCTTGTCCCCAACCACTCAAAGTGAAGCCTCTTGCCCAAGTTCTGCTATGGTATGCCCTATATGCACAATGGGCGAAACGCAAGTCTCTGCAGCCTTGTTTTCAGATTCAAGTCGATTCTGATTGTACTTATCTGGAAAACTGCCCACTAAAGGCTGGAGATTGGACAGGCCTCATCAAATCGCTGCTAAAAGATCGACTTAAAGCCGATCCGCCTCTGCTGGCTGAAGCTCCCTGTGACGCTGACTCACGAAGATCATCTGGAGCTCCTGTAGGTCCCCGAGAACCTCCTCGAGTGCCTCCGTGGAAAAGTTTGCTGGAGCCCAGTCTGGCCGGTGTGTCTGAGGAAGATCCATATGTTAAAATTCTGGAAGATGTTCAGTTTTACCCAGAGAGTGTTGTGCCTACCGCCAGTAAAGCGCTAAAGGAGCTCCTCGTGGCACACAATGTGGATGGAAGGTTGGCTGGAGCCCTATCTGCAGCTCGAGTGCCTGCCCAATTATATACATCCCTCAAGATGATTCTGGCGAAACAAAGTCCTGTAGTGCGGCACAATCTGCTTTCGGACATCAGAGAATGGAATGATCTATGTGTTCAATCGGTTCCTTCCACCATTCGACCCGTCGACAAGCAGTCGTTCCTCATGAAAGCTAGGGAGATCCTGAAAGGTCTCAAGGACGACTCTGACTGTCACGCCATTGTATTCTCTCTTCTGTCTGAAGCTCCTGACGGTCTGGACATCACCCCATTGGAAGCTGTTATGGATATTAAATCCCTGAGAAGAGCCGTCGCTTTGATTGCGAGAAAGGCTACGAATTCCCTGCACCTGAGAATGTTTCTAAGAGCAATTACTAATGCCTGTGCCTTGGATATACCTGATGGTGCTGAGCCTGATGATGGCATTTCTGACTCCCTGGTGGAATCATTTGTCGCTGGTGGGGGGGGGGCTTCTGAGTCTGCTCGACCCTCTGAGTCCAAGGGCCCAGCTGTTCTGGTGGGGGAGGGTAAGACTAATTCCTTGCTCCCGACTGATTCTTATGAGGCTATTTCTGTGCCTTCTGTCAAGGACTCAGCTGTGATCAGGTTACATGGCCTGACACCCTCCATTTCCCCAGCCCGCTACAACAAGGCAGTTCATGACATTTTCGGTGTTCATGCGGGTTTGACTGAAGCACACACTGCACGAGGGTTCTATCATCTTACGTTGTCTAAAGCCACAGTAGAAAAGGTGTTCAAAGGGGAACATGCCATGGAATGGAGGGCTGCCTCTGGTTTTAATTTGCGGGCCCGCTCCCATGATCATCTGGGCGAGCCTTATCGCCATATAGGTGCTTTGCGGTCTCGGGAAGAGTCAGGTCAGCAGGGTCCCAGTGCGAAGCAGCCATATTGGGGAAAGGCAGGCCAGGGTAAAGGCTCGGGTGCACCTCCTGACTACGGCTGGGAGTATGATCAGTGGTACTCCCCTCCCCAGGGCAAAAACCAGCAGACCTCTGGGTACTATGATAATGCTGGTCTGTGGCAGTGGGACGCCTCCTCTTCGGGTTATGCTGCCTCTTCTTATGAACCGGGAACCCCCCAACAACGGCCTACCACCTTTGTTGAGACGAGACACATGCCTCCTGCCGCTGGTGCTGATCATGCACTCCCGCAGTATCAACATCAGCGTCAGTGGATGTGGGTGTGACACCAGACCGGCGCCCGTGTGGCATGTAGTGACGGCGGGGTTGGGATGGGTCTTGGCGGCGGACCATAATTACTCCATGCCTCAGCTCAATTGATCGATGACGCTCAGTGCCCTCGTATGTGTCGCGGCTTGTGGCGGTTCCGAACGACAGCGGCGGTGGGCCCATGGGCGGAGGATCCGGGTGATCTGACCGTGGACGGGCTAGGGGGCTACCCCAGGGACGTAGGGCGCGCGAACACCCCCCCCCCCCCACACGGAAGAAGCGACCCCGGACCCACAGCCCAGCACCCGGTGCCACCGCACACCACACCCACACCGGCAACACCCCACAGCACACCCCGGCCCCCACGCGCAGTGCGCGCAGCCTCCGAGCGGAAGGTGATGAGCGGTTTGGGTGACTCTCAGGGCCGCCGAGCCCGAAACAGCCTTGCCGGGAGATGGCCCTAGTGAACCAGAACCAGAACCAGAACCCCCCCGTGTCACTAAGCAAAGGCCTGTATGACACTACGACAGTTCCCGGAGAGATTCTGGAGGGTGACGACCGTCGCCGATCTATGGCCAAGCGTTGGTTCCGTCAGTTTCTGGTCGGTTACCGTTGCTTGGACGGGGTACAAGGTGGGCAGGAGGGGACTCCATCGTGTTCAGGCCCCCAAAGAGGCAGGCCTGCATCGCCATCCGACACCCGAATGTACCGGCGGCCGGGCATCCGGAGCGGCGGACAGCCCGTAGCACGGCTTTGCTTGAAGGGGAGGGCTGCGATTGGGGCAGTTCCAGAGCGGTTGCAAGGCGGTCACAGGGGATGTGAAAGCGGTTGGGGGGTGTGATGGGGTATGGAAATGCCTTTGGGGTCGAGTCACGGCCGGAGTGTTGGGGGGAAGGGGGTTACCCCCCCCCCCCCTTTAAGCGATTCCCTGGCCCGTAGTCACGCTCATGGGGGGGCCGTTGACCACACAGCGCCACGGAGGAACACGCGCACGTGCGCGAGCAACTGGACGGATTCGCGAGCCAACGGATGTGTGTGCGTTCAGGGCCTCGTCGGCTCCGCAGGGCCCAGACGGTGAGTGGGCCGCGTGTGTTGTGTTCGTGAGTCCCCCGCTCAGTGGGGGGGGGTGGGGGTTACTGCGGTGTGACGTGATGAAGTCCTGCTCCGGTGCCTGGCTGCATCTCCTGCGGCCCTGTGCCCGCCAGCCAACAGTGCGTAGGACCGTAGGTGTAGTGGACAAGCATCGCGGTGAAAGGCGCCGAGGACATGTCACTGAAGGCGGTTGGAGGAGGTTGGGGGCGGTTACTGTCGGTTACAACTGCCATTGAAGCTGGCACTTGGCGTCAGGGAGACGTGGCTGGTGGGGGGGGACCTGCCGCACTTCCTATGCACCCCTGCCTGCCCCCTCCATCTTTCTGTGCTCTGCCTCTCCCTTGCCTTTGCACGTCGTGTCGCCGCCTTGTGATCTCTTCTTCGTTTGCATTTGTTGTGTGACACCCTTGCTTTGCGCGCCAGTGCAGAGTCGTGCACGCGCATCTGTTTCCCATTGTCGGGGGTTCTCAGAACGTGGACACCATCAGCTGGGGGTTGTGACCCCCCGCCCCCTCTGTTTTTGCAATGCCTCTTGGGGCTTTCAGGGGGTGTTGGGATGCAGCACCCCCCTTCTTAACGGGGAGTGTCGTGCAACGCAGCATCTCCCATCTTGCATCTGGCGGGGCCGGATGCTGCCATCAAAAGAATACACAGGAGGGGCGAGGGGGGGCAGCCAGGCTCGGTGTTTGTATGCGACCCCCCCCCCCCCCCCCCCGGGTCTTGAAAGATGGTGGTCCCGGCGGTGTGACAGGCAAGACCTTAGTTGGTTAGGGGTGGTGCGTGATTCTGGCTACCTGCGCCGCATAACTGACTGATCGGAGCCCCCCCCCCCCCCCCACCACCGCCCATGGAGGGAAAGGGTCCAAGGGAAGGGCAGCGAATGGCGATCGGCCAGTAGGCGCCGCCAGCTGCAGACGGGATCATCACACCATGGCGTCATGCCAACCCCCCCCCCCCCCATCCGGACACACTCCTGACCCCCCCCCCCTGAGTTTTTGACAGATAGCTGGGGGTCGGGTCGCAGCGGGATTGGGTCCCCCCCCCCCCCATGAGAAGAGGGAGATGGCCCTGGTGAACCAGAACCAGAACCAGAACCCCCCCCCATGAGAATACACCGTGCATTCTCCCAAAAGCCGAGGGGAGCTGCCAGCGGTGCGCTCCAAGAGCACACCTTAGCCCCCCCCCCCCCCCGGGATGTGCTCAAATGTGGACCCAGTGGCGCGCTCCCGCCTTGTCCAGGCCTCATGGTCGCCGTGACCGTCTACTTCTTTACGCTGGTCGGGTTCTCCCTGTTCCCGACGCACTTCACGCCGCACTGCGAGAGCATCTGGACCTGCTTCATCATGGCCCTGACCAGTGGGATTCGACAAGGTGCCTGCCGCCCCAACGCGCCTCGGTGGCGTCATCAGAGCGGCGGGGCAGGGATGCGGTAGAAGGGAAGGGACCTCAGAGGCGGCCCCAGAAGCCGTTAGACAGGCGGTTGGAGGAGGTTGCCAAAGCGGTTGGGGGCGGTTACTGTCGGTTACAAATGCCACTGAAGCTGGCACTTGCCGTCAGGGAGACAGTGGCTGGGCATAGGCTGGGCGCCCCGGGGGGGGGGGGGGGGGGGGTACCTCCCCCTTCCAATGCCTCCGGTGCCTCCCTGGCCTGGGGGGAGGCGTGCGAAGGGACGGGATGAGAGGAGACGGTGGCAGAGGGCAGCCGCAGACGACAGCGCAGATGCGGAGGGGCAGGGGGCGCATGGAGAAGGAGGCGGGGGTCGGTTTGCGCGTCATGTCTGTGGGCGTGGGTGAAGATGTGGTGTACGCCCGGCACATTGGTGCCCAGTGGGAAACCTCCCAACGAAAGGCCACGAAGACACGAAGAGGCTTCCCCCCCCTCCCCCTGAGGAGAGTGTTAGGATGGCCATGCACCATCGGAGGAGGGGGGGGGACCCCCTCCCCCCCCCAGACCAAAGTGACCATCGCGGGAAAAAACGAAATTTACATCGGGAACATCTGGTCGGGCTATTTTTGGTACACAAATTTTTGGGTCCCAGACTGCCTCCCCCCCTTCTAATACCCCCCCCCTCGATCCGGGTCAGGGCACAGTTCATTCCGTCCCAACCGTTTCTCGCCTTCAACGGCCCTCCAACCGATTTTGTCACCGCCCGACCGCAACGGACGCGAAGAGCGCAAGGAGCACTTCGACGGGGCTCCTTCGAAGGAGCATTTCCAGCGACGTCGGCCCAGCCAAAGAGGGGCATGTGGTGGCCACCGGGGCGCGGCCCAGATGCGGCGGGACCCCACGGTGGCGCGGAGACCCTGGGGGCTGGCTCTCACCCCGTGGCTGATGGGACTGGGGTCAGTAGTGGCGCAGTGCGCGGCGGGATCTCCCGGCGCGTTCGGGTTTTCCCTCAAGTCTGCCGCCAACCACCACTCACCCCCTCGGTCCGACGCGTGCACACGCGTCGTAGGTCTTGGGATGGATTGCCGACGGCGTGGGTCATAGCCAAGGCTATTGTCGCAGCCAACTCTTGATAGTACCCCCCCT